>VZTB01007825.1:536028-726446 GCA_013397245.1 Thryothorus ludovicianus | reverse complement strand
TGATGTTAAATGTTTGTTAGCCAAATACTGAGTATGAAAAACTTCATTGTATCATTTGTGGGGGACTATGTGAAGATCATATTGCACAAGAGTATTTTTAATCTGTATTAGTAAAACAGATGGACAGCTATACCGAAAATTTTCTTCACTGTCCTTCTTTGAAAGTTGTTTCATCATTTATGCATCCCTTTTCCTCTCATAGTAAAGGTAAAACAAACTTCATACCATTCTGAAAGCTGTCTAATATCATGATATATAAAACTCTCAATTAGAACCACTTATTGAAAAATTAATGTATTTCCAAAGCAAAGTGTTCACTGTACTCTTTTTTCTTATTATTTTTACTTTCTCTTTTCCCTTTTTTTCTTCTTCTCTTACCAGTTTCAAGTAATTACTGGTGATATTTATGCTGGTGAAATCCATCACTTGGTGTTACTTTCCCACACATGGGAATTATTCATCCATCCATCAAAAGGTTTGCGTGGGTGATAATGATGTGCACAATAACATTAAGCTGCACTAGCTCTTTCCGTAGACTCTGACAAGTTCCTGGCTTGCAAGTATTCATCACAGGCACTGAGTATTGTTTTCCAAAACTGCACAGAACATTTTCTAAGCAGGGGGTCTTTACAAGGAAACTCCACTCGGGTAGATGGAGCTACTACACAAATTAGAGGCCGTGCTGTTTCTCAGCTTTCTCTTGCCACTCTTCCTGCCTGCTCTGATAGTCTGTGCTCAGTGCTACTTACACACAACACTGCAAACACATCCCAGCCAGATCCAAAGGAACAGAAGGCGTGCAGAATCTATACTTCACAGAGCTCCTTCAGGGCATGGGCTCTTCCAAGTGCGACAATAATGAAACCAGTATTCCTTGTATTTAGTCTTGGGCACTTTATTGTCAAAATGACAAAACATCAAAACATTAGATGAGAGTTTTTTCTTGCTCTTCAAGATATTTCCTGTAAAAGTTTCTTTTGAGGCACTGTTCTTTTGAAGATAGTCTCACGTGTATTGGTGAGGACTGATGCTGTCTGTGAAGTACCAGCATAGGCAAGAATGTATTGCAGAACTTAAATGAGGTAAATAGCAAGTGGTAAGATGTGTTGCTTGGACTGTGAAGGGGATGACAACTAAGAAACTCCAAGATGCATATTAAGGAAAGGCTCCTGGTTTGGGATTTTGGGGTTTTATTCCTTCCTTTTTAGCTCTTGTTTTTAAGGCTGTGGGAGTCTAGAACATCATATTACATAACTGTGACATATAGTTAATTACTTTTAAGGAAATTAATCTAGGCTGTGTGGGTAACAATGCTAGGACTGTGCTGTTTTCTTTCCTCTTGAATCTATAAATATCCTAGTTGCTCAAACAAAAGCTTACAGCAAACAATTCCTTTTATTTTTACTTAATGCTGCATCTCTCCATCACACAAAGATTGCTACCATAGAGCCTTCTCATTAGGAAACACTGTTTGAAATGACTGCTCTAATATACAGGGGAGAGGCTTTAGACATCCTTTGGGAAAAGTGAAGGGAGCATAAAGGATTTAAATACTACATGCTGCCTAAATTGTCTATTTCGACTGGTAGAGAAATTGCCAAGGCGTTATTATGACTAAATGCAATTCATCTAAGTTTGTATTCCAGGGAAGAGCAAAACCTGAAAAACATCCGCAGTGATCAAAGCTGACAGCATGATAATTTTAATTCCAAAAACTGAGGCAGCCAGAGCAAGCATGGCAGGTGAACAAAAATGCTGCAACTTCTTCAAAAAATGTTAAGTTTTAACTAGAGCACTTACTGGGTATGCTATTAAATGCATGAAGGAAAATACTTTCCTTTGTGTAACACCTCAGTTGAGAAAGACAAAGTTTAAGATAATCTTTGCAGGTTTTAATTAATAAAATAAAAAGACATTTAAGACAAAACCTTTTCTTGACTCACAACTTTGAGGACAGTGAACAAAATCCATAGGAATGACTACACAGTAGATAGTAGGACTGACACATCTTAATGTAAACAAATACATTTGATTTTGGGGGTGGTGGTTCTGTTTCAGTAGGTGAATCAGAGAAACACTAAAGAACCTGTCATTGACAGGCTTCAAGAACAAATTATAAGACCAAGAAATGCAATGTCCAGCATCAGAGTGTGAAAACGTCATGATTCAGTGGAAAGAGGGATGCCATTATGAGGTGGTTTTCCATCTCGGAAAGCCCTGTGTGAATACAGCTGCTGTTAAACCAGTGTCAGACAGTCTTATACAGCCAGTTCAGTGAGGCTGTGTGGGCCCAGCCAGTGTTTCAGCTTTTAAATTGTACTTCACATTTTTTAGGTGTTTCACCAGCTCTTGACTCTTCAATTCTTATACAATCCCTTGGCTGTTAGTGTCTCATGGATACAGAAGACTGAAATAGAGGAAAAAATTTAGATCCTAGTTTTTCATCATATCCATCTTCAGTTTCCTTAGATACCAAGCTCTATCACAGACTAAGTATCAAAATCAAGATATGAAAATACCTTCTGGAAATACCTGATCAGGTGCATTCTCTGAAGAAAAGATACATAAGAAATGTGAGTCCATGGATTTCCCTCTCAAGTCATTGTGGATTGACAGTCAGTACCTGCTTTGCACTCATATGTCCCCCTTTGCCCTTTTCCTGATATTTTTCTGTTTCACTGGAGTGTTAATCTTCAGCACTGACCTGGAGAAGAATTTGGAGAATTTCCATGTTGCAACAACAAGGGATTTCTTGTAAAGATGCCCCTTCTTCTAAAAATTTCTTCAAAGCTACTTGTTGTCATCTTGTTTAAGTGTCTGCTAATGAAAACTGACAGTCTGGTCCTCTTAATCATTTAATGTCACATCAAATATCTTTAATTAAGGGAGAAGAAACCCTTACAAATGACGCATGTTTGGGGGTTTTTTCCTTCCTTCATGTAACTTAAAACCTAATTTGTTACAGTATATGCTGTATCTTCTGATAGAATGTTCTCTTCCTTACTTTAGCACTGAGTACAATAATAAAGTACATTTATGGTGCAATTAAATCTCTTTCTCATTTCTTTTTTTAATCTGCCTCTTATTTTCACCCCTCTTTTTCCATATTTAATTTTATGATGTATATCTGTATACTTAGTATGGATTTTTCACTTTCATTTCTCACAATGTATGAAAAATCCATGCAACTTTAAAGAACGCTCATGAATTTTAATGAAATAACTGCCAATATTTTGAATGTCTGAGGTGACATTTGAGTTAATATTGGAAAATATGATGTTAAGAGTCTGAAAATCTTTTTTGGCTTCTCCTTCCCTTCACAAAAAAGTCAGATGTACTACCTGCAAAAAAAGAAAATGAAAGAAAAAAAAAACATTCTCAGTATGTTTTTTAGAACAGCTCAAGCTTGTATTGATAACTGTTTATCACCTTATTTAAAATACCTAGATGCCTTAATCAGTCAGGCCTCTATTGTACAAGCTACTGTAAAAACGTAGAGACTACAAATGCCTCTATTGCAGAGACCGTGTAATTTAGAAAATCAGTGTATTAATCAGCCTAGAAGCTGATTCTTCACATTATAAAACATTACAGGATTTTGCATAAATTAACAGAGTGCTTCATTCAAACCAAGTGGTAAGAGGGAATGCATGAGCATAACTTGCTCCCATCATAAATTCACTTGACAGAATTTTCTTTTTCCTTTAGAAATCAGTATAATTTTTATTTCAGAGACTTTGTGTGGTTTTTCTTTATGCATCTATCATTTCCACAAACCACTAGAAACTTTGGGGTTTTTTTTCATAAAATATCAAATCTCACTTGGTCTTCTTCATTGACCTTTAGTTTTAATTTATATTCCTTACCATAGTAAAGTTCATGAGAAAATTGTTTTTTGACTCTGTGATAGATAAACTTTGCTTCATAACTTTTCAAAATGGTAGTGACTCCATGGAGTTTTAGTGTTAAAAGAAAATAACATTATGGAAGAGAAGCAGCAAAAAAAATTCTTTCTCTTTCGGAGATTTACTCCAAATTGAACTTTCTTGAAAGGATTTTTAGTTTCTCATATGTTGTATGACCTTTGGATACTGGCACCTAGTGAAGTATTTGGAGGTGAGAAGAAAATAATCGTCTGCCTAGAATTTAAAAATTATCAAATTTGGGCTGAATGGCAATTTCCTCTTATTCCTCTCTTCAAAAAAAAGGTAGTGTGGTGAGAAAAATAGTTTTAACAAAAAATCTATCCAAAGGATGTGTGAGGGTCTTCACCAAACATATATCACCTTACTACATCAATATTTTGGTTTAGAGATGATAATTTTGCTAGTGATTTTTTTAAAATAGTAAATCTAGAATTTGAGTACAAATTTTCCTGAGAAAATGCATTTTGACATAATTTTCAGCTCACATTTTGTGCTGTTACTAATAACAATCCACAAATTTGAATTTCCATAGGAAATAACTAATTCATGCACAGCAGTAAGAACTTCCATTCTGAATAGACTATCTGTGAAATTTTGGTTTTACCCTAGCTTCAGTTGTGTATGGTATCCTGCCAATCCTGCAGAGAATACTTGAGATATTTAAATGAGTCATGTGGTTGATCTACCAGGCAAAGCCAAGTATGTCTTCAGAAGCATGTTATTTCCTTTTGTTCTGGTATGGTACCTACACATTTATCATATGCAAGAGCAAGCTCTTTTTGCTGTTCATAGACTTGGAAATCTCTCTTCTAAACTCCATAAATAGTAACAGGGGATCTATTTAGCACAGAAGAAAGTGGGAGTGTAATTAAGAGTATATGATAGCATTAAAGGAGAAAAAATCTAGGCTGAGCATTAGGGAAATCTTTCTAATGTCATATTCAGTAGACACGTAGCAATCTAGGATAAAGAGGCTGAAATGTCTTTTTTTGTTTGTTTTAATTTTTTTTCTGAAGCAAAAATGAGATACATGGTAAGGAGAAACCTGAGTCAGAACAGAAGTGCTCAGTGTGGGACACAGCCAACTGAATGTTTAAACAAGTCAGGTGCCTTCTCTGAGAACATCACTAGTCTTGCTTTGTGATCAAGGAATGGTCACAGTTTGGAAAGCAATTCTATGTCTCAATTAACTGTCTTGGAAAGGAATAAACACTCCCTGGAGGAACTGTACCCTCTCAGTAAGCTTTTACAGACCTGTCATTTTTTTTTATTCTACATTTGCAAAGCAGAAAATTAACAGAAATACCTGCATTGCCTGTAAAAGTAAATATGCAACAACATTGCTGATAAAGGATTGCTTAGCACTTGCAAGATTTCCCAGTGTCAGCTTCTTAGACCCATTTTGTGGTTGGGCTGGGACAATTTTTTGAGATGTTTGATTAAGCAACTCTCCTGAGCAGTCACACCGTATAAACTACTGAGCTTTGTGTTGAGCATCTCCTGCTGCTTGTTTTACAGCCCAGAATCAATTTTTGTTTTCCTGAAAGCAGCCTGAGGCTGTTAACTGTGATGGTTTCAGGACATGCTTCATGTGTGGTTTGCCCATCCATGCAGTGTTAATGGCACTCGTTGAAGAGAAGTAGAGCAAACAGCTGAGGATGGTGACTGTTCTCTGCCACCCCAGTTTAATTCACCTGCACTGGTGAGACAATACTAAAGGCTTTTAAGTGAATTACAGCCTTTTCTAACACCTAGCACAGTAAAACACCCTCACTGAAGAGACACAGAGCTGAAGACAGAGGTGGTTTTGTGAACTTTGCTTTTGATTTTGTACATGCAGATGGAAAATCTTTGGCTCTGAGCACACAGTGCATGTGCAGGTCTTGCTACAAACACTTTAATCCTCTCACAAGCTTTTAATTTCAGTTTGAGGCTGTCAGCAAAAAGCAGGGATGTCCTATTCCAGACAAGTAATACAGTAGGTTTACTGTTGGAGAGTGAGAAAAGGACAGAATGGGAAAGGCAAGTTACGCTTGATTTTCCAGCACCCTAGTCTGGGAATACAAATTAATTTCATTTCACTGCTGCAGAATCTGTGTTTTCAAACATCTTCACTGATTTCCATTTGCTTCAGGCTGTATGTCTTCCTGACACAAAAGTAATGCACAGAAGTTCAAAGTGACTTTGAGTCAGTGTGAGTGTTCTAAACAAGGAGGGAAAACCTAACTGTCCCTAAACTCTGCAGAGAGAAGCATTTCAGACCAAAATCTGCATTTTTAGGATATGTAAGATGAAAGAGACATACGATTGCTTTGTAGAAATAATGAAGCTATCCATCTAAAGTCAATTTTCTACTTCTTGACTTGTTATTTAGTCTTCTGTAAAAGAAAAAGTTGATTTAAATTAATTGCCTGTGTATGCTGAGAACTTTTGATTACAGTTCGCAATTTTCTGTTGTTACTATTGAAGTTTTGAATACTTGCATTCTTTTTTAAAATGTCCTGAAGTTTTTTAGTTTTAGCATGTCTCTTTGGAAGTTGATACATTTCTTCTGTGCACAGACATCAAAGTTTAAGCTGAAAATGCATTTGACTGTGCCCAGACTCCTGACCCACAGTTGAGGTGGGCTTCATAAACATGAATATTTATAATCCCCTCTATAGATATCCAAAATATATGGTCCTTTTCCCTTTTCTGAAAATCTTCTTGTTTCCTTATGTTGTTTTCTGTTACTATTCTCTTCACAGTCGGGTCTAATACAATCATGAGAAGACAGACCTCAAACAGATCATCTTTACATACTCAAATCCTACCCCAGCTGTACCTGTGGCTCTTACATCCCTAAAAAAATTTGCCTGTTTGGTGGGTGGTGTTGTCATTAGAGCAAGAACAGGATTGCTGGCCAGGTGAAAGCTTGATTCAGAAAGATATGATTTATGAGAATTAGATCACTTTTTTGTTGCAGAGGGCCCTTCTTGAGGGCTCTTGGTAAGGAGACAATGCCTGTCCTTAAAAAAAGTAAGTGTTCATTCTCCATGTGCAATATGAATAATTTTTGTAACAATATGTGACTTCTGTTTGAATCATGAGTATTGGCAAGAATGAGGGACATGCTAGGTGAATGATGCAGTGTATTTTCCCAATGAGCAGATGGCATCTGCATCTTTTAATAACAAATTTTGCCCTCTGTCTCCTTTGTAAAACAGTTGAGGTTTCGTGCAAGGCTTTTCAATTTCTGACTATTCATTGTTTTGAGATAAAATCTTTTTAGCTACTGAGGTATATTCAGTCTTTTGCAAATACAGAGGAAAGCAGAATGTAAGGAGCATGTTGCAGAGCACCTTCCTTAAAGCGGCAGCACAGATCACAGCACAGGTTATTTGTCCATTTATCATTCCTTTTCATCGGCGTCAAGCCTCAAGAAATCATTTACATCTCACAGGAGTACAGGATAGCAACTATAAACCTAAAATTCAAAAGGCCATAGTCTACATTTGAAATAGAAATCAGCAGGATCTGTGGACATGGATTTCCAGCCTGTGTGTTTGGGGAGTGGATTTTTTTTAGTTTACTTTTGCCAGGTTTACTGAAGAGATTTCACAAGACTGTGGGACTGGATGAGTGCATGAATCGCTGTAAAATTATTAAAACATTAAGAAGTTAGGTATACTTCATTGTTTGTCACTTTAAGCCCCCGATGGTGATGCACTAATGAGAAAATGAAAAAACAGTAACATAAGGTCATTTGGAATGAGACATCAGGTTCTGATACATAGAGCACCTCTAGCTCCTCAGGCTTTTTTCATTATCATTGTGAATATAGGATTTAAAAGGATTTGGAGGGTTATTGAGTAAATTTTTTTTCTTCTGCAAATAATCATATCTCTCACACTTCTATTTTAAATGCATACCATTTCAGAAAATATTTTGATACTTTAAGCGAAGTGTAGAATGCTGGACTTCTGAAACTGTTCATTAAGTACTCATAGCTTCTGTCTTTATTGAATATTTCAGAAATAAAATAGAAATATGGCAAATATTATAAAACAATTTAATTTTTAAAGCCCCTCATAGTGGCTATTTTGTGAGTGATTCCTTTTATGGTTGTCTTTCACTGGAGGTCACTGTTGTAATGATATTGAAGACCTGGCTAATTGTTTAAGCATTCCTCTGAGTTTTAACAAACAGAGAATAAGAAGGAAAGTGTGCATTTTCTTTCTAGTGAAAACCAGAATGTGTTCTACAACATGGTAGCCCTCTCTCTAAGGTATGTCAGTTTTTTGTGAAAAACAGAGTTTCCCCGGAGGAAATAATTACTAGATTATTTTTCCTTGGTTTTTTCCTTTGCTTTGTTGATTGTTGTTTAATCCATATTGAGAATTTAATGAAAAACTTCAGTAAGGATTTCAAATATCAGTTTCTTGGATTCTGTGGCTTTGACTTTCTTAGCTCCTGTGTCAACTGACTTTTCTTGATTGCTGAAAGATTCAAATAGATGATGAAAAACTCTTCAAATTCTGTCCCAATGTAGCTTTATAAAAGCAAGCCCAAAGATTAGTGGCCTTCAAAAGTAGACCTTTGTTCCATTAGTTATGGTCAGATGTTTTGTTCTCAATATGCACACGGGGTTGTTTCAGCCACTTGAGTTTAATTTGAGAACTGTGCATTTAGGTTGGAGTTTCACTGTATTTGGGATTAAAAGAATTTCTGTTTCAGAAGGCAGGATATGAGGCTCAAAGGGAAGTCCTGGCTCACAAAATTATTTCATTTAGCCAATAATTATGCTAATAGGAAAAAGAAAATCAAGATTTGACAATGGGCGAGAATAATCAAGACAAAAAGGTGCTTTGGTTTGGTTTGCTTTGGTTTGACTTCTTCCAGGATGGCATACCTGCTGCACCTTTTGTCTAGATTTGATTATCTTTCTATATCACTGTAGAACAGAAGAGTTTTCCATCATGAGCAGCCATCTTTAATATTGCTGTCAATCTGTCTCCAGATATTAGCACTCACTTTCTCATTTTCCATGAGAAAAAGAAAAGCTAGCATTATTAAATTGACAGAAAGTAGTGGTGGTCTAAGGGCTATATAATTTCTCATATTTAACCAAGGCTCTGTAATGTTTGTCTGGTTATCTATATTCAGAGCCACAATCTACTGCAAATGATCATTATGCCTCTCGGTCCATAGATACAGAATAAGGAAATGACCTCTGTTTGCTGACACGGAAATAACAAATTTCTGCCATTTCATCATTTTCCTAAAGTTCCTGCACTTCATTCTTGTGCCTGTTGCAGTGTGTTCATTTAACTGTATGATTTAAAATGGAGAGCATTTGGCTAATTAGCAGGCAGCTGTTCACTTAAGTAAATGACTCATAGAGTGATATTTATGGTGCATAACTATTTTTCAAGCCTGGAGAAACTTGGGGAAAAAAAAGACACAAAAGCAGATGTTTATGCTTCTACGTCCACGAAAAATGCAGTGAAAACCAACTGCTGCTTTCATTTAATGGCATTTTTCTCAAAGTTAATATCTTAACTAATATCTTTCAAAATTAGTAACACTGTAAAGCAAAAATCCAACTTAATTTCCAGTACTCATGTGACCTAAATATGTAAAATGAATGATCAGACATCACATGAAGAGGCCTCAAAGATTATGATATGTATAGGCTCAATTAACACTTAGATTACAGGAACTTGCAATTTGACGGAATCCTTTTTTGCTTTCCGAAACTATTATCTATAACATAGTTCAGCTACAAATTGGAAAATGTCAATCTCCATAATCATAACACAAATTCCATTTTAAAACAGCTTTACTCCATCAAAATTCCTGCAGTGTTCTCTTTACTCTGCTTTGGGAGTTTTTAACTTACAAATTTAAATTACAAACTTTATAATTTTAACTTAAAAATTTAAATTACAAACTTTATAATTTGGAATTAGGATATTCTGACATTCCCCATTAAGACTACCTTGTGTCCATGAGCTGGCTGTCTCAGAACCAAATCACCTTGGTATTTTGGGAACGGGTTGGGAGGTTCTCCCCTCTTTCCCCTGCTGTAGTTTGCCTGGCATCTGTCCAATATAACTCTCCTGCTGTTGAGTTCTCTTCCACAGCTCATCTCCTCTTTCCTCTGCCTGCTTTAATGTGTGCTCTTCTGGGTGCTCTGGTCACTCAGTTGTAAATCAGGTACAGTAGAAAATCTTCCTTGCACAGAGAAAAATATAAAAGAGAACATTTTCTGTTCACTCCTTTTCACTTTTAAAACTGGACAGTGACAGCTGCTAATTTAAAATTTCTGAGACTGTACCAAGTTCTGAGAATGAAGTTCTGCATCACTGATGGGTGGGTTAAGCAGGTGGATAGGTTTTTTTCTCTCTTCCTTTGTTGCATTCCTCCACACTGCTTTCAAATTCTTCTGAGACTGTTTAATAAAAAAACTGCTGGTTAAAATACACAGGTTTTGATTATTTCTAAAGGACTTGATCTTCTTTCTCATATAGTTGAGAAGAAGCTTTAAAAATGGCATATATACCTTCTATCACAAAATCTGTTTTAGGGTTGAGTGTTTTTTGTTTGTTTTCAAGAAATACAGAATATAAAAAATATGAAGGCTAAAATTTAAGGCATCACTAGGACAAAGAGAAAAGACACTTCATGTAACTGTTATGCAGCTTAAAATTTTAAAAATACTCTCTAAGAAGAAGAGTAGAATCATTGTAGGATATACACCTATTAAATAATTTTTACATCTTTAAAGGGGAACCTGAAGTGCATCAGTTTTGTGACTGTGGATTAATGGACTCAGCAGGATCCATCTGTAGTTTATTTTGTTCAACAAAAATTTTTTTAAGCTAGACTTGCTGCTGATAGTCAGTAGCAACCATCAAGGAATTATAACCATATTGTCTTCTGTAAATTGGAACTGCTTTACCATGCTTTGTCATTGTATTCTCTGTATGTAGTCTGGAAAAATATATTTCAGTTCAGTTTGGAAATCAGATGTAGCGGAATGGAATAAAAAAGTATGTGAAGCCTAGATTAATGCAATAGCATTGGAGGTGTGTTACTCTTTTATCACCTGATTTATTACCTATTTTATAAATTCACAATCAGAGCCCACAGTTACATTTAATTACCTTGGCATATAAAATTGCTGTCCTAATTTTCTAAATAAAAAGGAAAAAGACAGCAAAAGACTGTCAAAGCACATGTTATGGTCAATATAAAACCTTGAGCTAAACTACCAGCTTCAGAAGCAGAATGACCTCCCCAGGTTGAGAGTATTTTAAGATTTAACTTTTCATATCAACAGCTTTGAAACAATTCCCTAAGTGAGACTTTACAGATGTTGTAATGGTTATTCTATGATACATTTGAAATAAAAAATGTGTTCTATATAGAGCAAGATTTCAGCATCCTTAAAAAGATAATAAAAATTATCAGTTTAACACAATGGCAACTTCTTGTAAAATGCAAAATTGAACTTGTGTAGTACACAGTGGCTTTCTCATTCCCCTAGATGTGATTTGACTTGGAAGATTGACACAAATCAGGCAACAGCTTAACTGAAAAATACTAAATAAATTTTATTAGAAATATAGTTAGGTGGGTTATCCTTAGAAGACAGCAGAATTACCTGCTGGATGACTTGTCTATAATGCTATCCAGAATGAGAGAGTATTCAAAACTTGTATGAAAAATGTATCCAGGCAGTATGGATCTAAATGGAGAATAGAAAAGGCTTCATCCTAGTACAGGAACTGTAGTGTAAATAACAAGGCACCTCCACACGGCAGTGGTAACACACGATTATATAAACCTCTCTATATATACCCATTAGATGAGTATTTAATAGCTCATGGTGATTTATATTATTTTTGTCATATTTGATGTTGTAAAGGTTGTGACTCAGTCCCTCAGTGTTGTCATAGTAGTAAAGAGTTTGTGACAGGGATAACAGAAAATTCCTGTTGTATTTCTACCACATGGACCTGAGGGAGATGGTGGAAGAGCCCTTTTTCATCTGTTGTAAGTTCTGGTTCACAGAGGAGGTCCCCAACCACTGGTGGTTGGCCAGTGTCACATCCATCCACAAGAATAGTTTGAAGGAGGACTCAGGAACTACACACCTGTCAGCCTGACCTTGATGCCAGGGAAAGTTATGGAACAGATCAGCCTGAGTGCCATCATGTGGAATGTACAAGATGAGGGGATCAAGCCCAGTCATCATGGCTTTAGGAAAGGCAGGTCCTTCGTGTTCAGTCTGCTCTCCTTTTATGACCAGCTGACATGCCTAGTGGATAAGGGAAAGGCTGCAGTGTTGATGTACTCTACCTGGACTTCAGCAAAACCTTGGATGTTATTTCCCACAGCATACTGCTGGAAAGGTTGGACAGCTGCACTCTTCACTGGGTTAGGAACTTGCTGGACAGCCAGGCCCAGAGAGTGGTGGTAATGGAGTAACATCCAGCTGTCATCCGGTCACTAGGGGTGTTCCCCAGGGCTCAGTACTGGGGCCAGTCTGTTTAATATCTCCTTATGATCTGGATGAGGGCATTGAGTGCACCCTCAGTAAGTTTGAGAGTGACACTAACTTGGGTGGGAATGTCAATCTGTGGAGGGGCAGGAAGGTTCTTCATAAGGATCTGGACAGGCTGGATTGATAGGCCAAGGCCGGTTGTGTGAGATTCAATAAGGCCAAGTGGTAAATCCTTCTCATGGATCACAACAACCCCATGCAGCATTACAGGCTTGGGGCAGAGTAGCTGGAAATGCGCTTTGCAGAAAAGGACCTGGATGTTCTGCCTGGCAGCTGACTGAACATGAGGCAGCTGAGTCCAGGTGGCCATAAAGTTCAGTGGCATCCTGGCCTGTGTCAGAAATTGTGTGACCAGCAGGGCTAGGGAAGTGATTGTGTTTCAGGATTCAGCACTGGCAAGGCCACACCTTGAGTGCTGTGTTCAGTGTTGCTCCTCCACTACGAGTAAGACAGTGAGGTGCTGGAGAATGTCCAGAGAAGGGCAACAGAGCTGGTGAAGGGCATAGAGAGTGAGACATATGAGACATATGAGGCTCTGGGAGCTGAGATTGTTTAGCCTGGAGAAGAGGAGGCTCTCTACATACCAGCTGAAAGGAAGGTGTAGCTGACTCCAGGTGGGAGTCAGCCTCTTTCAAGGCAACAAGTGATAGGATTTGAGAACACAGCTTCAAGTGCTGCAAAGAGAGGTTCAGTTTGATCATCAGGTAGAATTTCTAACCTGAAGATTTTTAAGCATTGAAACTGGCTGCCCAGGTAGGTTGTGGAGTCACCATCCCTGGAGATATTCAAGAAACAACTTCATGTGACATTTAGTGCTAGGATTTTGTAGTAATGGTGGTGTTTGGTCAAAGGTTGGACTCAATGATGTTGGATGTCTTTTTCAGCCTTAATGATTCTGCTATTCTAATTATTTCTTCTGACTTCACTTCTATATTTTTAATAGAAAAACATTAAATCACTTAGAAATACCACATCTCCATTGGAATACAAGGGTATAATCTTTGCCCAACAATTTATAGTAAATCTTATGTGTTCATTTTTTTGCTAGAGGAATAAATTCTAAGGCTTCCAAAAAAGAAGCAATATTTTTTCCATCTTATTTGAAATTTACTGCTTTATGCAGTCCAGGCATGAATTCAGTGAGTTGTCAGCATGTAGAGTACTTGGGAACAGCTTCCTCAGATAAACTTGCATTATTAATGAAACTAGATTGAGTTTGAGAAGGAGTGCACTTTCAGCTGTTGACACCTGTTGCTTCATTTTTATGCATCTAAGCAAGTCAAGATAGGAGTTTGTTTAGAAAAAAAGAAAGGTTTTATAAAGGAGAAAAAATAATCTGGCATTAGGCTTTTTGTGGCATATAATGATCAGTTCTGCAGCACACTTCATTGCAAATTTTTTTTAGTAGAAAAGCTATTACTTCTTATCCAAGAAAAATCTAAAGCCCAGTAAAGGTGCATTTGAGATGGTGAATTTAAGATCACAAATACTTTAAAATAAAACACTGCCATTTGTCAAAGTGCATTTGAATTCAAGTAGACCATGTGCAAAACATGACATACAAGAGTAGAAAACTGCAAATGCAATAAGTTGGAAGAGGAAAAAAATACTGAGAAATTGTTCATGTACTGAAGAGACCAAATTAAAACATCTACTCAACAAGTACGTTGACTCTGATGTTTCATGCATACAGAGATGATGAGAATGAGATGGAGAAAAAGACAGTCCTGGTATTCAGCATTGGAATATTATCTGAGGTAAATAAATAGCACCTAAAATCTGAAGAGGATCCAAGGTAAGAATGGGGAAGTCTCCAGACAAATGTACAGAGACCATATGAGAAGCCTACAAGCTTGCTCACATCTTTCTCAGGCTTCAGTATTTCTTATAAAATCTAAAAAATAAGCCAGATACTACATCTATTTTTTAAATCTGAAGTTTCATAATTCTCACTCTTTGCAGAAATGTTCTCTGAATTCATCAATTTCTAGTGAAGTTGCTTAGTTGAGAAGCAGTATAGTGACAACTGAGTGCTTCCTTGTCAGATAGAACATAATATCTTTGCTTTCTAAAAGCAGTCTTCCAGTACTAGACTAAACCAGTAGCTCTTCTAGGTGCAGTGACACTAAGGGTTTTGTTTATTTATTTATTTATAGGCTAAGATTAATTAAATATTAATCACTTGAGCAGCAATTTAGGAAATACTAGGTTTGCTAAATACACCATTGCTGTATAAGACAGGCAGAAGGCCACCACTTTTATGGATCTGCCATCCAAAGTAATAAAGGATAAACAGCAATACATAAACCACAAAGTGCACAGATATCCTTGGCCCTGATTGCAATATGATGAACTTAAAGTCTATCTTAATATATACACATCCAATCTAGACCAGGTCACTTCAAAATAGTGAGATGGCTGCTGGCAGGCAGAGCTGTAATATCTCAAGGCAGTCTCTGGAGGGACATATCAAGTTTCTGCTCATGGGTGGCAGGATTTCTCCTAGGAAAATAGAGCTTTCTGTAAACCAACTTGAACAGAACTAATTACCAACAGGAATTGCTCCTTTTACATAGACCATTTGGTGTCACACTGAGCCAGAGAACAAAAACACAGGTTTAAGAGTTTGGCAACAAGGAGGCTTTGCTCTTGTGATTATTTGCAATGGAAAGCAGGTGCAGTTCCACTTGGCTGAGAAAGGCTCTGGAGAGCCACCAGTTAAATGCTGCAGAGAGAATTCTGTATTGCCAGAAACCAGTGGGGCTGGGACCGCTTCTCTATACTTTCTTTCAGCGCCTCTGTTGTGGCCTAAAATGTCTCTTCCTCAAGGAAATCTTCCCCCAAGGAAAGCTTTAGGACAAATGGCAATATTGCCTCTTAGTGTCTGCTTGGAGAAATTAAGGGAAGTTCATGATAAGGAGAGTTTCATTTGGTTTTCCCTGGTGGACCCATGCAGTAATTTTAGGGAATAAATAATTTAACACAATTTCAAGCTATTGCCTGAAGTTCCAGCAAAATTGCATGATTACTTTAGCCTAAGTACATGATTGACAGCTTTATTTGGTAAATCTCCATAAAACATATTTTTAGGGAGTTGTTAAAGTGGTGCAGGGATACACGTCTTGTCCCTCTAGCTCAAGCAGTGAATTATTTTTGTCTCTTTGACTCTGGTCCGTGTTCTTCAAATGGAAAGTTGGCTCCCACCCTTCTTTACATTTGTGACAGGAAAAGTATGTAAGTTCTGTGAAACTTAGCTGTAGGTGGTCATTGTGTGCCTCTGCATGTCTTTTTCAGCCCAAATGGTTCTATGATGCTATGAATAAACCTGTATTCCTCCTTTAAAAATAGCTACAGTTTTGTAATCCCTTGCCAAATAAGCCTCAATTTTATGTAGTTTTAAGCAATTTATCTTACATCGTCAGCCTCAGAAAATGAATTATTTTGCAGGCTGTCAGCAGTAGGCAATACCTCTCCCAGTCATGTACACAGGACTGTAGAGGAGAATTATTTCAACAGCACTAGATCTTATGAAGTAATTCCTTTTTGTTCAAGAGCAATCAGTGGGAAGTGAGGACTAAAAGAGTTTTTAACCCAAGGTTTGGTGAGCATGAGAAATGAGTTGCTGACCTTTCTGCTGAATATGTTGGACTCAATAGTTTGATCCAGGATCTACCAGCCTAGAGGGTCACTAGCATTTCAGTGGACTTCAGAACATGGCTATGATTTTGTGTTTATCACACTCTGGGAATGTATGTTACTATATATTTAATCATTACCAAAACTGCTTTGCAAAAACAAAAATAGGCTTTATGTGGGAGAGTGTATAAGCTGATGTGTGTCATGAAAGGACTGTGTACAGGAAGGTGTTACTTTTGGTGGCTAAACTGTCAGTTAACTCTAATAACAACAAATGGATGCATTGAAGACATCATGCTACAGGCCAAGAGGCTGTTCTGTATTGTGAATTCAAGATCTCAAGGATTTTGTGACAGCAGTCTGTTTTAATAATTCCAAATCTAGAGCTCTAGGCTTGAGAGCCTCAAAAGTTTTTGTATCTGTAAAGTCTCTATTTTAGAAATTAAATTCCCTTAGGAAAAAAATCTAAACCCCATATTTTTCAGTGCAAGGTTAAGTGCCTCATTATGTTTGTCATTTCAAAGCTTCATTCCAAGACAGAGGAGAAATGACAAGAAGTGCACTTGTCCTTGCACCTTCACCAAAAATAAATGTTATTATAAATGTTATTATAAAGGTTTCTCTTTCACAGATGGAAGATTAGTTTTTAGGTAGTATGACATACTTACTATGAGTCTGCATGGATAATATCTGCTTGATTATAATGTTTTGTGTATGTACAGTGTGTATATGTATATGTGTATGTGTATATGTATACGTATATACGTATATATAAAAGCCTTTTGTCCATTTGGCAATTGTTGGATGGAAGTTTTCTGAAGGTACCAGGTCCCATGCATGTCTAACAGAACACATTGCTTTTACACCTTCTGAAGCAGTATCTGCTTGTATAGCACATCACATGACTTTATTCTTGTGTAGCATATTGACTGACAGAACTGAGAACAAATCCCATTCAAGTTTGCTTTTGGGCCAAATGAGCCCTTTGGTGATTTTCATCCTGAATTTTGAAGTGCTGTCTTTTAACCTCATCGAGTGGAATATTCAAGCAGCTAATACAACATATTTCAAAATAAGTCAGAAATCTTATCACCAAATTCAATGGTTTTTAAGCCAGACCTTTCAAAATAGAGATGTTGTCATAAATATTATTTTTTCATACAGTAAATAGTTAGAACAAACTTACAAATTAACTTAGGACATATCTACCTCAAGATATCATGCAGAGAACCCTTGATTTCTTAAGAATTTAGATCTCTACAGGAAAACAATTTGTGCACTTATTCAACCATCATATTTCATTTTAACTGTGCTATTAGTTTTTAGTTTTATCATTATACTGACCATTTGTGAAGTGCTAGAGATACATACTGCAAACATTCTAATTACCCCACATTTTTCTCAGAAAATCTGAATTAAAAGACAAGCTAACAATAAAATATGGTGTCCTCCATCAGAAATTTCATCTTATCAAATTAGCAACCATTACCTCTGGGAGATATTATACCAAATCAGTTTCACCAGAAGTGTTGGATAAAGTCCCAAACTTACTTAGGAAATCAGCAAAATAACCTTATTTATCACTGAAATAAATGCAGTAGTGTACCCTGTTTGTTTTTATTCATGCTGGCAGACAGCAAGTGGCATAGTGTCAGCTGACATCACTGTAGGAAAAACTCCAAGAATGCATCCTTCATGTCTACTTTAAATATGACTTCTTTCAGCTTCTTTGGCCATGACTCCGTTGTTGAATTATTCAGGTACTGCTCTTGCTGGCAATGCTTTTGTTACCATATGTCAACATTTAATATATGTCAGAAAAGTTAGGACTTATTTCCAAAGGAAGAATGTCAACTTTGCATATAGCTGGGATGCTGAGTGGTCTAGAGCATGGTAGCTTCAAATCTTTTTTAACATCCTTGAGTTTTCCACGGTAACATTAGTATTACCTGTTTTCTGAGCATTTCTGTTTTCCCTTTAGGAAAAGTTTGGGTGGGTTTTTTTTCTGTGTGAAAGTAGCAGAAATTACTTTTTGTCGGATATCCCATAGGAGTGAACATTGGAAATAGCCCAAGTGCTACTGAGGATAAAATTCAGTTTACACAACTGGAGCAAAACACAATTTGTATGAATCCAAAATGCAAGCAGAGTTTAAGAGGTCCTGCAAGGTGACTTCCCCATACTCTAAACTCAGAAGAGCAGGCTGACTGCAAATCCTCATCAAGCACAGGATAATCACTTTAAAGCTGCCTTTAGTGGCAGGACAAGGGGAAATGGCCTCAAAATCAAAAAGGGTAAATTAGGGTTATAAGGAAGACATTTTTTGCAGTGAGGGTGATGAGGCACTGGAACAGGTTGCCCTGAGAAAGTGTGGATGCCTCATCCAACCTGGAAGTGTTCAAGGGCAAACTGGAAGGGGCTTTGGGCAACCTTACATAGTGGAAGATGTCCCTATCCATGACAGGGGTGTTGGGACTAGATGAGCTTTCAAAGGTCCCTCTCAGCTAAACCATTCTGTGATTCTACTGTTATGTGATCTCACAGAATTTTGAAAGAGTGTTAATAATAGCTCTAGCGAACCTGGTAAATTCAGTTTATGTGAGCATATTTTGTCCTCCTAAATTCTTCCAATGGATATTTTTATATCTTGCTCAGATAACAGATACCTAGATTTTGGATTGTTATTGTGTGTAAAAACAGGGAAGAAAGCCAAGTATTTTGATTTTTCAAGTTCATCTCTTTTAGTTTTTGTGATTTTTTTTATATTTCTCATTCCTCCCTACCAGCTCATCTTTCTCTTTTATAGTCTTTACATAATCATTTTTAAGTTAGTCTTACTGTTATTGAGCCTTATATCTGTGCATGTGTCTACCATGTAGGTTGCAGAGTGCAAATACGTTGTTTCAAGCTACAGCAGGTTGTAAAATTAGCTTATAAGTACATATATCTGTTACTTTCATGGCCCAGGATACTAGTGAAAATATTACAAGAGTAATGAGACCCATTCTCCAAAAACCTGTATTTTGTACAAAAGCATAGGAAAGATACTGATGTTCAGTTTTGCTACTCATAATGGGCTGGGCACAATCTGATATTGAAAAGAGTTTAACTTTATTTCCTGTGTCTGTCTTGAAAAATAATTTTAGGAAAAAGTTGTCATTCTGCTCTGAAATATGTTATTATGTTTCTAAATGTGAGTCAAATTAACCAACCTCCCATCTTAGGGAAAATAGCTAGGCTTTAAATCACATTTTGGCTGTGCACAAAATTCCAGATTATATACTCAGATGTTCATACTGAGGGAGAAAATTTTTTTTTCCAAATAAAATGCATCTTTGATAAATATCTATCACTTACAATGCAAAGAAAGATTGAATGCTTTAGCTCAAGCATCTTGATTTTCCCCAAATCCTTAAAAAAATTCCAAATATGTAAAGGATACATTCTTTCTTTTTCTTTTTTTTCAGATGCACTGGCAGTTTCAAAAGCATCACTCAAATTCATATATGGCATTTTTCTAAATGGTCACTATTTATGCAAAAAAATATGAATTTAGATTATTAGATGCTTATCTTCTTGCACATATTTTTGCTTGCATTATTTATGAAATCTCTTCTGCCAAGGCAGGAAAGAAAATTGCACTTTCAGAATCAATGCAGTGTTATTTTGTTATTCCTAAAGGTGTTTTGAATACTGTAACTATTAATAATGTGTCTTTCCAACTACATGCAAAAGTTTATCCAAGTTTTTCATTATTGTAATAATGAAATACATTATCACACTAAATACTTGATAGTGTGTCTGGCCCCATTGAAGTTGATGACAAAACATTCTTCGACTTCAAGAGGCAAAAGAGCAAAATTAATCTGGTGGGTTTTCAAGGATAACTGGAGTTACATCAGAAAAACATTGCAGATCTAAGCAGTCACACTTCCGCTGTTATGGTGACTAGTTCAGCTGGCAACTCCTCGGGTTCACATGGAGCTGACTAAAAGGCCAGGTTTTGATTCCATACACCATCAAGAAAGGTTAGTTTCAAATGAAAGGTTAATGAAATTTCCACCTAGATTTCAATATTAGCAGGTTTGCCCTTTTCTTAGTGCAGTAGATAAAGAGGTAGAATAGAATATGGGATTTTTTTGAAGTCTTAGTATAAGATACTTGTCAATGTAAGTTTTACATTCTATAAATAAATAATTCCTTGGCCTCAAGGAGCACAGAAAACTAACATCTGTTGGGTTCATAACAGTGATTGACTTCTGAGGGTGCTTCTCCATTAGCATTTCTTATCAAAACTGCACATCTTGCAGGAGTACAATGAACAGTTGCAAAAAGTAGCAATACAGAGGAATAATGAGGGTTCATACCAAGCCATGAAATTATTTGTTCCTTGGCTGTATTTTATTCCATTTTATTAAATCGAAAAGCCTCTTTCTTGCAAAATTTTAATATCCATCATTTGACAACAAGAGTCTTCCCTTGAGCAAATCTGTAGTAGGAACAGGAGAGGAGGTAGCAGAGAAATCTGTACAGTGGGTAGGTGGCCTTACTGAGATTGCAAAAGAAGCAGGGTGAATCAGGCCACTTTTACAATTATGTTCTTAATTGAAATAGTGAAGCAGCTCAGTTTGGACAGTTTAGCTGGCAGCAGCCAGTCTCAGTGGAGACCCAAGACTTTAAGTCACTGTTGACATCACTGTGACAAAAATGTCATTCAAGGTTCTTCAATATACCAGTGCCTTAAATTCTAATCCTTAACTGTATACAGTATTTTTTTGGAATATTTTATTCGAGCACAGTGAAAGCTCATGTATGGACTAATTCAACTGCAAGCATTGAGCCAAAAGTACTAATTGTATACTCAGGACAGTAAATATACAATTATTTTCTATTTCCTTTCAAACAAGTGGCTTGGTCAGTTATGTCTCTAATTTAAAGACATTAAGACACTTCAACATCTGATAGGAAACTAGAAATTGACAGCAAGATTTCCCTCTGCATAAAGTATTCCAGCATTGAAATAGGCTGAAGCAGTAGTTTACCTGGCCCAGGAGGTTCATGCATATCAGAACTTTTGGGATTGCAGTATTTTAGTGTGGTTGCTCTGGTACTTCAAAGGTCTATTCTCTCTGTGCTGTGCATTTTTCCACATTTAAAACAATGCTATTCCAAGTAAATCCTAGCAGTATAAGGACAAGGGTTACATCAGCCTTTAAAAGAAAGTAAAACCCTCTAAATTTAAAAAAAAAATACCACAAAATCCATGCTATCTGAACTCTAAAATCATACTTCTTGTCAGTTTAGTGGACAACATAATCTGGTCACTGAGTAGGCATTTTGGCAAACTATGGTTTTTCAAGTGACACTGAACACTGAGCACGTAGCAAGTTCAGGGTTTCAAATGAAAAAGTAATTTTTAATCTTTCCAAGTCAGATTATTTTCCTGATTACACTTTAAAATCTGATTCACTTGCACATAGATTTAATTATGATTTCATTCTTCAGTGAGGATAGGAAGTTGTCATACTTTTTTAGGAACAGTTTTTGTAATGCAGAGTTCTATTGCAACAGTATATCAGCATGAAATTATTTGAGGGATTGGCCAAGGTACTTTTTCTCTAAAAATGTTTGTGTTTTTGTTAGAAACTGTTAGTAATTTGATGCTGCCATGGAAATTGTTGCAGCAGGGTGGCGGGAGAGATTAATTTCTTAGTAGCTTGTTTGCACTTTTTAGTTCAGTATTCAGGCACAAGATGTTGTTTTGCAGTTTGGTAGAAGTAATAGTGTAGGTACCCAATGTAAAATAGCATGCATAAAATCTAAGGTTTATGTATTACCTGTGTACTATGCCTTGTTTCTGCATACTTATTATTAATTACATGATGAAAAATCTGTATCTGGGACCCAATCTGTTGGAAAACTTGCCTTTAATTGAATAAATTTCAATATGTAGGAAAACTTACCATTTTTTCCAGTTTCTGATAAATTCATATATTGGATTAATGTTACCCATTTCCAATGATCCATGCACTCAGCTGTATATGAAAATAGGAGCAAATATCTAGAGTTGACTTAAAGTGTGAGGAATGTGAGATAAAAAGCTATGTGACAACTGCTGTGGTATTGAGACAAAAATAAGTAATGTCCATAAATTTCAGTACTTCTTGATAGGACAGTTTCTTGGTATTCTAGAATCCATTATATTTGTTGAGAACAGGTAATGCAGATCTGCGTTTTGTGTCCCAATTTTTTTTTAGTGACTAAAGTGAAAGATTTCTCTTTAAATAGTTGTTAATACAGTTTTGGTTTGATTAGGTTTGACAATTACCTTAGTACCTCTAGCTGCCAAAATAGTCTCTGAGGAGTATCATAATTAATTGTTAAAAGTGACATGAGCAAGCGTATGCTAAGTACAAAAATACTGGCCCAGGTGAGAACTGTCAGCAATTAAATTATTAGGTTAGGCTGCTCAAATTCAGTGGTGTTGCTACAAGGAGAATTGTGCTTGCAGTTTATTGTGGCAAGAATGCAAGTGGACTGGCATGCTTGAACTCTTAAGCTTATTTAAATATACCAAATTGTGTACTTTCTGGTAAAGACAAAGGATTTGTAAAAGAAACAGGAACAAGATTTATAAATGCAGAGAATAAGACTCAGGACATTGCTTCTAATTCCTATTGTTTTCTTGTGCACACACATCCTCATGGAGCATATGGGATGGGGAGGAGAGAGAGAAGGAGGCTGTGTGTATTCTTTTTAGTCTTCCTTGCATATGTCTCAAATCTAATTTTATGGGACAGATTTTCCTAGAAAACTTCTCAACGCCTGTGAGCTATAGATACAGCCTGTGGAAGCATACAGCAGACTCTTCAAGAATTGTCTGAAGAGGAGTTGGAAAAGATCTGCTCTCAGAGCTTCTCTGCTGTGAGAGAAGATAATTTCTTACAAAATGTTCCTTTTCCACTTACAAGGTTTTTCAGCCAGTTGCTGACTTGGGCCTTTCACAGCAGTGCTATGACAGAAACCAAAGCAATTTTCTGGCTTTTACTCCATGAGCTGCTAAATAACTGGAATCCTTTGTCACTTCTTGCTTGACTTATGCCTCTGTTTCTTAGCTTTTCACTCTTGAATGCAGTAATAGGTTTAATTACTCTTATTCATGAAATCTCTTAAGTTCCAGTACCTCATTTATAGTTAGGCTGAAAACAATAGAGATTTCTTTCTCTCATGCTTAGAAAGGAAATTTTTTCCTGGTCTCAGGAGATTGGATTGCATTTTGTGACTTTATTTAAAAATTAACCATGAAATAAAATGTTTTCACCTGTAATGAAGTCTAACCTGTTTATATTAAGTTACTATGTCTTTTACAAATTCAAATGTGCAGGGATATTTGCTTAATATAACATTAGAGAAAGGGATTTCTTTGTGCTCTTCTTTTTCATTGAAAACTCTCTTTCATTTTCCTGTATTGTCTTTGAAATAGTGTGAACAACACTTTATAATGTGTCAAAAGTTATTCTGACTCAGAAATGGACACTGACCCAGATATGTAGTGATAATTTACAAATTTAAACACAATAGCACTTTCTTTTCATGTGAAATCCTAGCTCACTGCAACTTCTTAGCACAGATTTTCTTCTTTTTGCTGTATTTCTACAGCATTTACTGTTTTTCCATTGGGAAGAGCATCATCTATTATTTATCTGTAGCTTCAAGCAGCCTCTTTGCATGTTTCTTTCAAATGTGGAGCAGCTGGCACTATTTCAGCAGGAGAATAAGTTTTATGGAACATAAGACTTCATTAAAAAGTTTCCAAGTTAAATTTATGTATTTTTACTGACTTATTTGCAATGCTTGATTTTCATTTTGTTTTGCATAAGTAAAGCCTCTGTGCAATATTTTGGGAAAGTACACATGCAAATAAATACATTTTGGATGAAATTACGTGTTCCCTGTAGTAGTGGAAAGATGTGTGTGCAGTCTTGTGACTTGAAACATAAGGAATTCCTTCTTTCTCATAGGTCATTAAAAATTGAAAACAAAGAAAAATGCTGTAGTGTATCTGTAACAGTGTGGCAGAAATGCATTTATCATTGCAGTCTGTTAGCAGTTGTTGATCATCAGAGGATAATCTAGGTTGGCACCATTGCAATGACAGGACAGGGATTTCTTATGCTGTCCAGACAGAAAGGAGGTGTAGCTGGCCACCAGAAAAGAATGCAGGCAATGACTGAAGCAACGCATTTTTAGGTCTGGTGGGAAAAGAACAATTTTGGAAAAGGACAAACTGAGTACCTCAGTCAGCTTGACTCATCTACATTACTCAAGTGAAAGGCCTATCCTCCATAAAACACATTATATCCATTGCAGCAGTATGCAAAGAAATGAAAGTGTATCCTGTGCTGCAAGTTTGTTTACTCCAGCTGTTTACACATTTTCAAGATTCTGAACATGGTCAAGTGGGAGCTGTTTCATATTTCCAGTACCAAGAGGCACAACTTTGCTTGATTTTGCTCCCTGTATTTGCCATAACTCAAGATCTAAAATGGTCACTATAGAATCTCATTTCAATGGTCAATATATTGTAGTTCATCAGTCTTCTTTATTACTATAAGATTGATAAATACAGTCTCAGAAGCATTTCTGAATTTGCATTACTGCATAGAAGTACCTGAGATACCACATTGGATTACGATGAGTTTAGACTGTTTTCTAAATTATGTATTCATACTTCTTTCTCTGTCTCAATTCTCCAGTATTAAGTTTTCAACAAGATAGAGAGCCTACACATGTGCATAGAGGAATAGCACAGCAAAGATTTTTACAGTTAGAAAATAGAGTTAACATTTCAAAGGTTTTCCCCTTTCACAATAAATATGACACCAAACTTGTGCATTTAAGATATGATTTAGAGTCCTTGTCTACAGTTGTTTGGAATATATGGCATATTTCAGACGTGGCTTGGTTGCTCATGAGTAAATTCAAGTTTCATACAGAAGCGAAAAATCCATCATAATCATTGTGCATTTGAAATCCTTGTAGCAGTCTATTGATTCATTCATTCACATACATAACCACAGAAAGGTCAAGGTTAGGAGGAACATCTGAAGACCATCTGGTTCAACCTACTGGGTTGTTGTCCTGGTTTGGCATAAATTTATTTTTTTGTATGGAAGTAATTCCCTGTTAGAACCTTGGCAGCTTCCTGTAAACCTGACAAAAAACCAATCAGTGGCCAGTTTTGAATACTGACACATCATTAAACCAATGAAAGGGTTATGTACGCCTTTGTGAACACCCATTTTGAGACGAAAATCCCCGGAACAGCTCTCTTTCTTTTCCGGCCTTTGGAGAGAGAAGTTCCACACCCCACCCACCCCCAGCAGCCACGGCCGGGCAGGGGAGGGGGAGGCCATGGGCCCTGGCCAAGGCTGGGCTGGGCTCTGGCAGCTCCCAGGGGGGGGGGGGGGNCAGGGGGGGGGAGGGAAGGACATCAGTGCCCCCAGAGCAGCCTGAAATCCATCTGTGACTGCTCCAGCCACTGCCCAGAAGGGACATGGCCCTCTGCAGGGCCCAGGTCAGACATCAGCTCTTTCAGTGCACAGATGTGACCTGCAAACCTTTGATCCTCTCCCAAGTGAGAGAAAAGGACAGAGTGAAGACAGAGAGAAACAACATGGAGACACCAAAGTCAGTAGAAAAGGAGTCAGATTCCAGATGGAAGGAGTGTGAGGAGATGCCTTATTTTAGTCTGAAAATCCTCTTGTAAGACTATGGGAAAAATATAATTGATACATCAGACTCTTTTTACATGTAACTCAGCAAAAGAAGCATGGAGGGTGAAGCATTCAAATGGCAGACCTGAGCAAAGGCATTTTTCTAAAGTAAGCAGAGGTTGAAGTAGCTGCGAACCCAGGAGTTTGAACAGAGAAAGAGAAAAGTGATGAAGACCCTTTGGCCCCAGGGAAGAAGGATAGAACCTGTTTCCGTAGGTGGAGATAATCTCTGAGATAGATGAAAAGAACTTTTGCTTCTGAATAGCTCATGCTTAAAAGTGTACACCATTAGCCCAAGATTGAGCCCTCTAAAACAGTTGTGGGGAAAGCTGTACGTCAAGAGGAGGGACTCTTGCACAGTGATGAGATTTCCATCACCTGGGCAGCTGATTCGCTGTGACTTTGAAGCCACATGAGAGCTGTTTCTTGTGTAGAAGTCTCCGCAACATAACAAGAGATATTCCTATCCCTAAGTGAACTGAAGAAAGACTANGAAGGTGGAGGAGAAGTGTTCTGAAGATTTGATTCTGATTCTTATTATTCTTTTAGTTTTGTTAATAAAATTTTTATTTATACCTTTCAAAGTTAGAGCCTGCTTTGCTTTTCTCCTAAGCCTATCTCACAGCAGAAAATAGACCCACCACATAAATTGGTGCGTTGGCCAGGAAATCTCAAATTGGCGAACCAAAACCACTACAGTTGTGCCCAAAACAAGGCTTGGGTTATGCAAACTGTCTTGAGCTCCTAGTGAAGGATATTCCACCATTTCTCTAAGCAACCTGTTTCAGTGTTTGCTTTCCTGGTGTAGAATTTCTTTTCCTATGGAATTTACAGTGAAGCAACTGTAACACTTGTGAAGCCTTCACCTCTTCTCTTATCAGTGGACATCCTTGTGAAGAGAGTCACTCAGTCTGCTCCATAACTACCTTTCAGACACTGCAAGGCTGTGATTATATCCCCCTGAGTGTTCTCTTCTCTAGGCTGAATGCAGCTAATTCCAGCAAGCTTTCTTCCTGTGTCAGCTTCTCCAACACTCTGATCATCTTGGTGACTCTCCACTGAATTCCCTCAAATTTTCCATGAACTCTGGAGACCAGGACTTGCACAGCAGAGCGGGATAAACAGGGTTTCAGCTTTGCCCTCACAATTGCAGGGAAGATAGGACATTCCATCTGCTGGCTGTACTCCTCCTGTTGATGCAGAGTAAGACATATTTGCCTGCAGGTTCATGTTCAGCTTGAACATAAACAAGTCCATGTGCACCAGGCCCTGCAGGGCTTTTTCCACAGAGCTGTTCACCACATAGTTGGACCTCAGCCCATACTGCTGTGTGAGCTATGCTGGATGCAGGAGTTCACATTTACCTTTGTAAAACCTTGTACAAATCTTCCTGTCCCCATCTGCCAGCTGGTTGATGTGTTTGTGTGGTGGCTATTCTTTCTGGCTGACCTTCCACTTTGGTACAACCCGCAAGCTCGGTGAGATCACTCTTGTCATCCAGGTCATTCCTAAGACACTGAATTGTACTGGATCCAGTATCCACCCTGGCAAACCATCCAGTGGTAACCAGCGGATGCTTGAACTTCAAGCACTTGCTCACCATTCTTCAAGTCAAGTGGGTTAGCTGGTTTTCCATCCATCTTGTGGTCTTTCCTGTTCATTTCTTACCTGCTTGCTCATAACAACTTGTGCACAAAGCATCATGTTGGAGACACTCCATATACACAGATGTGTACATGCAGACATACATATACGTATAAAAAGGGAGAATATATGTTCCTGTATACAGTTTTATCTATACTGTGTTACCATTATGGGTCTTTGGCAGAGGTGATAAGCTCATTAATAATCATTGTCAGCAAAAATTGTCAGGCTAGTAAGAAAATTCTGAATATGCTTCAATTCTAGATGTTTGTTACCTTAAAACTCCCTTAAAGACCCTTGATAAAAGTATTACAGTAGTAATTTTTCTCCCTTGGTATTTTGAGAATTGTGCTTCCTTCATTTTACGAGTCTAGTGTTACAATTTTCTTTTTAAAACAGTCAAATTACAATAAGTTTAAGCAGTTAAATCATCTTTCTGAAACGCCTCTATTTGTTTTATTGGTGCCTCAAATACCAAGTCTAGAAATGTCTTTGTGGCAGAGTCTAGTGAATTCATAGGACTAAAGGAGAAATTGTTAAAGCATAGAGTAATGCCAAAATAAGTTTTTTTCTGTGCAGTGCCATTCTACCTGAACTTTACTTTTATGAAATGGCATTCAGCCCATTACATTATTTTGTTTGAAGAACAAGCAGACTGCCTTTTAAAGACATATAGTAAATTTAATCAGTTGTTTTTCTGATTGTGAGCTTCAGACTGTGCCCAGTCAAATGCAAGGTATTTTTCTTTGCCAAGACAACAAATGAAGTACAAAACAAGGGATCGGCATGCTGTGGTATCAGAGATGCTCAACAATAAAAATATCTCAGCAAAAATGTTGTCAAACAAAGAGTTACCTGCTGCTATTACCTCGAAGGAGGTAATATTTTCTCAAACAGATGCTGGTAATGATGGCAGTGCTGTGTTCAGATTTTTTTTCAGTCTCTGGAGTGCTAGCAGGAAGGGAATGCTGTAGGGTTTCAGCTGCTCCAGCAGCTGGAGAGAACTGGACCTCCTTCAGAGGTCTGATATGAACATACCACCTTGCCACTCCTGATTTAGTAGACTCACTCATAATCAGTCTTAACAACACAAGACAATGTAAAAACTCAAATGGATTTTTAGGAGGGTATATTATGAGGAAATTGCCTCAAACAGGGAGGTTACTTTCAACACGATTCTTTGATTGACTCAGAGATTTAACATGCCTGATATTAATATAGATGTTATAGACATTGCCAATTGAAGCTGTAAACTGTAAATGAATTCTTCAAAAGAAGCTTTGAAATTGTCTCCTAGCTATAACAAAAACTCACAGCTCAAGTAATTGGTTGAAGTCCACTCCTGCTTTTCAGTAAATGATTTTGAAGGAGTATAAATCCATCATTTAATACCTTGCTGAGCTTTCATCCAGATTTCATTGAAGGTTACTTCCAAAATTTGGGCTTGATTTGTTGGTATTTGGCATTAATGAAAGTAAGGCAAAATACATTTTGTCATGTGTCTCCTAGAATTTCCTTATATCCCAGTGTATTGCAGTGTATCCCAGTTTCTAACTTCTAGAACCTGTTTTCCTTCCCTCAAAACAAATTGGTGAGGCCCTCAATGCATGTAATAGATCTGATCAGAGCATGCATTGGCAATGATAATCTGGCAAGCCTGTATTTCCTGAGGCTACATTCTCATGTTTCCACAGTGGATCTGCTGCCAGAGTAGTTAAAGCTTTCAATCAGATGAGAATTGAGATTTGTATGATGCATATCCATTTATTTTAAATTAAAAGTTGCTTACTAACTGCCCTGATTTAATCCTGTTAAACAGTGGTTTATAATCCAATTATACTGAATTGTGAGAAAAATTGTGTTGATTTGTATGATTTCAGTAGCAAAATTCCATCATATTCCCTATGTATTATCCACCTTTTTTTTTCAATTCCAAGTGATGTTTTATTGTTGCGACCAGCCTTTAGAATAATGATTGCAAATTGCCTTAGAAGTAGTTAACTAAGAACTTAGAATATCTGCAAATTGTACGACATTTTCATTTTGCTAATTTGGTAAGAGACTCTGGGGATTTTTTTCCAGGAAAGATCTTTTAAAAGGTTTGTTGTTTTTTTTTTAAATTATAAGTGAGCAAATAGAAAATTTTCTAATTTCCAAGAGCAGGTTGAATGGGGCCTTGAGCAGCCAGGTCCAGTGGAAGGCATCCCTGCCCATGTCAGGGCATTCTAACTAAATTATCTTTACAATCTCTTCTAACCAAACCATTCCATCATTCTGTGATCACTAACTGAATTCTCTGATAATCAACTGAATTCTATAATCCAATCCTGTTTATAGTCTGATTCTGTGATGATCAACTGGATCTTTCAGACCAACCATTTTCATAATCTGTATTGGCACTGCCCTGCCTGATGCTCAGCCAAAATCCATCTGCCAGACACTGGTCTTCTCCAAAGACTGGCTCCAGAAAAGTGAATCTTTACAGAGACTATTTTACTGTTATTCTGTTACTGGAGAACTTCACTGTGTGATACCAGATGTCTGCACTAGTCCTAGTGCTGTTTCCTCCCTCTGGATGGGGTTCTGTTTTCTGGAGGAATAGCAGTGCTGGAATCATCTACCCTCCTTGTAAGATTCCCATGGGAGAGATCTCCTTTCTAAGGGAAAATGATCAAGTGGGCCCCCAACACGTCTGAAGTTTTTATTCCTTGAAATATAATCGTCTCTTGGGAAAGATTATTTTTGTATCGGAACCAAGGCTGTTCACAGTCCTTGTTTTAAGTTAAGTTGCATATTTGAATAACTGTGTTTGAAGGACTAAGGCCAGATTGAAATCATCCTGAGATGCTTCATGTGTTTCTGACCTGCCATCTAGAAATGTCCTCAGTCAAGCCCCTGTCTTTCTAAACTCCCAAGCCATACTAGACTGAATAAATAACAAGGCTGTTTCTCTGGCTCTGTGGATTTTACAAAGAGAGACTTTAAATATGTAAAATTATATTATTTAGTCATTCTCTGAGTACTCTTGCTCTTACTATTGATAGCTCATTGTATGTTTTCAGCCAAACTGGATATCAATATTTGATGTGAATCTGTGAGTTTAATTTGAGATATGTACTTAGTCTAATAAAGGACAATACTGTCTAAAAAAAAAATTATCTTTCCTTAAATTTAGGTGATTTTGCATTGAAATGCATTAGAAACTGTGAGAGAAATAGAGATCTAAGAATTTTCTCCTGATCCATTTTAAACAAACCTGAACAAATACTATGTAGAGTCAAGCATTATTTTTCAAATATTTTCCAATAAAATAATGAAGATGCATGAAAAGAAATATGTAAGAAGTAGCTCATAGTGAAGTGAAATAAAGCTTTTTTTTCTAACATTCTGGATTAGAATTTCTGCCCTAACTAAATCCCAGACTGCATTAGAAAGAGCTCTTAGAAAAGAGCACCATTGACAGGCAGAGATGGAATTTTTCATTCTTCCCTTCAGAGCTCAGATCACTTCTATAACCTTTGCAACAAAATCTTGTATGGGTTTTTCCTAGCAGCTGCCATCTGTGTTTTGGATTTTATTAAGTGAATTTGTTTCCCTGAACAAAACAAAACATCATTCAGGCTACAAAAATAAGTAGACAAGTGGTCTACATAAAAGATATTTTTCCCATTGTGTTATATGCCACGATTTAGTCTAATTATCCTTATCATCTCACCCCTTATATTGTGATTTTTTTTTCCCCCAGAGGAAAGAAATAATGGCACTACTTTTTGGGAACAAAGAATTAACTTGGAAATCATGCAAAAAAGCAACACTGCCCATTGGTAGCCTTGCAGAAAGTGCTTTGGCAACAAAATAAAGGACATAAAAGGGCATCTAAAATCTGGTATATCTGGGAGGGGGAAAAAAGTAAATTGTTTTCAGGTTCTGTGCTTGTCCTTGAGTTTCTCTGCTAGATCATATTAGTTTTTTATGAACATTTGTGTTAGAAGTCTGAATACAAGATAAAAGTTCATTCAGTTGTGGGGAATACTCCTGTATGTGGAGCTGTGGTACAGTGCTATACATTAGGAAACAAGAAACAAAAATTGTATTTCCAGCATCTTTGGATGGAGAGAGATTAGTCTGGTTTTCATATCTTTGCTTAGCTTTTGGTACTTCCTTAATTTTCACTACTTTCCTCCCCACCCCATGCCAAGACTACCACAAAAATGCATTTAGTACTATCAGTGCCTGGCCAAACTAGAAATAATCAGCTCCAGAAATGTAATTCTATTAAATGTATTCGTTACTATGCATCTCCAAAGAAAATTTTACAGCCCATTACAGCCCACTCTCTTGTGTGAAATGGTGAGAATGCCAAGAGCAACCACTGAGATGAATTATTTTCAAGTGTTTAATTTGGCTTTTAAAGAAAAAGGTAAAGAAAGCTTGGGCCAAGTTCTTAGACATGTGATAGGTAAAAATAAGGTGAGCATTCAGGTGCTTCTGTCTCTCAGATACTAAATAAAACAAAACTCAAGGCACGTTTCCATATACTTTAATTCTAAAAATGTGCATTTTTCAAGTATTCATGCTTATATTGCTTTTTTGACTGTTAACAAAAGAAAGAAAATTCTGTCAATTAAATGTGTGCAAAAAGTCAGATTTTAGAGCACCTAAGCATTGTTAGAATGACTCAGGATAGATAAATGTGTAAATGTATTGCCTGTATCCAAGTCTGCTTGGACATTTTCACCACTAGTAATTAGAACAATCTCTCAACTCAGTGTCTCAGTGGAGCAGCTGAGAAATGAGAACGACATTTCTAACAGAGCATGGGGTGTGTTATTAGGTGGGAAACGCTGAGAAACAAGCTGGGATTAAAACCAGAACAATTGCAACGGGAGTTCAATTCCCTCTTTAGTGAATTGATCAGCTTTGCAATCTATTTAGGTATACCAGTGAAGCAAGAGAGCACTGCACAGTTCTTTTGGTCACAGGACTGCATCTTTGCTCTATTAGAGGACAGGAAATTATCAGTGCTTTTGGTAAAAAAAGGATCCTATTGCAAAGAAGGGGAGGGGCAGACTGAAATCCTTCTGCTATGAGATAATATTAGGGGTTGGGATACATACCTAGAAAACTTACATGTGCTATATTGACACGTTAAAGATGTAGAAATAACACACTTTTGAGACAATATAGGAGGTAATATAAAGGGTGGTCTTTACAGGAGGGCAGATATGGAAAAATTCCCACCCCACATGGGGTGAATACAGTTTTATAAATGTAGAAAATTAGCATAAATGACAAGAATCCCCAGTTAGAAGCCCAGGTGATGAAGTAATTCCCCCCCTTTAGTCCTCACCTCTTCTGTAGCTCCCCTTTAGAACTAGGAACTAAACTTTGCTTATGAAAATATGTCTCAAAGAGCTGCTTTCAACCTTGGCTCCTAGGAACAACCAAGATAGGACAGGGGCCTTGGACCTCCTGGGGCTTGAAACCTCTGGGATGTGTTTTGTCTTTCTGCCTATCAGGGTAGGGAAAAGGTAGGGAGCTAGCTAGGACTTATATAGCTATACAACAGTAGCCTATAGAGCTACAAATATATATAAAAGCAAAAATCATTCTGGCATTATATAAATCCTCTCTATTCAAAGGAAATGACAGAGGTGTGATATGATAAATTTTGGCTTCCAGCATAGCCGGAATTCTATATCTGAGGTACAGTTGTCAGTACAACTGAATTTGAATTCAAATTCATTTGAATCTGCACAATGTATCAGAGAAACTGGCTGCAAATGCTGGTGTTAGACCCTGATAAAATGGGGAGGGGGTTTCTCAATACACATCATGAAACGTTTATTAGGTCACAGCAGGGCTTTACCTAATTATTTCATTTAGTCTTCATTTCTCAAAAAATTGCAAATATGGGAGTGTCTGGATATTCATGGTGTTGAAAGCTGTGCTATGGGAAATATGTCGACTAAATTAATGAACTGCATAAAGATAGGTAAAGCTAGAGAGAAGCCAGGGCCAGATCTTGCTTGTGGGCTTTTTTCAATCAGTGATTGAGAGATTGTACTGTATTGCCCTCTAGAAAGACCTCTCAAGTACACCACAGCTGAGACCATATTGACTAAGATGAAGATCACAGATAAGCACAATCTATTTTCTGTCCCTATTTCCCCCAAAGTTTAGCATTTTGATAGTAACAAGTGAGAAAAATGTGAGAGAAACAACCCTGCAGACACCAATGTCAACAAGGGAGGAGGAGGAGGAGGTGCTCCAGGGACTGGAGCAGAGAAAACCAATACAAACTGACCACAGGCTCCCCCTGAGCAATTGGGGAGCAAGTAGAAGAGTTGGGACTGAAGAATTCAAGCTAAGACCACTTTTTTTTTCTTTGTTTAAACAAGGAAAGAAAAATATTTTCACTAGGTTTTTTTATAGTGGGATCTTTTTAGCTGAAATTTTTAAAGAATATTTAAAGGAAAACTCCCAGTAACAGAAAATGTCAGCCCATATGCCCAGAGGTGTTATAAGGAAGGTTTATAAAGTATTTGGCAGTCTTCACAGTAAGTGGTGCTATATGCTTGTGTATAAAACATATTATTTTGATGCATAAAGCTTTAGTACCACCTGTTAGATATGAAGGCAAACTTAATAAAGTCAGCTGTGGTTCATACTGCATTCTTGCCACTATTTCTGAACAAGTTCTCGAGCTGTGTGACAGCCAGGGCAAGTTGTGGCCATGTCTAATTCCCTCAAGTTCAACAGGAGCGCTTCACGAATATCACTGTGGAAATGTGGCACAGCTGAGAGCACATTCCTACGACCTCTTCCCACAAGCAGTCTGCAAGGAACTGAAAAATTCAGCAACCTGCTGTTATCATCTGTCACAGTTCACTTCTCCTTCCTTTCCATTTATTCCTCAGTTGCAGCTGATAACGTATCAATATCTTTTTTTTTTTTTCTTACAAAACACCAGCCTGGTTTTAGGCACTATAAATATGCTTATGGAAGTCTGGCATTTTTTCTGTAGGGTGAAAATGCAAGTCACTGTGGGTGTTGCAGTAATTTGCATGCAAACATAGTTTTCCACTGCATTAAAATATGATAAATAGATTCATTTTTAGCCTAATCTCATAACATTGGTACAAATATTTTAGTGATATAAGTGTCCCACAGTAAAACTCTTTTGTTGTCTCACTTGATAAGAAGGATGTTCTTTTTTCTTTTACGCAAATAATTTTTTTCCCAAAACCACTGTAAATGTAGTCTCCAGAAGCTGTAAAAGAAAACATTTCTCTTTTTTCCTTCTCTTTTACTTGTGAGTTATAATACTGCAGATTCATTCATATTGCACACTCCAACTGTTGAAACACAATAGTGGGTTACAGGCAATGGCAGATTTCACTGCACAAGTAGTCGTAATCCAACACTTTTAAGTGGGATTTTCTTCCTTGCAGTGCAAGGAATGAGAATTTTAAAGCAGCCTTCCAAAATACTGGCTGCCAATTCTTGTTAGACTCCTACTGATGGGGATGTTCCCCTGTGTCACGATTTGCTCCACAGGAGGCCATGCAGAGTTCCTCACAAGTGCACGGCACCACTGCTGTTTGAAAGTTGCCATGTCAAGGTTAGGAGGAGAACAGATGGGCAGCACAGAGTGCAGTGAACAGTGTGTAAGAACCTGTGAATCCTGGTTTTGGTCTGTGTCCTATCCTGTCAATAGCTAGGAGCCCCTTTAATATATGTTAAGCCAGTGAAGGGATCTGGTATTCTATAATTTTGGATTCATGACAGAAGTTAGTTGAGCAATAAGTCCTTACTTAAGTAAATCTTCCACAAAAATAGAATAACATACTTTGTTGAATAGTGAATAGCTGTAAGAGAATTCTGAGTTCATGTTTCATTTCATTTTTATTTATGCTTATATTGTGGTGGTCTTGAATGAAGGATGAAGTTGAGTTTTACCTTTATTTTGATCACTGACTACTGTCTAGGGAAAAAGACTTTCCATTTCAGAATGCAAAGTTGTCTGAAGGATTATCTAATGCTTAGAAAGACAGTACTTCCACATCTGTTGGGTAAATTAATATTTATGAAAAGGATGAGTAAGAACACATGGGAACATGTTTGCATGTTTGCATTGTCATGAATATGGCAAGAAGATTTTTTTCAAAATAATGTAATGCATAAACCACAATTGCCTCTGCCTCATGTGAATAAGTATATGTGTACCTTCTTAGATTAATAATTGTTAATGAGTTAAATGCATGTCCAGGGGGTTAGAACAAGATGATTTTTAGGTCCCTTCCAACCCAAACCATTGTAGGAGTTTTGTAATTCTTAGAAATTGCAATTTCTGTTATTCTTCCAGTGTATTGGAATTTATACTGCGTGGTCATAACACCTTAAACCCTCAAGAAATTCCCAGTGGCATCAATGACATGTTCTTTTATAGGCTTACAACTTCATCCAGTGCATCGAAAGATTAGTGTAAATGAGCCATAAAGAAGCTGGCAGTATAATTCATTTTATTCCACAGTCTGCTTTCAGTAGTGGAGCTACATGGAAGTACCTTTCTTATAAAATTATGCTTCAGAACACAATACTCAGTGTAGCAAGGACCTGTTAGGAAAATATATGTGTACAAAGTCAGAGTTTATAAAAGTGGTTGCTCAATCTCTACCAACAGCATTGTGCTATGACCTATTTAAACATACCTATTTTTGTGCACCCAATCTGGAGTGATCTTCATTCCAATATTTCCTTGTGCAAGCGGTGACTAAGTTTTATGTGTAGGAACAAACAAGATGGATGTGAAAGATTGCCAGAACAGATAGATTCCTATAATTAATATGTTAAATCACAAATGTGTATTTTCATATTTGTAGATTTTAAAGAGAATGTTTCCAGTGGATATTTTAAAGGTATTTTACTTGGAATAATTTTTGTTATGTAAAATTACTAGTAGTTGACAGCACTGAATAATAACTTTAGCAAAGAATGTGATCAGTTTTGCAGGATGCTGTACATGGCATATTTTTGCTGAAGAGCAAGCCTACATAGTGATATGTAGTTTCTTTTTTTAACTCTGACCTGAGAGTTTATAAGGGAAGTAAGATTAGAAATACTCTTTTTCTGAAATTCTACATTGCGAATTGTTATTTTCAGTTTTAGAGTGTGTTCAAGTATTATTAAAAAAATATACATTGGTATCTGACATGAAGATTAACTAGCTTTAAAAAGACATTTCTCTGTATTAATTGAAAAGACATCTAATTATACTATGTTGGGTAACAATGGTTTTGGCCAACAGGAGAGGCCACAATAGTATTATGCCAGAAATAAAAATTGCATGTGTTTGCATTTACATTACAACTAACAAGATTCCTTCTTCTGAGGCTACTCTGGCTCATTGCTAATATTTAAAGAGTTATTGATCAAATCATTCTTGTATGGTGCCAGTACAAAAGAAAATTCAATTAATATGCCAAAAAATGGAAGGCAAACACAAAAGGACTGTTTTAAGCCCTGTATTCAACTGTGTGTTTGGCATGAATGTTTTGTCCTCTATTTCACAAATATTTAGTATTATGAATTTTTATTTGCAAATAGATGAATTTGCATAGGATTATTCAAGCTAGTATAATTAATCCAGTTTGTTTACAGAATCATAGATGTATATATTAACCAATATTTAACTTACTATTTAATTGTTGTCCAATTTTTTTATTTTACTTCCTGTCTGAAGTGGAACAAATGTACAGGTATATTATGTTATCTCCATAGCATATTAGTTGAAATCCTTCCTAGATATCAGATTTGTAATACAAGTTATGAACACGGATATAAATAACCATGTCAGCTTCAAGAGGGAGAATATTTTATATAACAGTATCTCTAGCTCATTCAGGACTAGTGAAAGTTAGCTACTTAGTCAGCTACAACACAGGATAGTATATTCTGATTTTCTTTATTTTATCAGTATACTGCAAAACTCCATACTAAATTTTTTCTGGAATAATCTTCCATAAGGAAAATACATGAAAATGTGGTAAATTACTTGGTCATTTTGCAACAGAGACTACAGCCTTACCAACTGTACCAGAATCTGCTACTAAAGAGACCAAAGTTTGGTGATCCACCATATTATTCACACAGTGAATTTTTTGTGGCTTGGGTTTAATGTTTTTCTAAAGAAAATGCCTGAAATACCCAGTTCCATCAGACTTGAAGTTTTCTCTTTCCAATTATACAGAGCATTTTTTTACTGAAGGTTCTGGGGGTATCTTTCACTGGATATGTCTTTCACTAAAGCCCTCTTGCCTGGAGAGGCTGTTGAGAGCAGGCTTTGCACAAATTGCTGCCGTGCAGCCTGCGTGAGTTGTAACAGAATGAAAATCCCTGGTAGTGTCATCTGCTGGAGGGATTTTGCAGAGCTGTCAGTCATGTTTACTCTACAGAAGGGAAGGGTATTCTTGTTTCACACCTCAGTTCATGGTCTCAGGGGTGTAATCACAGATCACATGAAGGGTTTCTCCAGGGAGGTACCACGGAACCTGACAAATGCAGCAGGCATTTTTCCATGCAAGTTGCCCGAGAGCTAGCCCTCGTTCTTAGGTCCAGTAGGCTATGTGTAGTGGAAATTTTTTTTTCCACTGACACAAAGCTAGACTAGATTCACATGAAGCATGTGCTTCACTAATCCAGTCTAATGGCAGAGAGCCTAAACTATCCATATGCTCGCTGTGGTCTGGCATTGCAGAGGCACGCTGAGAATTTGGCGATGGTGACTGTTCCTGTGGGCGTCACTGAGACATTCCTGTTTCGCTCCTTCTCTTCAGTATCATATGATGTTCTGGGAAGCTGTGTACAGTCTGTTTCTTCATGCTTCAAGGAGAATGACATTACATACCCCGAAGTCCAAGAAGTTAAGAAATATGTACCGCAAGCTGTAAAACACTAGGAGGTGAAACAGGAAAGGTTTTCTTCAGGCAGTAGTTTAATACCACCAGCCATGTTTCTTTGCTTATGATTGTCTTCTTTTTCTCCAAAGCAGCCAAGCTCTATTAGCCATAGAGCATTTCATATTCCTCTCACTCCTCTTCATCTTTCTTAACATACTTGGTTGCATCTTCTCTTTCAACCAGAACGTTAGTCTTTAGAAACATAGTGCTGCTTATGTGTCCGTGAGATTGTACTTCTGAGACCAAATCATCTTAAAGCCAGGGAAAATTATCTGTGTGCTGAAGTTATCCTCAAAAGAAAAGGGAACAATAATATTCCTTTTCTCATTTCAAACAAACAAACAAAAAACTGCCTGTGGAATTCATTTAGGAATGCAACTATCTTGAAAAAAAGTCTTATCATTAAGTGTTCAGCAAAAAATATCCAGTTACTGAAAATTAAAAACCATTTTCCAGTCATTCTGTCTTCACAAAGGGCATCTAGTTGGTCATTAGAAGAGATTTGAAACAGGAGCCTTGTGTTAAATTCATTGTTGAATATTCCTGCAGAGTGATTGCATTCCAGTAAATTTCATCCATGACATCTTGCTTTTAGCCATACTATACCAATAGCATGAAAATTTCCAGCTTAGAAAAATAAATGTAACTTTGTTACTCAGTGCATTTTTAAAAAAGCTTTGCATTTTTGCTCTCAACCTGTTTTCCAATAAGAACTAGTGCTGAGGAAAAGCAACACGAACAATTGCCGAGGACTTCAGGCCGTGGGAGAGTAGCAACCACAAAGTCTGGTAACAACAGTTTTATTTGCCATGTGAGAAGGAGTAGGCAGAAGCCTGTGACTATCTTGTCTAAGATTTCCACAGTTTGCCTATTAAAAGTGAGTGCCATCCCACTAAACTAACCAGAGCAGCGTGCTACAGCAAACCTGTTGCTTTGAGAAGGGGGTGTCATAACCTCCAGGAGGAGGTCGAAGGTTGTGCTGAGGAGCACAAAATCACTTGAGTCTGAGAAGAGCAAGACAATATTACAACCTTCAGGATTTCTTCCTTTGGATGAGATTTAGAATGTGTGAAACAAGGACTCACAAATTTTGACAGCTTGCATTTCCAGATGTCAGGGATTGGTTTGGCTATTTATAAGAATATGGCTGAACTGGAATTGAAATTACAAAAGATTTTTTTTGTTTTATTACTTGCATGACTGTGGGATATTCAGAATTGCTATAATAACATACTCTTTTAGTAGAAGATTAATAGATATGTTAACAGGAGTGTTTCTATTAGTACAATTTTGGATTTAGAACATCCATTAAACAAAATTTACTGTAGAATTCTAATTCAAAAAGCTTTCTACTGCAACACATTCTAGCTTCTGTCTATGAAAAAAAAACAGGAACATTAATTAAAAGGAGATAAACATAATGCTTTTTACAGTTGTCATAATTCATAAAATCACTGAATGATTTCAATCAGGAGAGACCTTAAAAATCATTTACTTCCAACCCTCTGCCACAGTCAGGGACACCTTCGACTAGACCAGATTGCTTCAGGGACCCACGCAGCCTGGCCTCAAACACCTCCAGGGATGGGACATCCACAACCTCTCTGGACAACCTGTTCTAGTGCTTCCTCATCCTCACACAAAAGAATGTCTTCCTAATAAATAATCTAAATCTACCCTCTTTAAATTTTCACCCTTGTTCTATCACTCCATGGCCCTGTAAAATGTCCCACTTCAGCTTCCTTTTTAACCTCCTTTAGGTACTGTGAGCTTCTCCAGGCTGAACAACCCCAACTCTTAGCATGTCTTCATAGGAGAGGTGTTTCAGCCCTCTATCCATCTATGTTGCCCACCTTTGGGCTCACTCCAACAGGTCCATGTCCTTCTTACAGTGGGGTCCTCAGAGCTGGCTGCAGCACTGCAGGTGGGGTCTCACCAGAGCAGAGCAGAGGGAGAGAATCACCTCCCTCACCCTGCTGCCTGCACTGCTCTGGATGCAGCCCAGGATGTGGGTTGGCCTCCTGGTCTGCACATGCACTGAGTCATGTGGAGCTTCTCATCAACCAACACTTCCAAGTTCTCTTCAGGCTGCTCACAATCAATTCATCACTCAGCCTGTATTTGTTCTGGGAATTGCCACAACACATGTGCACGATCTTGCGTCAAACTTCACTAGGGCCTCATGGACCCAAGCCTGTGCAGGTCACCTTGAATGGCTTGATTGGGCAATGTGACTTCCTATAGCTTTGTGTATGACAGCTGTTTGAATAGTTAATTGACTCATGATAGTGGTTTTGGTACTCCATATGTATCTTTAGTCCTTTCCCATATCCTTTCTTTGCAACAGCAGACAGGCTACAGACTGTCTTCTTCAACTGAAGTAATCAGATACAGGAATAAAAAGTTATGAGAAGTGGACTTCTAAATGTCTGGCCCTGGTGTGACTTCCTATTTTTTAATGATACCTGTAGGAATGTAATAATCTTTAGAGGTACTGTGGTTACTTCAATCAGATTTGTGTTCAAAATTTTATGAGAAAATGGCAGAAAATATAGTCCAAATAATCACATGCTCTTCAAACCTAAAGGGAAAAACTGTTCTTTTTCACACTTCTCAGTAAGGTGAGAATTAACTAAGGTCAAGTCAACCTGAGCACATGGAGGAATTTTCTCAAGTCTGCTGTAAGAGTAAAGTAGGAGGTGCTCAGTCAGCTGAGAGGATTCAAACTGCAGGACCAATAGAAATATCTGAGCCTGACAGCAGTTCCTGCATCAGGCAGACCTTGAGGGCTGATTGGAAGAAACCTGAGATGGGATCAATCCATTGAGCTCCTTGGCTTTCCCAGGTTCCCAAGCAGTGTACTTGGGAAGCCAGTGGATACTGAAAGAAAAAGGGAGAGCTTGGAGGATGCATGATGCTCTCTGTGCCTTTTGATATTACTGTTTATCTTCAGATGCCACTATTTCCAACACTGTTCCCATAGCAGCTCTCAGCAAGGTCCTGTCAATGGGCTTTGTCTGTAGTACTTTGTGCCACTGGAGCCAAAAGAGGTCCAAGTATAATTCATTTCTAGAGAAAATTAATCTTCTTTTATGGTCAGGAAACATGGGATTTGCTTCTCTTTCCAAAACTTCCAGGGGTCGTACAAATCTTGTATTTCAACCCCTGCCAGTTTAAATTTGAATCAGGGAGGCAGGGCAGGAGGTAGGATGGTGGGTGGAAGAATGGGCATGAGTGCACAGATGGGGGATTGTATAAACCTTATTACTGAGGAAGCCTGGCAAATAATGCTTAACAGATCATTGTTGTTGCTGTACACCATCTCTTCTGTAGACTTCAAAGATGCACTTTGTAACTGTCTAATATCATACTCTTAACGGCTCTATAAAAACCATAAAAGCTTTCTTTTCAATCACAGTTTTATGGATCTAAAGCAATATTAACAGATTTAGCAGGCCTGGCAGGTTTTTACCTGTTCACTTAGGGCAGAAGAGATCACAGACCTCTTCATGCTGCTTCCAGAGTTTTATTCTGAACTTTCTCTACGTATGCACTTGACCTGTAAGTCTCTTCATTTAGGAAAAGAGAGGAATGACTTTTTAAAAGTATGCAAGGCTCTTCTAAACACAGCTTCATCGTCAGCCAATAAAGTACTTATCCTAATAATGAAAAAAAAAATTAAAATACTAGGATCATTCTTTTTTAACTTTCAACATATTCACTGTATTGAGTCTGGCTGAAATGGAGTTTATTTTCCCATAGCAGCTCTCAAAGTGCTGTGCTTTGCATTGGTAGCTAGAAAGGTGTTGATAACACCATTATATTTTCTCTTCCCTGTCCAGGAGCAAAGGGGAGTAATAGAGAGACTTTGGTGGGTGTCTGGCATCCAGCCAGGGTCAACCCACTGCAGTGGTTTTGGTGCCAAAACATGTAATCATGAGGATTTTGAGATAAAGATAGAAATTGAGAGAAGTAATGGGCAAAACAAGTAGTGAACATCAAGGAGTGGATTGATCATAGAGAATTTTTGTCATAATTGTGGTGAATGGACAAGAGTTGAATTTTGTGTAAATTGTTCATTCTTTTTCTGTATTGTGATGATGTTATTTTAGGTTTTGTGCAGGGAATTTTGTTTTGTTTAGTTTGATTGCATTTGTTGATGCAAAGGCAAGTTGTGTGGTGAATGTAGATTTTAGTGATAATTCTTAAATATATGATTTTCAGAGGTGAGGGGTGGAACGTATTGGGTTTGCATGGCCAGGTAGAAGGGGGTCTACAGGGATGGCTTCAGTGAGAGGCTGCTAGAAACTCCCTCCATGTCCAGCAGAGCCAATCCCTGCAGCTCTAAAGATGGACGTGCCACTGGCTAAGGCTAAGCCAGTCAGAAATTAGAAGAATTAGTTAAGAAGAAGAAAAAGGAGTTATTGCAGAGCTGTAATTGCAGCCAGAGAAGATCAGAGTGAGAATATGTGAGAGGAACAACTCTGCAGACATCAAGGTCAGTGGGGAAGGAGGAGAAGGAGGAGCCAGAGCAGAGATTCCCCTGCAGCCATGGTGCAGCCCATGGTGAAGCAGCTGTGCCCCTGCAGGCCATGGAGGAACACAGGGATGCTAAAATCCACCTGAAGCCCATGGAGGAGATCAGTGCTGGAACAGGTGGATGCCTGAGAGGAGGCTGTGAAATCATGGGAGGCCTGTGCTGGAGCAGGGTCCTTGCCAGGGCCTGAGAGCCATGGAGGGAGGAGCTCGTGCCAGAACAGGTGTCTTGGCAGGATTTCTGACCCAGTACCCACACCAGAACAGGCTGTGCCTGAGGAATGGCAGAGCTGCACCCTGTGGAAGGGTGACCCATGTGGCAGTAGTTTGTGAAGAACTATTTCCTGTGGGATGAACACTTGTTGGGGAGGATCATGGAGAACTTCATTCCGTGGGAGGGATCCCACACTGGAGCAGGGGAAGGACTCCTCTCCCTGAGCAGCATCAGGAACAACGTGTGAAGAACTGACCATAACCCCCATTCCCCATCTCCCTGCACCACTGAGGGGAGGACATAGAGATGGGAAGGAAAGAGGCGTGGAGGGAAGGTGTTTTTAAGGTCTTATTTTACTTCTCATTTTCCAGCTCTGATTTTGTTGGTGATAAATTCAATTAATATCCCCAATTCAAGTCTGTTTTGCCCACGACAGTATTTAATGAGTGGTCTCTTTTGGTTCTTTTCTCAACTCATGAACCCTTTATTCTATTTTCTCTGCCCTGTCTAGTTCTAGAGGGGAGTGTTAGCTTTGGTGGATGTCTGGCATCCATTCAGGATCAAGCCATTCCATTTACTCACATGTTTGTTGGATCTAAATATATGTTCTTATTTGGTGTGATTTCAGTGAGTTTACGGAGTATATAGGTTTTGTTCTGTCTAATGTTTCACACTGTTGTACAAAAACTTTTTTATGGAAAATGGTGATAAAATTAAGGGCCTTCCTCTCCTCTTGTCTTAACCACATTTCTTCTTAAACCAAAAATAAAATGTAAGGAAGAAAGAGAATAAGAGAAATATATATCCTGATATTGCTGAAGCTCACCTCGTTCCATGCAGGCATTCTAGGATGAAAATAAAGGAATTCAAAATACAATTAGCTGAGCTCTCTGTAACTGTACAATATTGAAGATCCCTGGACTCTGCCTACCACAGCAGAAGATTCAGCCTTTGTCATCCTGGACTTCTGTTCTGCTGCTGTTTTACCTTCAGTAATTCAGATAATAACGAGAGATTTTATAGTATCAAGCAGAACTAAACTCTACCCTAAATACTCATTGAATACTAGTATTTTAAATAGTTTCAGAATAGCAATGCATAAATATTATCATTGGAATAAAAATAATACAATTAGTTTACTAAAATCCTTTAAGCAGTTGTAATCTGAAAACTAAAGGAAGTTTTTTTAAAAGACACTAAAATATTTTAATTTTAAGTAATATTCATGCTCAAATAGTTTCAAAATAGATATTACTGAAACCTCTGTTTTTCACTCATCTGCTGGAAAGCAGTACTACCAAAATCATACATTTCTTAAAGCAACCGTCCACATTATCTTACAATATTCCTCCTTTGGATCTTCTCTACAGTGCCTTAAAATGTACGCTCTGAAAGTACACTGAATATTTCACTGGGAGTAGTACAGTTTTCTAAGTGATGTGTCCTGTTTCTTTGCCAGTGCTCTTATGCATCGCTGTTTCGGCAGGGGTCAGCCTGACTGTCAGAGCAGATAACCATCACTGGGTCTGGCTTTACTGTGAACTTCCTAAGAGAGAGGGTAGACAGGAAATTTTAGATAAGCTACTGTTTTATGGGGACAGTGTAATTTTGTTTCTGCAGTACAAATTTAACATTGCTAAAAGGTGGTGGCTGAAAATATGAAAAAAAAAAAAATTCATTTACTTGAAGATAGGGCATGGTTCTGAGTTACATTTGTGAAAACACAGGTTAGTGTGCCTACTCTCAGTGAAATTCTTTGTAGACTGAGGAAATCACTGGAACAAATCTGCAGTTACTGATACAGCCTAATAACTTCATTGCATATCTGATAAGAACTGTATCTGGTAAGAAATGCACAGAGTAGCCAAAGGCTGGATGGGAAGGAGGCTCTGGAGTTGCTATAGGCCTGAAAATCTACCTCTGGATGAGATTGAGAAACAGTCACTTTAGTTTAAGACATATAAGGGCATGAAATAGTTCTGTCTCACAGCAGCAGGATGGAATGTGGATTATGGTAAGGGCTTCTGAAAAGATTTATTGAAAATTCTCCAGAGCTATTAGCTGGAAGTGGATGCTGGACACATTTAGCTGCAGTATGTATCAGTGGCTAATTACCTGAACAATTTTCTTGGAAATGAAGCAGTTCCTGTTATTTCATAGCTTTAAAATCAGACTTGCTATCTTTCCACAAGGTGTAGTCTACAATAAATTGTATCTCCACAGTAGCAATTATGGATGTTTTTTATAAGATTTATATCATGTCTAAGGACAAACAGCGTAGCCCACTGTGGCTTCTCCTGAAATTACACAATAAAGCTGACATTTAACATATGATGAACCTTGTGTTTTCAGGGGGAAGATGAGATTTCAGTTGAATAACTGAAAGATGCAATGAAGTGAAAAGAATCTGTGCTTTTTATTCAATTTTAAGGGAGTATGTCTTTTTAGTACACAAATTAAAGGAGTTTGTATAAAGCACTTAGCCTTCACCTGGAAATGAAATGAAATTAGATTAAATAGGAAGGAGTAAGCAACAAGGAATTAACAAGATGCTCTGCATGTATCATCAGTTATATATATATATATGTATATAGAGTAGTCTGCTTATGGTGTTACTCTTTTAAAGAATCATTTTTCTGAAGTATTTTTAATGCTATAGAAATATTTATTGCACACTTGCATATTACTCCACAGGTATTTTTTACAGAACATTAAAACTTAAATAAAAATAACTTAAAATGCATTACTTCAGTAATTTTTTTTAAATACTCATGACAAGATGCTTTGCACTAGAACCTAGCAATAAAGCTTTTCACTTTAAAATGTATGATATTCCAGTATACGAACATTCTATCATTTGCAATTACATGTAAAATAAATTTCAGGAGTTCGTTAAAGTGTTTTTCATTTATGGTGGTTTTTTGTGATGAAGCAGTGAATTGCCAATAGCATTCTCTTTTAAATTTCATTATTGATAGTTTTAAAATTTTACCTACTTAATATTATTGAGAATATTTACTTTATACTATTACTTTAAACCATCAAATATTAAAAGCAGAAATTAAGTTCATTTCATGATATTCGTGTTGGTCTCAGGAGCAATTCCATTGAGATCTGTAAAGTTACATCAATTGGGGCATTGCTGGAAATAGTAACATGCAAAAAAAGGGAATTAAGCTCATACTTCCTCCTTTTCCTGTAGTGCTTTCTCTTCCACTCCCTCCCTCACTTCAATTTTTCTGTATTGATTAATGCTCCTTAATATAGCAAAGTTCAAGGAAATGAAAATATTCTTGAGTATATTTTCCCTTATTTTGACTTCTTTACTCCCTATATAAAAAGTTTTAATTCCATTCTTTATTATTGTGTTTCATGTCAGCAATGTGTGAAGTTCAAAGCCAGTATAAAATATCGGTCTGGTGCTTTGGTATTCCCTCTGAGCCCCAAGAGTGAAACATGCAGTGAATAAATGCCTAATGTGCTGATGAAGTCAAACATCCTTCAGGAGCAAGATGTTCATTTACCATTTTGTGTATCTCAGCACAGTGATTCGTGATGAGCTTCTGTACAGAATGCTCATCACAAATTCTGTGCTTTCTGTGCAGAAGAGAAATCATCTTCAAATCTGCATTTCTCACACACACGGATGTGAAGTTCATGCACAAGCATTTTAGGTGGCATCTAATATAAGTGTACCACCACCATATTGCTCATGGTGTCAAAGCTTCAGAGTGAATCCTGTGTGGCTTCATCAAACTGATAAAAGATCAACCACACACTGTGGAAGTAAGCAAGTCACAGTTAAATTCTGTGGCATTGCATAGCTGACTGTGTGATTCAAGCTTAAAAGCATGTTTATTCATTTTTCCTGTTTGACCATTCAACATCAGATTATTATTTATAATAATTCATTTCATCAAATAAACTTTTCAGTAATTTTTGCCTCTTCCTGATTTAAAAGCTATCCTGAAAGCCTTTTCTGAAACGTTTAAGCCATATTCACTGTTTAGAAAATATTATTTCTCTGAATAGTTTTTAGCCTGCTTGCAGGAGTCCATTAGTTTGTATGCAGTAATTAAGTTTTGTTTTGATTTTACCTGTATATTATTAGAATCCTTTTCTGATTCTTTATTGGATAAACATACTTCCTACAAGCAAATTCTTATCATGTGCCATTTGTATGCATAACTAAGGATGTACAAAAGAAGTTCAAGATAAACTTCTGAAAAATATTCTTTAATCTTTAAATTTACTTGTTTCTAGGTATGTGCAGACCATTGGTTTTACTTATTGGAAAATGCACCCCCCTCCCCAAAAAAAGAAAAAAAAATAGAGGCATGAGCACAGTAGAAGCAAATTCCATGTGCATAAATAATAGCAGAAAAGTCTGAGATACTCTTCTTTACTTTTTTATGTTTACAATCAGAATCATATAAAAAAATGAAATTTCCTGTTACAGGGGTTTTGTAAACTTTTAAATTATTGCTGTTGTAAATTAACAGATTAAATGTAGCTGGTGGTTCAGTGGTTTAGGTGGAACTGAATGAAGGCTAAAAGCAGAATATGAGAAGTTTTATCCTCTGTTCAAGGGCAGAATTGTCTCCCAGAGGGGATGCAGACACTATCTTGTGCCATGCCTGGGGAAGAGCATTTTGCCCAGAGTCTTTCTCTTCCTTTTGCTGCCATATTTTACTCTATAACATACTTGATAAGCAGCTTTTTGAAAGTACCGGTAAATTTTTTCAGACATTCTTTATAAATGAAGATTTATTTCCCAATTTTTCATAGCTCAAAATCATTTCATGGAACTCTGTGAAAAATAGTCATCTTTAAAAATGGTTGCTATTTCAATTTCTTCATAACTAAAATCATTTGAGAAAATATTTGTGGTAAATGTTTCGCTCTGAACAGAAGATTTTTATGTTTCTTATTTTTTTTTATGCCAGTACAAGTGAAATGAGACAAGTTGATTTGAGCAAGCAGCTTAAGAGTTCTGCCAAATCTATTTCATAGCATTACTATAAAACTAGAAAGTAATTCCATTTCTTCTACCGTACAACAACAAATATATATCAGTTACTGTAGCCATGAAAGACAATATGGTTAAAATTATTTAACTGCATTTATATACTGCAGCAAATATGAGCATTTGGTTCGGTTTTTAGTTATTTGTGGGCTTTTTTAAACCTTGAATTCATGACGTTCAGTACTATAGCCATGTCTTAGGAAATAAATAATTCTGTTATTATCTGCCTTTTAATCAGGTGTTACGTATTCTGTGCCTAACTGAGCCCACAATTACTGGTTTTTACTTTTTGATTGAGCTGAGAGGAACAGATTGAAATGAGGAAGATTAAGTTCTGATCTAAGCATGACTGTTTTCACTAGCCCAATGAGTTTTCTGCCCTGCTGGCTGAGCTCTTTTATCTCACACCTTCAGAGAGGTCTTTTTCCTGTTTCTCCCAAGAATCCGTTTTCTCCCACGTAGGAGTTAGCTGGACTTGCATATGAGCAGAACGTTCTTGGCACTGTGTGCCTCTCCTCTTTTCCTACTGCCTCACTGGAGAAACCTGGCTTGGGCACACAGAACTTGGAACACACGCATGACCAAGCAGGGTGATCATAATACCAAAATGACTAGGAAGTGCATTTTCCAGGATGTTCTTACCCATAGTAATGATGTGGGACAGTTTCTCTGAGGCTTTGCAGATTTTTTCTGATGGGCTAATGGGGGTAACCAGTGGGCTGATGTGGTGATTAATGTGGCCTGTAGTCATTTTGTGAAAAGCAATGTCTTCACAATTCTTATCCTTGGTCTTCACAGAGCTTGTGTAGCATTTCCATGGAGTTTTTCCACCAAGACATTTCTTCATTAGTTTCTGGGCTGACAACAGACGTCCAGGCAAGGCACCATTCAAATAGAGCCACCAATTGAAAGCCAAGATAGGAGACATTCTGCAAGCATAGAAATTCTGGTGCTTGTATGTGTTTATAGCATCCACTTATGCTTGGACTTAAAATATTATAGTGCACTTGGAAGAATATTTTTTAAAGAAACCATTGCAATTTCTGCTAAATAAGGTCAGAGTTTGAAGCTGTAGACAGAGTCTTGTAAAACTAGGTTTCATTAAATTGAGTGATTTTTCATGGAGCAAGAAATATTTAACGTAATGTTTCACTTGATTTCTAAACAGCAAGGAATAAAAAGCTTAGAGGCAGATTGAATCATGGGATTTGCTGGTCAAGACCAGCAAAGTCATGTAATTATGCAATCACACTGTCACTGCCATCATAGAAATCAAAGTATGGACTCTCAGGTGTCTTGAGTGGAGTGTAGTGCATAGGACTAATGTCAGTTCCTTGGCTTTACAATGAGTATTGTTCCTTCAATATATGTGTAAAAAAGCTCTAGAGAGCATGAAAACCTACAGGCTCAAACAATAATTTAACTCTGATATCTGTCACATTGCCATGCTGCAGAATTGCAAAACACTTCAAAAACTGGTAGAAAATGAGTTCATGACCTATGCAGATGAGATTTGTGCAATGTTGGTGCAAGGCCCGATTAGCAGCTTCCATTATATCTCTGTCAGTCACTAGTTGATACAGTAGCTCCTAGACTTAGTCATGGTAGTGTCCTTCCAATGAGGATCAAGAGCTTCTTTTAGTACAAAAATGTCCATTTTCACTAATTGACCACATTGAAGACCAAGAATTTGTTTGCCTTTGACATGAAAAGTACACATTGAATGTAGGTTTTATCTGCTGATCATCTCATTCCTACTGGAGAAATAAACCTTTGACATTCATAACTGATTTGCTTGCAGAAATCTAGACACATACCTGTTATCTCTTTATCTGAATCAGTCATTTAATGGTGTATGTTTTATGCCATTGTGGTAGCCTCTCTATTTTTATCAGATGCCAGTGCTGTAGGAATGTTTGACCTGTCTCTCATACCTCCTTCCTTTTGTTATTCAGAGATATCATATTGATTATTTGCAATTGATAGAAAGTAGACTGTAATCCTTTCATTTTAAGAAATCTTCTGTGAAGAAAGCAAGTGAAATAGAGTTACAAACTTAGGTGCAACAATAGGGTACCTAAAAGAGAGCAGCCCAGTTATGTTAACCTCATTCCAAATTTTGGTGCATCTTCCTTTTTATCCCCTTTTACTGTTTCCCCAGACAAAGCATTCTGGAAATGCATTGCATCTGCTTAAAAATAAAATATTAGGATCACAAAGTTCTTCCCACTAACTGAGACGGTTAAAATGCAACAACTAAATTTGGGTATGAGGAATATGCTTCAACACTGCCTATATGACATTTATTAAATGATTCAATTTAATATATTATTTTACTTGCACATTATACAGACGTAATATCCTGTTTGTTTTCTTTCTGAGAGAAGAAAATGTCCATTGGCAGTTCTAAATTCACAACAGGCTCTCCAACTTATGTGCTGTACCTTATCGAGTCAGACTCTGTCCTACACCACAGGAAAGTAATGAACAGTCTAATTGCACTGTGTATTATTACTCACTGAAGCAGATCAGAATTTTTTAAAAGTTGACTCTTAATTTGTGTGCGAATCAAGAGTGGAAGAGCAGACAATCACAGTTTAGTACTTATTTTTGTAGAGCCAAGATCTTTGCATGCAATCCTGCACATTGCCAGTCACACTCCTAAGAGGATTGAAAAAATCGGTCTCTTTGTGTCAAAATTTTGCTGACATATTATTGCCAGACTCTTGCAGACTTTGTAATGTGTTTAGCTATGACTCAGAGGTTAATTATGTGTTAAGTTACCTTAGTGACTACAGATTTCATGACACTTCTAGTGGCAAATCAACTTACTTTTAACCACAGAAATGAAGGAAGTAAAGCCAAGCCCAAAACTTTTTAGGCGCATACTGTCCTGGTACTGACCACCATATTTGCCCACCAAAAGCACATGGATGGAAACAGTAGTCAAATGTAAATGTGAAATCTGTCACCACAAATAAATGCAAACTAAAACTTTTTGGATGCAGGCAGAAAAAAAAAAAAAAACACCATTTTTTATGACACCATTGGTGGCATGCCTCTCTTCTGGTTTTTTTTCTGTGTGCGTGTCATTCACAAGGGCCTCCTCATAGATCAGCTAAAGCTTAATTATGTTTTTTTCCCCAGTTACTCCCACTTATTGATCTCCCCATGTACTTGGAATGAGTTGACTGGCCAATACATTTCTGTTTATGGCTCCCTGTCCACTGTTCAAGATTAAATTATATTGTAAATATCACTTGCCTGGTGTAATTGTTGACACAGAAGCAAAAATTAGATGTTCTCTTGAGAGCGTTACCCAAGGCACTGAATTTTCATATTACATGCCAAAATGTGTTAGGGAGATAATTTGAGACCTCATTTTCTTTTGAACACCTTTAATAAAATATGTGGATAGATGAATTTTAGAATACGTATCCTTTTATTGATGTCTAGATTTTCATTAATGTGATGCAATGTAACAAAAAGGCCACACATAATGGCTGTATGATATCAAGACCTTTGCGATAAAGCAATGTCCTGCATGAGAAACATGTTTGATTCTCAACATAATCTTATTTTCCATTTGTTTGTAAGTTTTGAGGGCTTGGGAAAAGAATTTCACTGAGAACATTCCATATTGTGGGATTAAATAAATAAGCAAATTCTGAGAACCTTGGGAGTTTAGTATGGAAACCAGAACCTATCTTTGTTTACCACAGAGCATAAAATGAGAGCACAACTATAAGCAATACTGCTCAGAAGCATCATTGGTTCAATTTCTGCACGTGATTAAATGCCCTGCTCACTTAGAGCTGTACATACACGTAAGCACATTATGTGTTTACATTGCCTTCCACCTCTGTCCCAGTCCTTCAATTTCCGGACCTAGCAGACACCTGAAGATTCAGAAGTGTCATCTGACTCACTGAACAGTATCTTAGAAGAACCGCATTCATCAAACAACTTAAAAAATTCAACGTCCCTCACTCCTTGGTTTCTGAGCAGATAAGGATGTTAAACCCAAGGTGCTGTGACCCTGATTATGCCTAATTAGGATGTCTCTGTTAGGAACTTCTCTGTTGGAGAAAAGAAGATTTCCCCATGGTTGAGGGGGATTAGCTTAAAGACCATGGAGTCAAACTTGACATCCAGAAGTCCGTGGGCCCTGATGGGATGCACCCACGAGTTTTGAGGGAACTGGTGGACACCATTGTTAGACCACTCTCAATCACCTTAGAAAGGTCATGGCAGTCAGGAGAGGTACCTGAGGACTGGAGGAAAGCAAATGCTATCCCCACCTTCAAAAAGAGGCAAGAAGGAGGATCCAGACAACCACAGGTCTGTCAGCCTGTGGAGTGTTGACCCTGGCACGATGTCAGATGCCCACCAAAGTTGTTCTATCACTCCCCTCCATGACTGGACTGGGGAGAGTAAAACAAAGGTCTCATGAGTTGAGATAAGGACAGGGAGAGATCACAAATCAATTACCATCATGGGTAGCAGTCAAAACAGATTCAGCTCAGGGAAACTGATTGAATTTATTACCAGTCAAAATCAGAACAGGATAATGAGAAGTAAAACAGTATCCTCCCACCCCTCCTGCCTTCCTGAGCTCTACATCTTCCCCTCCAAGTGGCACAGGGAGACAGGGATGCTGCTCAAGAAGAGGAGTTCTTCCTCTGCTCCAGCATATTCTGCATTCTGCAGTCTTGTTGGATGAAGTTGGAGGGGCTCTGGGGAATATCAGTAATCTTTTATAAGACAGAAGGTTGAACATATAGCTAAGGGAAAGAATATGTTTCTCAAAGATGAGTTTAATGAGTAAATTTAGAACACGTGAGTAGAGAATGTAGTTAAATGAAATTAGTAAAAAATAAGGTGATTTCTGCATTCAGAAATGTTTTTTTGCATTCATTTTCATTTTAATTGCATAGGATTTAAATAGGTGTTTTTCTAGCCAATAAGTTATTCCAGGAAATTGTTATTCACTAGGGATACCACATTAGGGACAAGGATGAATATATTTGTACCCTTCTTACCCAGGGCATCCTCAAGAAAACAAAAGCAAATGTAACATGAATGTTGAAAGTAGTAAGCATTCTTCAGCCTCACAATGCTGTATCTCTTTAGCATCTCCTTTATTCCTATGCCATCAAGTAGTTTTGGTCTGCTGTGTATAGAATTGCTGTTTGCACTGTTTATTAATGTGTTCATCAATTGTCTTGCCCTATTTCATGAGTAATTAAATGCTCCTCTTTTGGCCAAAAAATACCAATAAAATAAAAGCCTTAATTGGCTTCCTCTCAGCTACTCATGGCATGATCAGATAGCCCTGTCTCCAGCTGTTAATTGCACTAAACATTGATGTATAGGTTCAGCCAACACAATTATGGAAAATGATGCATATTGTTTGAAAAATACTGATGAAATCAGAGACTATAGGACAGAATTTTTTCTAGACATATATTAACATATTAAAACAGGATTGAGGTGTGAGAGTGATTTAGATTTTGTGATTGGAGTGATTTTGTGCAGAAGAATTGTCCACTAAATATTTAAGAAAAGCAACACTTCTTCCTTCAATTTTGAGCATGGTATCCTTATTCTTTCCTTTCTGGGAGGTGCACTATGGTACATGATCGGGTTTTTTTCCCAAATCATTGCACTTTCAATGCTGCGGTAGCACTAATACAGTTAAGGTAAAATGAAGCTATATTCTAGGAAATGCTTATGTGGGACTTTTTAATCATAATTTTCATGATAAAATAAATGTTTTCAGTGCTGTTGCACCTTCTCTTAATGCATCCAGCAGTCTAGGAATTGGGAATAAATTACCAGCACTCCTTTTTGTTACACAAGTCGGTTTCTCCCTTTTGGTTTTTGCTTGATTTTTCCATGACTCTCTGGGTTTTGCTTCTTTGTTTGTTTCTTCTTTTTTCATTCCTCTTTTAAATCTGATTTTTCATAACTCTATAATCTTTTGCTTTCTCAAGCATTTTCTCTGTTATTCTCCTTATCTGTTCATCCAATTCCTTTTGGGCTTATCATCCTATCTATCTTCTGCTTTTTTCCTCCAGTACTTCCTCATAAAAGATCCATTGACAGCTCAGACTCAAAATACATGTATTTTTTCTCCTAAACATTTCCATCCTACTTGCCATCCAAGCTCATATAGCAGTGCTTAGCCAATCTTCCTCCACAATTTTTTTGAAAGCCTGTCGCTTTCTCTCTATACAGACAAATGTCACTTTTCATAAGCTTTTTCACTTTTTACCACTTCTTGCACATCCTCCTTAGCATCCATGTTGTCAGTCCATCCAAAACACAGCTGGTAACATGGCAGTTCTCATTGGTCAAACCATAGCTACATCTTTTAAGCTCATTTTTAGTTTTAAGGTTTTCCCCAAAATTCTGTCCCAGTCTGTAAATCAGATAGTGTTTCCTGATCCCAGCCATTTTGCTGTATCAGTATAGTAAGGTTAAATTTTCTTAATAATTCCATTACATCCCCTTCTGCTAGTTGTGACTTCACTATGCTGTAAATTATTGGTCTTTGCCTACATACACTCTTTTTTCCAGAGTATATGAAAATTACATAGCCATTCAGATAGGGAAAAATTGAAAATAAATCACTGTTTTTGGACATGTCCCAGTTAATTGTATTCTTTCATATCTTTCTCCTATCTTTGAGGCAAGGTTTAATTTTTTTTCTCTTATATAGCACACTAGTCTATTTTTAGCCTCAAGAGAATTTATCAATCATCCTAAGGACTGTTGCATGATAGCAAATGGATTTAAGTAAAAAAAAATACAAAACTGGCTGAAATTTTGTTTTCATAAGCCTTGATGTTTAAAAGATATTCATAGATAACAAAGATTGGACTATTTTTTATTTGGTTTCTATATCCTTTAGAGGTACTCTGCTTGATGGGGTATCTTTGTTCAAGTCACATTTTCAATTACCTAAGTAATTAATCTGCTACATCCCTTTGGATGTTTCTTGATTACACAGACTAATAGATCATATTTTTAAAATTATGGTTGGGATGTAAAAATCTCTTTAGAAGTTCTAAGGATTATCACTACAATATAATTGACAAGTAAAGCTCTCTAAATATATAATTTTCATACTATTAAAGGTGCCTTTAGCCATTCTCTTCTTTAGGTAAATCAGTCATCTTATCCATTTGGAATATTTCAAGACTTTTTTGTGGTATTTTGAAAACTTTTTTTTTAAATTCAAGGTCTCCTGAGAAGGAATATTTTCTGCATTGCAGGGATCCACTGAGGGGGAATAAAACACAAGACATCCAGATTAGCTTTGGAGCATACTTTAAAAAACTCCTCTTTGGCTTTCTGCAGATTCAGAAGAAAATATAAATGAGTTCTGATGAAGTGCAGACCATGCTTTTACAGACTGACATTAACTTAATGCTGTTTTAGAAAACTTCATTGTTACCCATTTGCCAATGGATACAATGTCTACAACCTGTTAAAACATGAACTTCAGCTGAGAGAACACTGGAAACATTTATAGTGGAAACCTGTCTGCTATGCATGTTTATCCTTACTCCAAGAAAGATCTCAAGAGCTACATTTCCAAAAGTATTATGTGATTAGCCCTGCCAGAAAGAAATAAAGTAGCTGAGTGACTCCCATTTCAGTGCAGTATAAGAAAGCATCCTCTAAGGAGTCGTCTGCCATTCAGCTTCTCAGACAGCACCAGGAGACTGCTTTGCCACACCTGAAACCTCATAATTTACATGTTAGTAGCTCATAGGTTGCATCCAGGCTTTTGCTGGAGTTGAGGGCTGATATGAGGGCATCTGGCCTCAAACAGAGTGGTTATTACATCACTTGGGATGAAAATTTCCATTTTCAACTTGCTGTTATCCATATTCTACATCATTATGAGTCACTTCAGGGACAAATAACTGCAATCAAGAATAAAGTGTTATTGTTATTAACTGTTATTGTTGTGTGCAGGGCTTGGCTATCCCAGTTCTTTCAATGGTAGGAGTATGTCAGGATGTTTGAACACTGCTTAGTATAACGAAAAATTATTGAGAAATAAATCAAGCCATGCATTAGCAGAATAAGATGAGAGTATTTTAGTGAGTAGGAGCCAGCAAATAGTAAATACAAACCGCACAGACATATAGATTGTAAAATAGTTGGTTTGGATTTGTTTTGCTAGCTAGTGTAATTTATTGTTATTTTACTCTTAATATGGAAAGAACTTAGGAAATAATGTTTTGCTATTGTATTGAGATGCTCACAGTCCAGGCAGGTGACATGGAGATTGAGTAAGAAATATTCATTCAAGTTAGAGGAAAGTTAATTGCACCGTGCTTTGTGTTTTGCCCAAAGAAGCCCGGAAAGGGCTCCATTAAAAAAAGATCTTTTTTAATGTGTTCATTTGGCCTTGAAAATATACAGATGAGCAGTTAAGGCACCCTGGGAGGTCTATGTCCATGAATGTTTTCAGGAGTAAGGTTTTAGAGATGAGGTGGCAATATCTATTTTGCTTTTCATATTGGAAAAATTTTCTTGCATCTGTTGGCAGCTAATGGAACAAGAAAATTTTTCTTGTGTACTGTTTAGGTATCCTTATCACCATGCTGGACATGGGAAAGATTAAAAGATAAGAAGAGTCTGAGAATGTTTATTCCAATTACTTTTACAATAGGATACAAAGAATGCTGAGCGTGCACATGCTGTTTATTCTCCCAGCTTGAGAATCTTATGGCTTCTGTTGTCTTTTCTTCCAGGCCTTTCTCTGAGATCTGCCTGTCGCACAGCCATACGTATTAGATGACTTTGGGACTCGTTTTCCATCAGCGATGAAGGGATTATCTGGCAGCCGCAGTCACCACCACGGGGTTGCGTGTGACCCTGCGTGTGACAGCCTGCCACACCACCAGGACAGAAAGCCATATTTGTTAAACCCGGTGGACCCCCACCCCGCAGACCACCCTTACTACACTCAAAGGAACTCTTTCCAGGCCGAGTGCATGGTGCCCTACAACGATCAGATTGCCAGCAGCACGTTCCCCCGGAGGCATTACAGCTCCCACCATGAGCTCAAGGACGAGTGTGCTCTGGTTCCCCACGGAACTGCCAACAAGACCAACCGCATTCCTGCCAACCTTTTGGACCAGTTTGAGCGGCAGCTGCCCCTGAACCGGGATGGCTACCACACCCTGCAGTACAAGCGAACTGCCATGGAGCACCGCAGTGACAGCCCGGGCAGGATCCGGCACCTGGTTCATTCTGTCCAAAAGCTCTTCACCAAGTCCCACTCGCTGGAAGGACCATCCAAGGGGAGCGTCAATGGGGGGAAAGCAAGCCCGGAGGAGTCACAGACCATGAGGTATGGGAAGCGCAGCAAGAGTAAAGAAAGGCGGTCAGAAGGTAAGCCCAGATCCAATGCATCAGGATGGTGGAGTTCAGATGACAACCTGGACAATGATGTTTGCATTTATCATGGTCCCAGTGGGGTCATGACCATGGGAAGATGTCCTGATCGCTCTTCTTCCCAGTACTTTATGGAAGCCTATAACACTATTAGCGAACATACTGTGAAGTCCTCCAGAAGCAATAATGATGTCAAATGCTCTACCTGTGCAAACCTGCCTGTGAATTTGGACTCCCAGTTAATGAAGAAAAGCTCTTGGTCCTCTACATTAACCGTGAGCAGAGCCCGTGAAGTTTACCAGAAAGCATCAGTTAACATGGACCAGACAGTGGTGAAGGCAGAGACGTGTCAGCAGGAACGGTCATGTCAGTACCTCCAGGTACAGTGTGGAGAACTGGTTGCTGTTAACTGTGCTCTGCCTTGTCTCAGGTGTTTGTGGGGGATGGAGGTTTGCTCTGAGGTCTCAACCTTCCCCAGAGGTCACTGATCACAAAACAAAGGGTGCTGCTGCTAAAATTAAAAATATATTAGCTTGTTTTTTATTTTTTTGGTCCAGAATTCAGTATTTCAGAGAAACAGTTCATATTAGAACAGGGTTGTTTTTTTTTCCATGTGGGAAAAATGAGAACTTTCTGTGTACCTTTTGAATTTATAAGGCTGTCACAGTAGGGGTGTGGGGAATTTGATGTTTTAGTGCTTTCATTTAGCATTACAATGTCAATTAACTGAATGTTACCAGGATACAAATTCTTTGATTTCTGTAATTTCAATTTTCTTTCATTTAGTGCTCATTTTTTATGAAAGCTTTTGAGATTCTTTTGAGAAACTATGGGGTACCTTAATACTTTCTCCAGCAGGAAAACAACCTACTTTTCTTTTTGCCATAGAATATAAATTCTCTTAAAACAGTTATTGTAACGTGTCCAGATTTGTTTATCAGGCTATTCCTCTTTTTTATGGCTCTGAGTCAAAAATAAAAAATCAAAAGGTTGAAATTATTGCTTGTTCTGATTATACATTTTAGGAGTACATCACCTACTCCCTCACAAGCTGTTTGCAGTTAATACAGCGTCACTATTTTTCACCAGTATTGTATCTTTAAATGTCAAGAATCAGATGTCTCCTCTTGGAGCTATCATACTGCCGGTGAATGTTTGTGGCAGGAACATGGATCAGAAAATATTAAAACTGTTTCATTCTTAGGAGAGCTGTGGATAGCTTTTATGCACTTTAAAAGAAGCACTTATGGCACATCTAAGTGTGTGTGTAAGATGGAACAACGTTGCACAGAGAAGAGAGAAGACCATGAGGAAAAAAGAGGTTTGCTAAGATGATTTGGTTTCATTTTAATGTATTGGGGCTCTTTTCTATTCGTATAGAACTGTAGCAAGTTCTCTCATATGGGTGCTTTAATGAGACAGTCAGCTTCCACATTCTGTTGTTTAAGTCGGTATGCAGAGAAGGCGTAGGACTGAGGCATCAGCATTTAAAAATTGATCTTAAAAGGTTTTATGGAGTGTCATGCAAAATAATTTTGAATGCCAGCCTCTGGGATTCTAAGTCTTAAATGTAAAGGAATAGATATGTATATTTTCTATCAATTGCTTAGGAGAGTGGGGTGGGGGAAGAAGGGGCAATACAAATGCTCAGTGTGTTTACATCCCTGTGTATGGACTGGGGAGGGAGAGGGGTTTCAAAATAGCCTCAGGTTGCAACTCTTTGAAGTTTTGTGGGTTTTTTATTAAGTATCTTTTGTATGAATTTTGTGAGTAAGAAGAAATCATAACTTTAGGCTTGGTTGTTGTGGTTTCTTTGAATCCTGAGATTTCTTTTGTTGTTATTTTTGTTTACTCCTTCAGCCTTCTCTTGGGTTTAGATAAAATAGCTGACAATTCAGTATGTGACCAGATGGCTAGAAAAGAGTGAAAAACTGTGCCAGCATCAGCTTTAAACGAACACCTCCATAGGGACCTTTAGATAATGTTTAACTGACAGGAATAGACTCCTCAAGTGGAATTAGAGGACATTATCTGTGTCTGTATGAAAATATGTCCAACAATTGTCAAGGGCAAGAATAACTAAATTCTCACTTAGAATAACTACATTCTCACTGTGTTTCCCATTCTCAATGGTAGTTCTATTTCAGTTTTCACTTAATTTTGTTTCATTCTTTCTAATTGCATGCCATTGTAAAATTAAGGGAAATATAATTGGTTTGAAACTGTTTGTTTTTTTTTAAAAAGGAGAATCTTAGGCAGGCATCAGTTAACATTGGAAGTAATATTCAAACAGAGTACAGTAGATTTGAGGAAGCAGATCAGGATTATTCTTCTCTCTTGGCAGCTTGAAGGGATGACAAATGCATATGGGTATTTAAAAAGTCAGTCTATTTTGAATGCATCCCATTGCTTTTCTCTTCACTATATCACTTATCTTTTTTCCACTGCAAGCCCTTCGGGGCTTGGACTTTGTTCTCTTTTGTGTTTTCACAATGCCCAGCACAATGGGGCACAGAACCTAATTGAGGCCTTTTGTCTGTCCTGCAATATAAATATACATTAACAGCAGCAGAGTTGTACTCAGTTAGTGAGTTGTAGAGTCACTGTGTATTTGTTATCTTCCAGGTGCTCTTCTCATTATTGCGTCAAAAGGCTGGTGTCCTGTGTTAGAACAATCGGAAAAGCACAAAATTTGATGAAAGCTGCAAATTCACAACACTGGACAACCCTGATAATTTAATTTCATTGTTATGATGCTTCTTTGTTGCTTTCTTTAAATCACTAAATATTAAATACATGCTTTTATCAACTCACTTGTTAAATTTAAGCTTTTGTCTATGGTCCAGGAGATAAACTCTCTGGACATAAACTGATCATTCAAAGAGCAGCTACTTCTTCATGCCCATCTTGGTGCAGTATCTGAATTCAATGAAGGAATGACTTTTTTTCAGCTCAGGGTACTCAGGATAATTTTCTTTATCCTGGTAGATCTGAGTATATCAGAGATCACAGGTGACATTGACTTCACATTTGTTTGTAAGGGCTTTTATCACCAAAGTATCTGCATGAATTCTCAGTGTAAAGACATGGAAACAGCAAACAATTATTTCACTTGCTGTGATATTTTTCACTTAACTGTTCTGTGGAAGGAGTTGGCAGAAGTTCGTATTACAGATGGGCTTATTTCTCATAATTTGGAATTTGGATCAAGTGCAGAGTCCTCCTGCATTGCACTGTTTTTCTTTACCCTACCAGGCTGCACTTCCAGCCATGGTGCTGAGGCACAGTGTCCATCCTTGGAGTTCTGGGGGAGGCTTGGGTCAACGCTCTGCATCTTCAGAAACAGATATTATCCCTGAATAGTCTAAAGACTGGTCAAGCAAATCTTTTCCTCTTACCTGCATTTTGGGAATGGGATTGCATTTTTATCTTCTCTTTCTCCTTTCCAGAGTGAGCAGTTGGGTAGTCGAAAGATAAGATTCTTTTTTGCAGCTGATTTTTATTTCAGGAAAGTGCTACTATTTGATCCAGCTTTACAGCTGGACTACAGTGTAGGAATGTGAGAAGGAATTGTTCATGTATTATCAAAATGCTTCTTCAAAATGGTCTCCCTCCCTTGAAAGAAAAAAATTTTAAGCAGTGGACAGGCCCTACTTCTCTCCTAGCTCCTCCTCTGGAAAAAAAATGAAATGAAGCAAAACTGTAAGAGACAAAATGTAAGCAGCAGTCCTTTGCTGCAAACAATAGGATCCAAATACATGAGGAGATATTTTTGACACTTGTTTTCTATGAATTCATGATTATTGGAGCTAATAGAGTATCAAATACACTGCAGAGTTTGTCTCTGATTATAGTTTTGCCGTTTAATGTTCCCTGAAATTACCATTCCTGTTGTCCTTGGTCCATTTGTTAAAAGACTGAGAAAAATACAAAGAATTATGTTTTTCAAATCAATTTTCTTTTCTTATGTGGGTCAGTCATAAGTTTTCTTTCCACTGCAGCTGATGAGACTGATACCAGTTGTGTCAGACACTTGAGGCTAAGGATGGAAATTCTACTTCTGAAAACTGAAGTGCAGAAGGTGGGGGCAATAGTGCAGTCATTCAAGCTCCACATTTGTTTTGCTTGTCCTTTGGTGGGATACTGTGAGAAATACTGTTAAAAAAATATAAACCAAGTTTCTGGGTGTAATAAGAATTTTCCAGTGAAAAAGGGTTCTGGTTAACACTGCACTCAATTTCCTGGGTGAAGGTTGCCTGTAATGTGCATTGATGTACAAAGTGTAGTGCTAAGAAACTCGTTATCCAAATTACTTGTTTTCCAGACTCAGGACAAGGCACAGTTTCTTAGGAAAGACAGCTGAATTCCACTCCCAGCCAGCCTCTTTTTGTTGCCTATGTCCATGGATGACCAAACAGACCTAAGGGTCAGGGTGCTAATAAGGACCAGTAAGTGTAAAGTGATTTGTTAACATGCTACCTTACAAAGTGTTTATCCTTATGACACAGCACCTTAATTTAGGTCTGTTGTACTAAGTTTACTTATGCAAGTTTTGCTGCATTTTCAGTTTGTGTTTTCCTCATTTATGGTGTTTACATTTCAGATGCAACTACCATATTCAAATTAATCTTTCAGGATAACCTTTTATATATATATAAATATATGAAAGTTATATTAACATCCATTATTAGCATCCATTCATATAAATCTTTCATTTTTCATGTATCTGATTACTTCTTAGCTCATTTTCCATTATAAATTGAAAATTAATGAAGCACACATTATTTCTCTTTCAATTTTCCAGTCAGAACTACAAAGCACATGAGGTATAAGTTTCAAGTTTTTTTGATGAGCTCATGTGAAAGATAATTCTTAGCAAAGCTAGTGAAACAATTTGGACAAATGTGAAATAAAGTGTCAAATGTTTTAATGTATTCTAGGTCTTCCAGGTAATGCAATAAATGTGACAACATTTGGAAATTCTTAAATGCTTTTGAATTTTAAAATGAACAGGTATCTAAGCACGTTAATACTGAAAAAATATTCTTGGAAAGATAATTTATTTTGATTTTTAAATTGTGAGATGGGTAATATGAATGGTTATAGCTGAAGAATTTGTGAAAAATATAGATCAGGCACAAAAGAGCTTATTTACAAAATATATATTACTAACAGATAATTCCTTTAAACTGGCATCTTGGTTATTGAGCCTACTTGCAAACCCACCCAAGATGTGATTGCTACACTGAGAGAATATGTAGGAGAGTATTTCAATATACTCATTTTCCTCATCTTTGCAGTCCTTTAATTTAGCTGAAAAACAAACAAAACAAAACAAAACAATCAAAATTGTCAGCTGTGTTGTTGATAATGATCCTTCCACTCATTTCACCTTAACAACTGGTGCGTTTCTATTTGCTTAATTGAAAACTGTGCTGACCTTTGGTGTCTTGAGTAAAGGGGGCCTCCCTTTACAAAGAGAGCTCTTCAACAGCAACTTCAGCTGCAATTTTATCTGCCAGTGTTCCGTAATTTTCTGTCCATTAGTTTTATTGCCATGCTGTAACTTCTAAATATTGGATAAACTGGCACTGACCTTATTTTTTCCAGATGAACTTGAATTACTGTCAGTTCATTCTGTTAGCATTCCTACTTTCTAATAGTGCACCCATTAATGAACACAATTCTGGCAGCTGGAACCTCTTGCTGGCATACTATTTATAGGCTTTAGCAACCTACTTGAGTGACACTATTACATATGCTGTTAGGTCAGAAGTGTTTACTAAAATTATGGCTGCACATGTGGTGTCTATTTCAGTTACTTCATGGATAAGTTTTGTTTCAGTCATGGATCTGATTCCTTTCTGTAGCCTTAAATATTTTGAGTATTCTGATGTTATTCTTTTCAGTAATTTCACTGTAAAAAAAAACAACAACAAAAAAAAAACCCCGAGTAAAACAAAAATCTTCAAGACAAGTCAAGTCCAGCAAAAAGGATCATTTTAATCTGCCTATGAGTTTGAAACCTTAACTTTCATTGTGAAAACATGTGAAGAAGGTGGGGAAGAAAACACTGGGCAATGATATTTTCCTCAGTCAGTGCAAATTAATAAGGAATATTTCCCTTCATCCACTTACTGATTTGGGGTTTTGTGCTTGTTTCAAGAATGGAATTCACAGTACAGACCTTGAGTGAGGAAATACTACAGTGCCAGAGGAGTGGTTTTAGCTGGGTTATTTGGCCACAGTTTTTGTTAAGCTTTACAAATGTGCTGTTCTTCTTGCACAGGTGAGCTTCTGTCACTAGGGAATTGAGCAATAAGAACATCAATCTGTTGTATATTGTTTGTCCTTTCATCCTCTTACCCTGAAACTGTGCAATGGACTGTCTTCTTTGGGTTTCTGGTAGATACGTGTCTCTCACCAAAGACTAAGCAACGTGTCATGCAGTTGGGTACGGCATTGTGACAGTTCTGGGGAGCCAAGGCTTTCAAATGGAGTCTCTGAATAGTGTCTAGGAGTCTTTTATGCAAATAAGTTTGTGTCTAAGTTTGCTTTGCTGTCATAACCCCAGCCTGCTAACCGGTTTGTTAGGAAATTTTTGATGTTTCCTGGTCTGTAGCAATTCAGTGTCCAGCAGATGAGAGTTAAGACTATGACCTTGATTTCATATCCTATGGGACACTAGTGCAGAACACAGGTGACCATTTCATGCCCATTTGGAGTTGCTGAGAAGACATTCTATGATGTTCTGAAACCAGGACAGTTTCCTTACAGCCAAATGAAAGCTTATTTCACAGATGTATCGTATTGCTGTAATCTAAAAGAAATCATTGTAAAAGTGTCAGTGAAGTCTCTCCACTGGCCACAAAAATGTGACAGAAGCCAGCAGCCAGCAGGAGATGGCAGTTTAAGGGCATCATATAGAGCTGCTAACTGTGAGAGCACATTAGCAAAGCACCAGAGATTACTGAGTTACAGTCAGCCAAAAGAAACAGCATAAGGACTGCTTCTCAAAATGCTCTCCCCACCACATCTGTTTTTTTCCAAGGATACAGATTCAGCTACATGTTCTCCACCCACCAGCCAGTTTCCTGCTGTCTTCTTGATGGGCTTGTGCCTGTGTGTAGTGAAAGAAAGGTAAAATGGTATCTCATCTAACAGTATTGCTTTGGATGCCAACCAGTCACTGTATGCAGGTGTTGAAGTGACTCACCACAAAAGAAGATATAAAGGAGAAATGAGAGAACATTTCTCTTTTGCTAGTCATTGAAAGTGTCCTTTCAAGGATTGGTATTTGTGTTAGCAGTCATCCTGTCATCCTTAATTGGGCATGAAACCATATGTCCTTATGACCAATGGCACTGAATGCTTCAAGGGTACTGCGAAAGATGAGAACAAATGTCTGCCCTCTGCCACTGGAGAATATCATCCATGAGTATCACTGAAGCAGTTCTAGTCTGAGCTCCTGGCCAAGAGCCCTGCTCTGTAACCTTCAGTCATGTTCCCCTCAGCTAATGGATGTGGAAGTTGCTGCTTGGCTTCCTTTCTGCAGGAGGTGTTCACGGATGGCAAGTTTGCAAGGCAGTGGATGGAATCATTGTATCGGTGTGCCCCTCTTCATGGTCTGATGGATTTTTATACATAAAGCAGAAGGAGAAAAATTTATGTGGAATGAAGACATGGTAATTTCATTTAGAAGACACACATTCCTCTCCATAAAATGGAATGTGAACCAGATTGATGAGCCAGTGGTCAAGATACCTTTTGGTGAATGGACATCATAAACTGGAGTGGTGCTTGAAGAATTTTGTCTATTGGCTGACTCTCTCAGGGTTCATACTGGTTTAGAAGACTTTCCAAACCACTGTTATGTGAAGGAAGATTTCAGTTCTTCACCCTGTTTGTTTGGATTTGATGCAAGGAGTGGGCACAAGATAGGGGGAAGTAATACTCCATCTTGGACAGGTCTTTGTTCTGTCATTAATTCCCCTCTTGTAAAAAGAAATGGAGATAAGTCAGCAAAATTAAATTAATTTATAGTAGAACATGATTGCTCAAATAGTACAAGCCAAAGCAAATATTGCTGCAGATACTGAGCATATTAAATTTATCCTAAATAAAGGCAACCTTCCTAGCTGCCTTTTTGAAAACACTTGAGGCTTATTAAACATATATTTTTCTTTCTGCTTTCGAAGGCTTTCTCTTTTTTTGCATACTTCAATGATTCTTAACATACGCACACTGATAGAAAGAAATGTTACTCATCCTTATTGGTCTGATTAATTCAATATTCATGACTGCTGGGAATAGGCTCAGTAAGTGGAAGATGGCAATTGAAACTTCCTTTACAACACGCAGAAGAGGGATAATAATGGCTAAGAAGACCAAATTGCATGGGTTTGAAAAATCTGCACTGAGCAGTCATTAGGCATTGTTCTTCAGTTGTGTGATTTCATTTCATTAAGAATTTGCATACTAATAGAAAGCTAAAGTTACAAGTCTACTGCTGTGCATGATGGTTAGCCACTCCTTCCAGTCCTTTTGTTTACTTCTGTAGTCATCCACATTGCTTTGGCAAAGCACAGGGAGAAGCTTTAATGATTTCAGCTGCAATAAACCAAAGCAAACTAGAGATCAATAATGAACTTAATTTGCTATAGAGACAGTCTGTTTGCTATTTCATCCAGCAAGGTAAGTTAATAANAAAAAAAAAAAAAGGAAATTAGATATTCTAATTTTATTGTTTAGAAATTGAATACAGAAATGTTTTCTTTACCTTTGTCATTGCAATCTGGGCTTATTTCACATACTACTACGTGTGAGCTTATGAAGTGAATGTTTGAAAGCTGTGGAACCAGTATACCTGTTTGTTTTGTTTCTTTATTAAGGGTCCTAGACTATCTATTAAAAAATCCAGTTCTTTTATATCAAAAAGTGCATGAAAGGAAATGACAGGTCAGTACAACCTGGCTAATGACAAAGTGTGAACACTTGCAGAGCAAAATAAGTTTAGTTAAAGACTGGGACAGGTAATCTATACACTAAATGATGCTAAATCCAGGTAAGATGTTGGCAAGTAGCAGTACTTCATCTTTACAGTCTGCTCTGTTTACAGAAGAATGTTTTATCAGCCATTTATTCAAAAGAAAGAAACTGTTGTCAGGCTTAGTGTTCATGCATGTAGCAATTTATTGCCAGGGGTTTGCTGAAGTTTTAAGTTTCAGTAAAACTGCATGGCTCAGAGGCCTTTGCTGAATATTTTCTATCTCTACTCAAATAATAATGGTGTTCTGTTTCACTATGCTTTTTGTGTAAATGAAGTACACTCTTGATTTCTAGGCTTGTAAAGATTTGCACATAAGCTTAACTATAATTTAGAGAATTAAATGTTTCCAGGATCAATATTACTTTGATAGTGTGAATAATAGTTCTGTTCTAATAAAAACAATGTTCATTGTTAGATCTGAGTTTAGTTCTTCCCCCTTTTTCATGAGAGTTAAAACAATCATGCAAATGATGTTCTCTCTTGATATTCTGATACTGGAAAAATGGTATTGCCAAGGTAATTGGATAATATGATTTTCTTAAAAGCATGAAACAGCTTTATCTCAAGTATGTCAATCTTAATCCCATTAATCCTCTAGGGCAGAAGATACTGTGCATTTGCACTTGTGTGCAGCATAGTATGTGACCTTGCAAGGTATAATATTGGCCATTCAAATAAAGCAAGAACCTGTGGGAATATTTGTGCAGACACCCTGACTGAAAAAAATAAGAGAGCTAGAGAGTCACATACACATTCCTCCCAGCTTTTTTTCCAGGACAACAGAAGAAATCACACGACAGGATGTGTAGTACCATATGTGTAGAAACAGAATGTATTAAATGATCTGACTGATTTCATTTTTGCAGTTTGCATTTTGGAGAGGGCTTTCTGTTTTATTTTTTTTCTCACTATATGAAACACTTTGTTGAGAGAGTGGACTGCACTGTCTGCATGAGCTGTTCAGGCACCAAAAAAGCACTCTGAAAATCAGGTCACTTCTTTTAGTAGGTATTGCTTGAGGTATTTGACTGTAGGCACAGCAGTATTAAAAAGTTGACATTATTTTATCTGCCTGAAATGAAAGGAAATGCTGAGCTTTTAGGGTTGTTTGTCCTACTCAAGTAAGACACAGACAAAGACCCTTTCATAAAAAGTATTGCAATTGTTAATAGCCAAGGCAGAACTTCTAAAGTGTTTCTTTTATCAGTTTTATGATGCCTTAGAGTTTTCTCCTACACCAAATTCTGAAATCAGGGTTTCTTGCTCTTGTGAATGTGATGTAAGAAATAAGAAAAAATAAGGTAAAGAGGAGCTGGACTCAAGTTTTCATCTACAAATTTTACTGTAATCAAACCATTAAAGAGTAAAAACAATATGTAGAAAAAAACCAAATCAGACTTAAATACCTGAAGAAAAAAAAACAAAAAACATGGTCAAACTTTAACTAAAATAGTTTTTTAATCAAATATTATATTCTTGTATTGCAGCTTTGTCTAGGTAGGTAAGATAGTTTGTACACTCTGGATTCTTCAGTGTCTCTGCGAAATTAGAAGCATATCTGGGTTGGTATTTTAGTCTGTTCTCTAAATCTGGATGGCTTTTTAACCACAGCCATCCTTTTCTTTTTGGCACATAGAGGGGTTTACCCTTAAACCCATAGTATGGAAACGGAAGGTGGATCACTTTTGTGTGACTTCCCTTGGTTTTGTGCATGCAGGTGACTTCCAACACCCGAAAAAGCCAGTGGGTTTGTGGCACTCACTGAGGCTGCTTTGCCCTGGCGTCTATGTGAACAGCTCGACTTTCTTTCTCTGCAACTAGTGTTTTTAAAAAGTGGAAAAGCTACTAAAAACATAGCGGTTGTTTTTCAGTGATTGCTCACTTCACTGATAGGGGCAGAGCTCAAATTGGAAACTTCCAATGACATCATACAAAGTGAGGGACTAGAGCAATGCATTCAAACCCATCATGGTACACAGGGTTTGCATGTGTAAATAACAAGTTTAGGAGCAGATCCATTGCAACCAGCATTCAAAACCTAGCCTACTGTATCTAAATAATTTTGGGAAGCTTTGGGATAAAAGGTCTTGTACTTATATGTGGGGTTATTGCTAACAGAACTCAATAACTCCAAAGAGTTTCCACAGTAACTATATCTCCTCACTTGTATTGCACCTATAAACTATGCCATTAAATTTAACAGTGTATCTATTATTTAATACAACTACAAGTGTTCAGCCTGCCTGAATTATGGGTGCTATATGAACATTGGAACTTTATCTCCCCTGACTTTTTCTCCGTTAAAGACACCAACCTTAACAATATAATAACATAGTTTTGTTAGTGCATTAAAGAGTAATTCACTCATTTATCTTAATGAGAGAAAGCTAAGATCTTCAATTAAAGAATAATGAATAAAATATTGCACATATCAAAGTACATATCCTCTGAGAATTTGCAGATTCTCTACGTACTCTAACTTGGATATCTAGTAGCTGCCTGAAAACTGATGGGAAATACACCGTTACAGGTCTTAAACTGTTGACAGAAGTCTGAGCATGGCATCAAAATGTCAGCAGAGCTTGATTTTACTAAACCTGTCTTAAATTCTTTTTGTATGAGTGATTTGAAAGGTCAAGGTTTAACGCTGACAAGCAGAAGCTGTAGGTTCTAAAATGTGTGTGAGAGGTGGTATGAATATAGATTCTATATTCACTATTTGATGATGTTCTAGGCCTAGAACAAAAGCAAGATTAAGACCTAAAAAAAATGTTATACTCTCTCTTTCGTAAGTGCCTAAGGGAGGACTGTAAATGCTCTGCAGTCTTCTACATCAAAAATCAAAACAACCACTGAGTGTTACCTGCACTTTGAAAGCAGCAGCTTTCCAGATCTGGTGTCTAGGCATAAATTTAGAAGCCACAGAATGGAAATATTGCTTGTCTTTCCCTTTTTTTTTTTTTTCTTAATGTGCAAAAATATTAGAGCTATTCATTCACTCCTGTTCTTCCTGTAGATTCTGGTAATACTTGGTACTCAGAGTACTTTACTCTTTCCTAGAAAAGTATTTCAAGTGTTTTTATGAGTATTTATTCAGTAATATCCTATTGATGCACAAGTCTGCATGTCATCATTCAGTAAAAAACGGGACTTAGAACTATATTCCTGCCTTAAACAAACAAAAAAAAACCACACGCACAAAAACCCCCAAACCCACAACAAAAAAATTTGCATGCTGATGGAAGATAAGAATTGTAGAGCCATTAAGGATATTTAAAGACAACATGGAAATTTACTTTAAAAAGGTGCAAGGGAAGAATTAGTTAAACATGGAGCAATGGAGAACAACTAAGTCCTGAGAAGGGAGACTGGGTCTTAAGAAAGAACTTAATAAAAGTGCCATCTGGAGTAGATCTCCAGAATTTAATCTTCAGTCCTTTGAGGAAAATACTGAATGTCCAAGTGAGTTTCAAGGCTGGACTTGACCAAGAGAGAATGGGGAGAACAGAACACAAGAGGAAAGAAGTGTTTGAGCCTGGCAGCTTAAGGAAAGGCCCTAAATACTTATGTCAGAAGCAGGAAAAGAAAAATCAATGAAGGAAGAAGGTTGGCAAGGTCTTGGGTATTGAAATCATCAGGAAACAAAGCAAAGACATGGGTTTTGAGTAATTTAATCAATAAAATAATTAATTGATTAATTAATTATAACTAATAATAAGCCTAAATGGACTTACGACCATTAAATATCTTTGTTCCTTTGTATAGCACAGTGGATTTAAGGTTGCAGTTTATAGCAGTACAGATTGATAGAAGGTCATAAAAAGGCCATAAAAATTTTATTGTATTAACAGTAACACTTGAAAGGCCTTGCAGCCTCTGGACTTAGACTTTATGTTTGTAATGAGAATCGACAGCTAAGCCTTCAGCAAGCATTCCAATATTTTAGGTTTGGTTGTCTAAACAACTGGCACATATATACTCTAGCTGAAATCTGCAATGGGATTCACAAGATCCTCAGCTGAAGGTAAATGTTGATGAATAAAAAACCTCTCATAGAAAAGATTATTGTGGTAGGTGACAGTATTTGTAAGTTGCAAGACTAATTTAGTAACCCAAATTCATTCCTTTTTATTTTATGTGGCTTATAAGGTTTTCTGAGGATTGTAGCTAAGGCTGGTCTATAGAGTTGATTCACTGAGAAGAATCAGAGAAGCAGCAAACTAAAAATTCACAACTACTTGTATTTAAGTCTAACAAAAAATTTGTTTAACTAAAAAACCCTTTTGCAGGTTCATCTTTAAATAAAAATGGTGTTTCTGCAAAATCGTTTCAAAGACCCTGCTCCACTGCATATTGTTTCTGCAGTTACAGGAAAGAGAAAGATGCTAGTTTACATGGACAGAATCCCCAGGAGCAGAGGAAGGGAGACAGTGGGTGGGCAAGAGCACTCTGCTCTGGGACTGTCATTTGTTATGTCTCAAAATCTCATGAATGCACATTCCAACAACTCCAGATTTCCAATACAAAGAAAGGACAGCACTGACTTCAGATCAAGATAAATTATGCATGTCATTAAGAAGAAAAAGGAGGGAATAAAGGGTTGTAGGACTCAAACCCTCAGACTAACGGAATTCAGGAGGAATAAAGGAGCCTCACTGGAAGCAGCAGGTGTGCAGTTGCACCAATTAAACTATAGAATCAATAGGAGTAAAATTTCACACTTGCAAATCTACTTTTGTGATAATTAGAGCATACCTCCTTTAATCTGAAATGTATCTTGTGTCAAAATCATCCTGATGAATGTTCTTGTGTACACTCTGTCAGAAAAGATTGTATAAGGATTCATATTTCAGCTTTTGTGCCTCCCCAAAGGTGTTCAATATGTTGAGCTGAACTAAAAATACTCTGATCTGGTTTATAAAGGCTTTGACTGAAAATAGCTGAAAAAAACCTGAGATTTTTCCAGCCCAGTATTAAACCTAACCAAGCTTTCTATGTCAGGATGTTTGCTAGAAACTTCCTGGATAAGTAATGGAAAATAGCAAAGAAATCCAGGGGTGCTTGTGACTATGCAGGGTGAGAAGTGGGCCTCCATTGCAACAGCAACCCATGGTCAAATGAGATTAAAAAAGAGCCTTTGGCCATCTGAGTTTTTGTTATGGCTCTGTTATGGCTTCCCAAAGACAACAGGGAAGATTGTACTAACAAGAGAATTGTGTCTATCACTCCAGGTTCCTCAAGATGAGTGGTCTGGCTACACCCCACGAGGGAAGGACGACGAGATTCCGTGCCGCCGGATGCGCAGTGGCAGTTACATCAAAGCCATGGGGGACGATGACAGTGGAGACTCAGACACGAGTCCAAAGCCATCTCCCAAGGTTGCTGCACGGAGAGAGAGTTATCTCAAGGCCACCCAGCCATCCCTTACCGAGCTCACCACCCTCAAGTAAGTCCATATTCTGCTGAATCACATACAGCTCTCCATTAAGACATACATTTTCTATGTTCGTTTCTCCTCTTTTTATTTGTTGGAATCTGGAATGCAGAAAATATTTCTCTGCATGTTTTAAAGATCCAAACTCTCTGAAAAATACTGCTTTTAACCTTTGTCCATGGAAGAAGCTTCCTAGGTTTTAGGATGAGACAAAATTTTCATTAATGTAAATTAGATAATAGCATAATATGTAATTTATTGTAGGATGAGAAATGTATATTTTTGGGTTTGTTGGAATGGTAGGTAAATGAAGACAAAATGGAGGATCCTTGTGATTTTTAGACTTCTTCCTTCTTCTTCATCTACTCCATATTCTGCAGTGTTGGGACTCCGGGTGATTAGTTAAAATTTGCCGTAGTGCAGTATTACATGAACAGAAGTTTAGTTAGTAATTGGTAGAAAAGTAGAAATAATGTACATTCGTGGTGATAATTGGGTGAATTATCTTTAAGAAGACCTTGAATCTGTGTATTAGAGACTTTGGACTTTTTCTAGACTTTTTTAGCTTTCAAGCTGCTTTAAGCTTTCTGTTTTAGACTTTTTAGGCCATTAGAGGCTTTTCCAAGTTCACACTAGGCTAGTGTAAAGCCCAGTGTGCATAAATTGTAGGTAAGAAAAGAATAAACAACAAGAGAAAGAAATTAACCATACGTCCAGTTCAGTTTTTTACAAAAGAAGACTTAAAAAACTAACCTCCCCTATCAGGGGAGAGAAATGTACAAGTTACAGAACATTTACAATATTTTTTATGTTTCCTCTCTTTACTTCTAGCTACCAGTTCAGGAACGTATTTGAAAAAGTGTGTTCTGTCATGCTTACTTTTGCATGGTTTTTTTTTCTGAACAAGAGTAAATCTGGGAGTGTATTTCAATGTTATTCTGAAAAGGAACCTGCACTATGAATTTGCAAAGTATTTTAACCTGTTAATGTTAAGTGAGCATACAGGTATTTACAGTAGGTATGCTCTTTGAACACTTTGCTAAATACAGCTTTGGCCTGCAAAAGTTTTGTGTAACTGTGTATTTATATATACTCAACATGTGAAATTATCCCTAAGATAGTCTTTGCAACTCCAGAGAGAATCTGACATTTAATTAAAAAGAACAAAGACCATCTGAAAGTAGACGCATGTTTTCCACTCAGAATTGCACTGTATTTTGTAGAGAACCAAAAATTGATTTTTTTTTTAATTACTTATGAAAGCTTTAGCCAAAAGGAATCTTGAGTTTGTGGTTTTTTAAAATGTCACTAATTGTTTTTCCTTTATTTGGGTCTTTTAAAAAAGCCACTCAAATTGTAAGGAAAATGGCAATAATGGACAATTTTGTATTTTTGTATTAACAATTTATTTTGATTCTAAAATGGAAAGGTCCCTTAAAGCAAGAAAATAAATTATATCCATAAAATAAAATAGTGTGGATCTAAAATCAACAACTGTTTCTGTCTTTTTGAAAATTCTTAGCTATAAAGTGAATCATAGTTCACTGGACCAAAAATAACCCAACTTTAGTATAACTTGCCTAAGGCTGTAGCTTTAAAATGGAGGAAAAAAAATATGAAAAGGATCTCTTATCTCTTCTAGTATCCATGATCAGTGACAGAAGACTCCTTCTGCATTTACCTCATTAATTTCTTCTCCTTCCTTGTCCTCCTCTACCCCATTTTTTCCCAGAGACCTTATCTGAGAAACAGATTTTAGAGAAAACTGTTTGATCCTTGTTAAGAATGTCATGCTCTTGACATCAGTGATGAATAGACCAGCAGAAGAAAGCAAGCTTACTGCAGCTCCCCACAGCAGCCTGCCTGATTTTGTCTCAAGGGAAGCCTGGGATTGCTTCTTCTCTGTCTTTCCATTAGTGTCCAAAGGAGAAAGCAATCTCATTTTCTGCAGGGATTTTCATAATCTAGCTGGCTTTTGCTCAAGGGATCCAGTGACTCCTTTCATCATCCAGAAGACTTTACCACATCCTTTCCTGAGCCAAAACTCCTCCTGTGAGATCAGTTATTGCAGCCTCTGCAAGGTGAACGTGAATGTTATTTACCACTACAAACCCCATCCAGCATGCTTCATGCATGGACACACTTTCAGGCACAGAGTTTATTCTTTTTCAGTTTTTCGGAGCATGCTTTACAGAGATCCAAAGTATTTGTGAAGCACAATGCATCACAATGAGTGTATTTGCTCTTGGTAATTCCTGTTCTCTGTAGATATGAGATTTGCAAAAAATACAGATTAACGAAAAACCAAAAGTCCTGCATAGATTCACCCATGGAGGATGTCAGACCAGAGGTGCCAGGCAGCAGAAGCTTTTAGCTTTCAAGTCATTTTAATTCAGTAAAGTTCTTGTATAAATACTTAATTTCCCATGTTTTTTAATCCCTTCCTATTTGGGAAAGCTTTTAGGAATGTGCCTAATTTTAAACTGCACTCTGTAAAATTCATGGAAGTTTAGGAGTTGTGCAGAAGTAGGATGTAAGTCATAGGGTAGAAGAAGGAAGGAAAAATGGTAAATGGTAGTAATACAAAAAAGAAGAGAAAGCATGAAATAACTTTTTAAATGGCTTTTCAGCATACAGTGGGATGAAATAGAATTTTTTCTTTTAATCTATGCTGATATTTTAAAGAAATATCCTTTCCTGAGAAACCTTTCACTTTCAGAGCCAATTTGTATAATACTTAATTATGCAGTGCTTTCATTACTTTCTGCTGAACATGATAATTTCTGGGGGTTTTATGAGAAACAGCTGAGTGCTTGCTCTGGGAATTGAAGTCTTCTGTTAAGCTAGGTCTTTGTTTGCAGACTTCTTCATACTTTCTTAATAGTGTGACTTGACCTTCACAATGACATTAGTTTTTCATCCCATGGCTACCCTGATTACTCCGAGAGCTGTGTTAGATTTTTGCAGGTGTGTTGGATAGAGACTAAACTAGGGCCCCTAACTCACTGAATATAGGTCATCAAGCAATTGTGTGATGTGTGATAACAAGTTATTTCCTTGCCTTGCTGTTGACTTGGGTTCAATTTGCACCTGAATAAGAGCTTTGTGGAAATGAGCCAAAGGCTGTTCTAGGCAGCAGGCAGCCTTTTACTGTCACTAGTGGACCTTCTAGTTGACCTCGAAGGGTATTATTAACACCCTAAAGCTGAGTGGTATTTCACTCCTTTAATTATGGGGTTTTTTTCTGCCCATGAAGAACAAAGCATGCTGTGAAAGCAGTGTTTGTACAGCAGTAATTGTCCGGGATCTTCCTGATGCACTTCTTCCTGCTACTCCCTTTCTCAGTTTGCTGTGTGCAGTCTCTAGCTGGCTGCACTTTCATCACTGGCAGAGCAAACAACTTAAAAACATGTCCCCTTTTGCTTTCACTGTTGTTTTTGAAGGGATTTTTCATCTTTTGGGACTTTTCCTCTCTGACTCCTTTAAGTCTAATATTGGTCTCACTACCCACGCTGCTCCTCCCACCTACCTACCTACCGCTGCTCATGCGCCTACTCTTCTAAGAAAGTATTTTCATTATTACCAATGTTTCTTTTTATATAAGGAATAACCTTTGAACAGCACAACTGTGTCATATCTCCTTTACATAATACAAATTTATTTTCCTGGTCTTGCTGAGGATTTTTTTCCTGCCATACTGTACAATCTCCCGCCTACAATTTTCCTCCATTGCCATGGTTTCCATGTGGTTACAGCACATGTGTCAAATGCTGTGGTACCATTCTGGATAAAGCACAGCTTGCAGTGATTTTGAAATACACACCTCCACTGCTGCATTCTCATTATCCTATCAGGAAGTAAGCAGATTATTTTTTTTCTGTCTTTGCTGGCAGTATGCTCTTGGTGTTTAAGCTTTCAGTCTAGATCAACTGATTCAGCTGGAAAAAAAAGGTAGTATTTTCTTGCCATTCCTAAAAAGTGGCAAAAGTTTATCTTTCACTTGTAAGCAGATGGAAAATGGACTGGCTAGCAAACTATTGAAGAAGGTGCAGGTGACAGATAATGGACAATTCTGTTACAACTGAGCTTGTTTCAGGACATATTCCTTCACTATTTATATGTACCTTTTTTATATTTAGCATGAGTTTTTTGGGATAAAAAGTATGCAATTATGCTGCTGTCCACATGCCAACCTGTCACTGCCAGCTCCCAGTAACTCTTAAATCCATTGGCCAACTACAATCAAGTTTGCTAGAGAGACTGAAATCTGAAAGATACGAAGTTCCAGAAAGCTTTATCAAGATCTTAATCTGGATAAGGCAAAAAAGGATCTTCAGCCATCTCTTGTTCTTTTGAAAGACTATGAGCAAAATAGCTGGTGGGTCAGCACAAGAGTGGCAGCATTTTCCCAGGCTAAAATTATAAGGAATATGGAAGAGACTGGAAAACTCTGTTGAGGACAAGAGGGCTAAGAAATGGATCCATGTCACCATAGGCTTTCTACTTCATTTTCCCCCTTTCCTCTTCTCCATTGCAGGCACACTCACTGCTTAAAATACAGATTCAAATTATGTTTCTTAACTCATTGTTGCTGCAATTGTGGTAACTTCATCCATTTGAATCTTTTATTTGGAATATGTTTGGGGTTTTGTTTGTTTGTAGTGAGAGTTTTGTAACATATTATAGAAGTTAATGGTAATTGAGTCATAGATATGGATTTTGGGTTAAATACAGAATATTTCTTTTCAACTCATATTTGATCACAAAAACTTTTTTCTGAAACAAATTGTACTCTGTGATCACTAGTGAATTGAAGATTTTAATGATCTTGATATCTTGTAGGTGCATTTGTAAAATTTATGTAAAAAGGATAAAAGGAAGAACAGAAATTGGGTTTTTTCTTAGCACATCTTTATTTTCAAGGTATTTTACTTGGCATGCAATGTTTTTCCAGTCAGCTGTGATTGGGAGAAACTCAATTATAAACACCAAGACCCTCTTTTAATGCACACCAAGTTTCACCACTGATGATGGAGTATATGAGCATATAAGGATTAGACTTTTCTCCTTTTTATGCCATGGTAAAGAACTTTTCTGTATGAAGTCCATCACAGCTGCATCTCTTCCTATGACTTCCTCTATAGATGACTTATACCAAACAATTCCTACCCTTAAAGTTTATCAGATGCATTCCAAAAATATTATCTCAAAATAGGGGCATGTTATTTGTTTACACACACATTTATATTTTTATATGTTAATACAAATAGTGTAAGTACTTTCTACTTGTATGTTTATGGGAATCTGGAGACAAAATTACTTTGAAAACCAAATCACAATAAATTATCAAGCTCAATTAAGTGGTATAATCTGTTAGCAAGGAGAAGGAGGTAAATCTGGTTCCTACTTCCTGAACTCAAACATTCACATCACCTCACTGAGAATTGATCAAGTCAGTTCCTGGAGGACAAACCACCAAGCTGGAGTTAACCTATATTACTAACCAAATCTTGACCAATTCTGCTAGGATGACTTGGAAGGAAAATCAAACCACTCCATTGTTACTTGGTATAAGACATATTTCAAGGTAGGAAATCCCCTGGTCCTCCTAAAAGTGATCCTTGGGAAGTGTCTGCACTGAGGGAAATTATAAGGGTTGTATGGATAATTTTAGTCTGAAACAGTGCCCAGACTGTTCTGTCATTTGAGCAAACTGAAGCTGATGTCCTCACACTACACTTCACCATACGGCACATCATAAATCCTTAGGTATGAAAACCATTCCAGTCTTGGGAATGAGCGCCTATTTACTTTGAGGTGTTTCTCTATTACTATAATATACTCCAAAATAGCAAAAAAAAAAAAAGTGTCATATAAACAAAAGCGCACTTCTTTTTTTCTTTCCTTTTCTTTTTTTTTTTTTTTTTATAAATGAGATGGTGTCCTCATTCTGCTAAAGTGATCTGATCCAGATCACAGACAGGGGGAAGGGAGAGGTGGTGCCATACCACATTTTCATTATGGTGAATATTTTTAGACACATGCAGGGAAGCTTGTTAATTTTCTTTCTTGCTGAGCGACTTCCAATTAGGGAACAATGACTTTGCTAATTAGTACAAAAGGAATAAGTCTGATTAATCTTTTACTAGTGTTTTACAGTATGTTTTCAGTGCAGTTGGTGTAATTGTTTCATGCTGCAGTCTCTTTCATTTTTATCAAACCTGTAGCTAGCAAAGGAATTGTTTCCATGTTCCTTGAGGTGTGTTTTGTTTCTTTAATTGAACTGGGATTTTTTTAAATTGTGCATTAAAGAGACAGAAGCATCTCCATGCAGCCTAAGGAACAGTATTCTGGAACTCTTACTGGCCTAGGTAGTAACTTTCCCAGCTCACATTCACTGATGCATGATAGATTACTTAACTTTTTATTCATACTATTGCAATCCATTCTCTCTTCTCTCTGAAATGAGGCAGAAGCTGTTGGACATATTTCTCACTTTTCAGGCTTGTATGTCAAGTATGATTAAGTTCAGTGAATAATTTATAAGTAAGGAAAAATTTTGAAGGCAAGGCAATGAAAAATATATTTATTTTGAGGTAGTAGTAGATGGTCATACTTTGGAAGCCAATGGTTTCCTTATGGCAGCTGGCATCTGTTTTTTTTTTTTATATGATATTTAAGGAGAGGATATTGATTTATTGGAGGAACTTAGACCTTGGAGCTTTTAATGAACAGTTGTTGATGGATTTATAAGGTATGTTCAGTCAGTTAAGCCTTTACTATCACTGATGGGCATGAGAGAAATCTTGTGCCCCATAGCAGCTTTCCCTCAGGGTTTTATGTCCCCCATACACAGAGGTGTGGATGCCTTTACAGCACAGAAGTGAACCCACAATTGTCTGTGGAGCCACAACATCCCCACATTTCACTGCACGGGAGATGAGTGAGATGAACACTCCTCTCTACTTCTGGGATGAATCCCACCAGCTTATCTTGCAATGGAACTGATATTCCCTGGATATAACAGTCTCACTGGTAGCAGTCACTGCTTATCCCATGGTAAAACCTCACTTTCTGTTTGTCCACACCTAGCTACACATGATCTGTTACATCAGTATTGCCACATTTGTATAAATATTATTTCTTGTTTCTCTGAGATGAGAAGTAAAGATTTTGTTGTAATTTGTCATGTATTCTATTGTTATTGTCCCACTTGTACTTCTACCTTTACTTGTTGAAATTTGAGGCAATCACACAGCCAATTACAATAAACTCTCATAGGAATATCCATAAAATCATAGAATGGTTTGGGTTAGACAGAACTTTAAAGATCATCTAGTCCAACGCCCCCACCATGCACAGGACACCTTCCACTAGACCAGGCTGCTCAAAGCCCTGCTCAGCCAGGCCTTAAACACTTCCATCCACAACTCCTCTGGGCAACCTCTTGCCATGTTACATGTTATATAGTTAAGTATTTCTTCCTAAAGTCGAATCTAATATCTTAAATTGCTTTTTTTTCACTTTGAAACCATTCCCCCTTGTTCTGGTAAAAAGTCCCTCTCCAGCTCTCTTGTAGGCCCCTTTAGGTACTGAAAGGCTGCAGTAAGGACACCCCAGAGCATTTTCTTCTCCAGGCATAAAGATTGGCAAAAAAAAAAAAAAACAGGAAACGTCTATAACTTTTCTAGCCAAAATGTGATTTTTCTGGCAATACTGTAGAAAAATTTTGGAAGTCAGTAATCTGTAAAAGAAAAGCAGCAATGTCATTTAGATGACTGTCTTATTTGCAACATGAAAATCCTTGTCCTGTGTCTAGTTATCTGCTTCACTTTTACACAAGATTTAGCTTTATATGGAACATAGCACCAGAAGAAAGTTAGGACTTCCAATATCCTAACTTCTCCCAATTAAATTCTAGAAACATTTGTATTTTACAGCAAATTATTTTGATGAATGCAAGGTAGCACTGTTGTCTCTTAAGAAGCAAAGCCTATCATTGTACTTTAGGTATCAAATGGGTACTTCTAGGGCTTGTGTTAAGAAAAACCATTATAAGTAATGAACCAAAATGTGTTTTTCAGCCATCTATTTCAGTTTACAGTCTTTACAGAGCCAACATGCATGTATATGGGCAAAACTAGTCTTCTTTATTTTTAGCCCTACTTCTTCCCACATACTTAAAATGCTGCCTCAGAAAAGGAGTTAATATTGTCCAGTGGAGACAGGAAAAAAAAAAAGACTGCAAAGGCATACAGAAGATATATGTTATGAAAATTTTCCTAGCAGTAATGATAGTTAAGCGTGGGAGTTGATTGCCAAAAGAAATCACTTCACTGGACATTTTTAAGAAAAGGGTAAAAAATGTCTGTCAGAACAAATTTAGGTATTGCTGATCCTGCTTTAGGGTGGAAGGAGGGACCAAATGACCTCTTGAAGACCCCTCCAGACCTATCTTTTTTGATTCTCTGTCTGTCTTTCTCAGGCTATTGAATATATCCACTATCACTGTTCTAACTTCCTTTTCTTAACTTATTTTTAAATGTAAAAATAAAACTCTCATCAGGACCAAATTATTCCTGAAGGCCTGCTGTTGAACAGTAAATATAGATACCCCACCCACAGCAGTGCTGCGCAATTCTTTCATGTTCTTTAAATGTTATTTCATTGCTAGTGTTTTGAAATCATGTTCCCACTGCTGCCAGCCATACCATGCTTGACCCTTGGTATGTGATCTCCTACTCTCTGGTTTAGTTTGCTGAGGGGAGCTCAGCTGATGTATTGAACCTGCCAGGCAGAAAATTCACAGGCATAAAAAGCGATGTGCGTTTGCAAAAAAATCAGTCTGAAGTCCTTAATGTTCTACATAACAAGACAAGCAAACAGGCAACAATAATTAAGTTAATTATTCATAATAATTTTCTATTTTGATCTGCTAGAAGTGCAATCATTTTTCACTCTGAATTGGTGGAGCTTTTTCAGATTAAAAATAGAAAAAGTTAAAATAGTGTACATTGCTTTAGTTTTAATGTGAAAGTACAAGTGTTTCTGCTGACATGCCTTGGGATCTTCTGTTAATCTGCATCATATTAGGGTGAGACAAAGAGAGATTAAAATGAAAATTTGTTCTACCCTTACAAATAAAAGATAGTATTACTATCTAAGTCACATTGATATCAGTCATTTCTTTCTTCTCTTTTCTTGTGCTTGTATTACTGTTAAGATAGAGCAACTTTCAGCTTAATTTAGTAATCGTCTGCTGGCTTGGGTGTGGGATGAAGAGTGGGAGCATGGAGCAGCAAAGAAAGTGTATGGCCCCTGTAATAGGTGCAGCATCAAATACCACTCTGCTCCCTGTGACACATGTGAATGAAGGTTCATCTGAAGAGACCTGACTTTTTTAAATCTCCTCTCCTCCTAAAGAAGTTATAAATCTCTTTAGGAGTGCAGAAATGAGGGGAAATCCTTAAAAGCTTTTTTATATTGTGCCTGCTTTCTTACCCATTGTACACCAAAAGGGCAGAGAACCATCATACAATCACTGTTTATTTTGCTGGTGTGGGAAAAAAAATTGTTGAAAGCACTTTTGAAGCAGATACTGAGTTCTTGTGAGAGATTCCTGTGGTTCCATCTGCAGCTAAGCTACAGAGCAATTTCCCATTCCTCTCCAGAAGCGCTGTGCTACCAACCAGCCTGCACCCCAGCTGCCCAGCAGCTTTGCCTCCAGCGAGCCCAGCGACTGCAGAAAGCAATAACTGGTTTTGTCATCCCCAAATGCCAGCAGCCACATCCACAGCACCCAAATCCTTCTCTTTCTTCAAGTAATGTAGGGCTGGCAGACATACTTGAGCTGTGTCTGTGCAGCTCTGCACTGTGACAGTGATGTATCACGCTGAAGGCAGTCTCAGGAGATTTCAAGACTAGTATATAAATCTCTCCTGTTTTATATATGACAATTGCTATAGCAAATCTGTGCTAAGCCTTCATTACTCTATGCTTGAAAGGAAACCTTGAGAGACTACATTTGGGAGGTAGTCCTCCTTAGGTTAGTCCTAAAAATGTTCAGTTATTATTTATTACTTTATCATACCAAAGTAGGGACCTGTCTCAAAACTGTCTCAAAATGATCAGTATTTAGTACTGTCTCCATAACAAAAATTGGACAATGTACTATAATGCCAAATAATATAAGGTTCTTATTTCATTTATTACTTTTCCTCTTTGTTTTATAAAATTTCAAACTGCTACTTTGCTTTTACTGCATTTAAAGAAATAATTGGGTTCTGAACTTTGCATAAATCTCAAAAATAAGGATAAATGCATAATGCAAAAAACTTAGAAACACTCCGGGTGAAATGCTGTCAATGACATCAACTGAGTTGGAGCTTCATCACATAATAGTTACGTTTGTAGAAGTGATAAATTTATATTTATAAAAGATGAAATTGTAAAGGAAGACAATTTCCACTTTGAATAGGTCTTCTCTACTCTAGTGAGAAGTAACCAACCTGTCATTAAACCATCCTCATGAAGTTGAAATCAAAAAACATTAGAAATACCAGAAACACTGGCACTGTCTCTCCAATAAGGTCCAATCTAAATCTCAAGCCAAGGATTCCATCCTTGTGCAGGATCTGTTGGACTCACGTCAGCCATGTGGCTGTAAGAGCTGTGAGACAACAGAGTTTGGCAGAGATATGTTGCTCAGACTTGTTTGAAATGCTGGTGAGTCAGGCTGTTCCCCTGAAGTTGTTCAGTCCTTTGCTGTGGGGTAGGATGTCACTTCTGGCAGAGAAGTAACTCTCTGTCTATTACTTCCTGTCCTCCACCCACTTCTCTGCCCCCTACAAAAGCACCATTTGACTTAGGGCACAAATTAATTGTTGTTTTCCTGTGATGAACAAGTTTGAATTGAGAGGGAGTGGATGATGCCTTGTTCATAAATGAGATGTTAGACTGACAGCAGCTGGAATGAATGTCAGTACTACGTCACTATTTCTGGTTTTCCTTTTCTCTCTCTTTTCTTTTGATAAGTGTTTCCTTAATATTCTCATAAAACCTCAGGACTTAGTTAAATGTCCTTCCTCCATTAAGAGACAAGATTTGAATGAAGAGCAGCATAATTACAGTCACTGTCCCTTAACTCAGTGAACAAATGTCCTATCTACTATTTCTATATTTCCACCTTCCCACTGCTTATTTTATTTCCTTTTATTATGAGTTTCACACTTTGAAAATAATCAATATGTAGCAGTTTCTTCTGCTTTCATTTATTATAATCCTGATCTTTACAAATCCTCCTGCTAGAATTTCATCAGTGGTCATTTAATTATTAATTTTTCTTTCATTAGTGCAGTTATTAACGTCATTCTTATGAGTCTTCCACTGTTCTTTCATCCCCCAGTTTCTTGTCCTGACTGGAGCTAGTCTGTTAGCTCTCCTGGATCTCTTTCTTTGCATCCTTTCTCACAGGAGAGGCGTGCAGCTCGTGTTGAAAACAGCTCTGCCTTCCTTCGGTTTTGGTGCTCCATTGCTGCCACCATACACGTGGTGGGTAGCTGCACTCAGTCACGCTTCAAGCTATCTTTGGAGTGATTTCCTCAGCAACTGGGTTTGCTCCCTGCTCCGTTCCTCCTGGGCAGAAGTTGCTGCAGTGGCTCACGAGCTCAGCAGCCATGGTGCCCTTGTCACTGGCCAGCAGTCAGGTGGTCCTTGCACACTGATCCCTGTGCAAACACACGTGAGCACCAGGGAGGCTTTATCCTATCAGCTCTAATTGTTCCTTCTCCAGAGAAGCTAATCAGATTCGTTATGTCTCTGTGATGACTGCGGTATCCATCTGAGTGCTTTGCCTCTGGCAGAATATGGACAAGCCTGCATTTTCTACTGAAATTGCCTGTTATGACTATATTTCTTCCCCTGTTCTTGGAATCAGTATGTCCATATAATGGTAGTTTGTTATTTAATGTAGCTAGCTTCCCTAAGGGCAACAGCCCAAAGAATAATAAAATAATCCATTTGAAGTTCATACAAACAATGAATCACCTGAACAGCTGTCTCTTTAAAAACAGGGCTGTAGTTTGATGCTGATGTTGTAGAGATTGTTCTTTTGAATAAATTATCAAATTACGTATTTTATTTTATGTATTTTCCTTTAAACCAGGTACAAAATAGAGAACAGTAAAAAAATACATAGAGGAAGGTTCTTTATTTTTAAGGAGTATGTTTAAAGAAGAGGATGAAATAAAATTGACACATGAAATAAAACTTAGAACTCTGATTTTAAATTTTTTTGAGATTTATTTGCAAGCCTCTTTTACAACATTTTTACCTATCAATTTTTTTAAAAAATCTAAACCCTTCTCATAGTATTTATATTTCTAGAGATGAAAAGTAAAATTAATCATGTTTAGACACAGGTAAAAGTTTACTTCTGGGTTGAATCCTACAGTTTCTGTTGTGCTATTTCACAGTTACTCCCTCAATGGCTCTATGATGGGCAGCACTGAAGCCAGCCAGTATGGGAAAGTTAAATGTGATCCTGGTTAGATCTGAGATGAATGCAAATTCCTTGCCCTTCTCCCGGGGCTACCATTTGTCCCCAGAAAAGGCCTGAGATATCCATTGGAATGGCATCGTGCTCCATGGGGAGGTGTTGTGCTCCATGGGGAGATACGCACCAGTCATGAAATTAACACTAGTTTTTCTCCCCAAGGCATGAGACTTAATAGGAATAAGACAAATGAAAATGGTTATTGACTGCTTCTCTGACAGTCCTTGGGAATACTATGCAATTGGGATCTGGGTCCTCAGTGCTGGATTGTGCAGTGGGTTGTTTACAAGTCTCAAGCGTAGCATTTAAAATCTGATCTACTGAGGTTTTTTTTCTCCCCTGGACAAAGTTGATAAGGGGTTTTAAATGTCTGCCTCCTACCCAACACAATGGGATGATAACTTCTGCCTTGAATTAATCAAGCTGCTTGTTAAAAAAACATTATCTTGCCACTCTTCTTCCAAGTCCTTTTGAATTCAGACAAATTTAACTGCTTTCTCTTCCATAAAAATGATACACTAAGGTTAATTATAGTTCAGGAGCGCTCTAAGGTATGATTTTGCTGCATGGTGTTCCTCAGGTCGAAAAAGAGTCTGAGGGGTGCACCTGGAATGAGAGCCCCGGCTTGGATTGTTCTCCTAGAGAAGGGGCGGATCAGCTGAGCAATTAAAATGAAGGACTGAAATTGCAAGGCTCTCAGGTGTCGTGCCCCTTTCTCTGCCAGAGGGGAGCAGGGTGGTGGGAGAGTGTGTCCCCCACAGCGTTATGCTGTGCCTCCATGGCAGGAGACTGTGCCCTGGGGAGCAGGGGGCATCTGTTCCCTGCCTGGCCGCCTTCCAGCTCTGGGCAAAAAGGGATGATGGCACTGACCTCCTGTACATCGGGTTGTCACGAGGATTGATTCATTACACTCAGTGTAACAACTGCAGAACCTTCCAAAGAGGCTGTAGAGATGGTATACAGTCATTGTTAGTCATTGTCCCCTTGCTCTTGGCTCCTGTTGTGTGCTCCTGTAGAGAGGCTTGTGGCAGCATTTCCTAGTGCTCACTGAGATGTCTGGGAAGAGCCCCACCATGCTGCGTGAGCAGAGAGGCACAGCGTGGGGAGAAGTTAAATCATCCTCATACTTCCCTGTCAGAGGCAGAACTGCAGAGGCTGGCAAGGCCTCATCAAGGAATAAAAGGGTCAGTTCTTGTAGTTCCTCCTGAGCTGTGCTTCCCTTCTCTCCTTCCACCTACTGCACATCTTTGCTCTCCCTGTGCCATGTGAAAGCCCAGAGGGGAGCAAGCTACTCCCAGCAGTAACACTAAGTAATGTTACATTTTTCTGTGGTTGTTGAAATTCATAGGCTTGATCTTTTCCTGACTTGACAGACCTCCCATCTCTTACCACCATGCAGCCCACAGCCAGTGCTAACATATGTACTAGAAGTGGTTCAGATACTCTCACAGAGGGCATGCTGCCCTTCAGCTGGCTGTACCTCTCCTCTTCCCTCCACGACCTGCCCACGTACACTAACGCACAGCTTCCCACTCACTTCTCTATAAATTTTCTTTTTATTTGTTACTCTTCACACTATAACAGAAGGCAATCTTAAAATGCCTTTTTTCTTTTTCTTTTTTTTTTCTTTTTTTTTCCATAGGGTAGGCCTTTAGAGCTAGGAAAAGATATTTTAGTACTTTTCAGAGCTTGAGCTGCCATGGTGTGTGCTGCAAGAGAAGCAAGCGCACCACACACTGAAAATCACAGTCTGCTTGAGTGGAGGGGGTTCCCACTGTATGCTCTGTGTGTGACTATTCCTGGAAAACCTGTGAATTTGCTGAAGAAAAGCCACTTGGAAGGCTGTGGGAAAGATTTGTCTCTGACATATTGTCTCCTGATTTCTTTGAAGAGGGTAGACAGCAGCACCAATGGCTCTACACTGATGACAGCCTAATTATCTAACAAGAGCCAGGTATAGTCAAGCCCACAAGGGCTAGGGGAGGAGCAATTTTCTGCTTACATCCCAAACTCTTAGTGCACTCAAAACTAGATTATCCATGAGCTTTCTGCAGTCTTTTTATGAAAAAGTTTTTTCTGTTTAGTTTAAGCATGGCTTTTTCCTGTTTGGAAAAACAGAACTGGGCCTGCTAACTTAGCAGAATTTATCTAAATTGAGGAAAAAAATGTGACTCAGACTTTTCCATTGACAGGCCTCTAGCAAAACTCTTAAGATTTGACCTGCTAAACATGTAGCAATTCCCTATCTCATTAACTACTTGCTTTTCTTCAGATAAAAACAACTTTTTAATTTTACTTAGCATTTTCCTGTTACTGAATATCTTCTTATCAGTGAATAGTGAATAGCTCTACACACAAAACCCTGCTTCACATATCCAAATTGCTTCCTTCCTGCTATAAATGGATGTTTAGCATAGTAATCTGGAGTGAAAGGCACAAGATTAGCAATGCAGCCACTGAGAGTGTGCTATTGTGTTGGGCTTTACTTTGGTTTCTACTTTCAAATAGCTTTATTCCTAAAGTATATGGAAGTTACATTTTTAGCAAGTTGCTGGTTTCTGTACAGAAGGAAAATACCTTTTTAAACCCCAGTACTGACCTGGCCTTTCTAGTCACCAAGAAAAGTACTTTCAATCACAAAAGGCACGTAAAAAAGCTTTCAGTCCTACCATTTTTGTTAATGATATGCTGAATGCTATGAAATTAAACTGCCTTATGAATCCTAATTAATTGAAAATCAGGTCCACAATTCATCTGGGCTATAATATACCTAAGGAGACATGCAGATTCTCTTTCTATATGTTTTCTGTTTCTTGAGCCCTTGAACTTTCTGTTTGTGTGCTTTCTTCACCAACTATGAAAGATCGATATTTTTTTCCTTTAACTGGAAAGGTTTTGCAAGCCTCCTGAGATGAGCTTTAAGAAAAACATAATGAATTGCAGAAGCATAATAAATAGCAGTCACTGGCAGCACTAGATCATTCCTCCCTCTAGTGGCTGGCTGGCTCCAGTGACAATAAATGGGGCTCTTTATTAACACCTCGAGGAAACATTCCCTTAGTTTAGCTACTGTGAACTTATTTTTCCCAGCTAGCATCCTCCAGCTCCCTGCCTGCTGGGTAATCCATGGTGCCTCTGTGTACACATCCGTGACTGTGTTTTGTGACCAGACTTTTAGTTTTTCAAGGTCACCTCCACAGTGTTCTCAAGCTTTTCCAAAACCTTCGGTACATTTTATTGTATGATTCCCAGTAGCAGTCAGGTAAAGATGGTTGACCCAATTCTATTGCATTTCTGTGGTCCAATGCAGTGATTTATCACCGCTGATCTCTGATGTATACTAAATTGAAAAAGTGATGAATTTGAAGCAGCTTAGCTTGTCTAATCATGGTGCAATGCTGTGTTTAGACAGTGAGCAGCAGACCAGTGCTTCTTCCATCTACTTGGATGTGTCAGTGCATGTCCATACAACAGCAGGCAGTTCAGGTGTGTTCAAGTCATTAACAACTGACCCATCCCTTCCGGGATAGCTCCAGAAAATGTAAAACTGCTGCAGAGTTGAAATGCTCAACCTAATTTTGCTTAGCTTCAACCCCCATACCTATTTATTTGGAGGAAAAGAATTCAATGGATTGACAAGTTGCCTTCACTTGACACGTCACAAAGAGAAACCAGGGTCCCAGGACACTGAGCAGCCCTTTCAAGGTGGCATCCCACCTGCACACAAAGACATACAGATGTTCCAACATTATCACACAGGTCTCTGCCCTGGTGATCCTGACAGTAAAAAATGGATTAATGATGTTGTTGTTTTCCTAATCAAGCTGACAGAGCGGTAAAAATGCCTGCTGTATGTACAACAGCCATTTAAGGAAGAGGTCATCTGAGGAAGAGTGTACTTCCTCATATAACAAAATTAAATTATGTAAGTTCAAGGCAAGATTCTGTCCTCATAAGAGTGAGGCTTTAGAAAGTAATACAGGTTTCATTACAATTTACTTTAAATTGACAATTTAGGCATTAAATTTTTCAGTAGGTTACTGAAGTTTTATTAGGCTGGAGAGCTTTTCAAGCAGTTCTGTTGTACCTCAGCAAAACCAATGACTTGAGATGATATCATACCCATACCAATCACCATCTGTAGTCAATAATGATTATAATCAGAAAATATACTTCTTCTCAAGTACCTTTTGACCATCACTCCAAACATTCTTTAGTCTTGATTAACCAGGTATTCTACTTTACATACAATATCAATCTTTGGGGCTGAAGATTACTATTTCAGTTGCTCTATGACCTTAGCATCCAGTAATACAATAAAAATTTGGGACTGCTATTAATTTCCATCAAAGAAGCTCAGTTATGTTTGCTGACTTTAGTTCAGCATCACAAAGCCACCTACAGCCACGGAGGTGCTGTAGGGAAGTATTAACTGACCTGTTTTCTGAGATTGAGAGTTTATATGACTTCTCCTCCAGGTCACACAGCAAATTTCAGTCCACTCTGAAATCTGAACCCATGAATCACCATCGATTGCTCGTAGTTTTAAATGTCAGTGGATGATATTTATCCAGAAAAATTTAGAGGGGTTTTGGGGGGCTGTTTTTTTTTATGTTGGGGTTTTTTTTCTGTGTTTTAATAAAAAACATAGATATCCAAGTATTTTCATCTTCTGAGCAGAACCAAAGGCCATCTTCAGTTTCACATGCATCCTTCAGCATAATATCCCATGAATATTATGTTCTGAAAATAAGAGGGATGTTTTCTTAACTCATTCACCAAGTGTTTGTTTTGTGATTTAGATGGGATAGAGCGCACACTATAAATCAGTAAGGAACTAGCTTTATTCCCTTCGATATTCCCACAGACATTGGCACTTTTCTAATTTTTTTTTTTGCTTTGTTTTTTAATTGGAAAAGAGAAGTGTACCAATTCAGTAAACCATATATTTTAATTCCAAGTATGGAAATTAAATTCAAACAAATATTTGGAAACACGTAAGAATGTCAAGAAGCCATCTGACTTCCTCAGGAATTAAGGCTTTCTTCCTTTAAAATGACCTGCACAACCCTTTAAAAGTTCCACAGCCCTGAAGGGCATCCACTCTTTGGAAATACTTTTTACATTCTCATTGCCTCCATCTGAATCATTGTACTTGACACTGACAGTGTGATGAATGACATGACAACTGATTGTCCATTCCTTTACTAACATGCCCAAATAAATGATTCAGGGGATTAAAAAATACCTGCTTTAAAGAATTGCAAAAGAAAATATCCCTTTCAGTCCCAAGCAGGATTTTGCATTACTATGCAGATTTCTTAAGACATTTATTTCTTTTTTCTCTTATGCTTAAAACTAAAATTAGTTCTACTTTATCAGGATTCATCCTGCATAAGTTTGGCCCAACAATAGCCTATAACACAGAAAACATATTTATAAAATATGGGGCTTTTTTATAAGGAGGAGAAAAAAAATCTAAAAATATGTGTTAAGGATAATTTCAAATCTTTGCAACAAATTTCTGTTTGTCAGAAGATTTTCATAATGTTTATTGACTTCTGACATCTACCTTGAGATTTTAGTGCTTTGGCCCTGTTTAAAAGAGCATTGGGAACACAACTTGCCCAGACCACTGTATATACACCTGAAATAACAGGTTATCACCTTATGTTGCATCTCAGTGCAGCAAACAGTAATTCTGTAATTACTGCAGAACAAAACTGGAAACACTTTGGAATGGAAAAACAAAATATTAAAATATACGTGGATAGCTGGGGGTTTGGAATTAGCTGGGTTTGCTTCAAGGAAATTTCTTTTGATGTAAAAGCATCTGAAGGGAAAGCGATAGCTTCCCCTTTCGCTCTGAGGAATAGCTGTGGTAGTTACATGGAGAGAAATTCTCCCTGTTCCTGAGGTATTGCTTTTGCTTTGTAAGATCAGTAAGAAAAGGGAAAATCCCCCAGAGCAGCAGGCTGCTGCCCAGATTATAAGTAAAGAATTTCCCAGAAAACCTACTGCATGCCATCATTTTTTATATTACTTGCAATCCAGCCATTACTTTAAATAAAAACATGGATTAAAAGTTACTATTTCTAGCTTCTTTGGTATGACAGGAGAAATAGCAGGATTTTATCTTAGTCAGTTTCCCCGAAAATCTTTACTTTTTTTCATCAGGAAGAGACAACTGCGAGTCATATCTGGGCTCCAACCTGTACTTATCCAGCCACATCTCAAGAAAATAGCTGTGGAGCTAGCCAGGAGCTCACTGCTCTGTCTTATCACACCCCTGTCCCCAACCCCTGTTCCTCAGGAGTAGCTGGATCCTATTTCAAGTCACCATCTTCCAGGTGTCTTCAGAGAAGCAAAATGTACTAAGTGAGAAGTACTTGCTTACAAATAAGACAAGGCAAGCTTCTCTTCAGGCATTTTAAACTGCTTGGTGTTCTTCAAACACAATCCAGCTAAAACAGAGGATACTGAAGAAGCCACTGAGTAAGAGGACATCTGTGATCGTTCAAAATGACCCCATCAAGAGAGAAGAGAAACTCCATGCTCACCACCAGCACCTATTACACTCCAGGCTAACAATTGGCAAGTGTTATCAAGAAATAATATGTGCTCACAATGGGTGAGACAGTCACAGCATTTGTTAGGTAGATTCAACCTTGTGTTGAATCTTGGTGCCTCAAATTTTCATTTGGACATAGGGCTGTTACTCAGAGAAGTAAGAAGGCGAGCTCACCCCCTTAGCTTAATTGGATTTGGGATTATTCCCTTCTCCCTGGCAGAGTTTCTAACCTACCCTTCTCATTGCTTTAAAATGTGCTTGCTTTTCAGTTTCTCCAGTAGTTTGGCTTGTGTTTCACATCTGTACAGATGGTGTTGAATCTGCTGCTTTTGCTTTTTTTTTCTTCCCTTTACTAGGTAGCCAAAAGTTTTGAAATGACAGAATACTGAATAGGAAGTGAAAAATTGCTGCATATGTAAAAATGCGTTTTTTGGAAAATGCAGGTGGCTGTTTATGTATGTGAAAGTTTTGGAGTAATGTTGTTGACTTGCAAAACTAAGATATTTCCCTAATCTCACTGGGAGCTGTTTATGCAGATCTAATCTGGATATTTGACAATGCCTTTCTGAAGGAGGTGACTCAAATGCAGATACATGACAGGGCTTGCAGGCACATGGCCATGCAGTGTGTGGGTGATCATTGCCTGGTCTCAAGTCCAGGAAGACCTGTGGAGTTGAAGACACTGAAAGCTCAAAATGCATTTCAAGTTTTCAGAAAAAAATTGCTCTTTAAATAAATACTGCAGTGACACTCATCAGAACAATTTACCTAAAAAACATTACTTGTAGATAAATACTGCCCAATGTTGTAACCTGGGGAGGGAGGGCCTCTCAGTTATGGGAAGTCTGCCCAGAAGATGCCTTTTAGTGAGCTGGTGCTCCATCCTCCCACTCCCGGGAGCAAGCCAGAGCTCCTGCATAAATCGTGGTGCTAAGCAGGCAGAGCTGGTTGTGCTGCCAGCTCAGCACACAGCCAGGTGACATTCCTGAAAAGTAACTGCTTTCCTCTTGTGGTCTGGCAGAGAACTGTAACTCTTTGGTGTTCCCACTGGCAGAATTAATCAAACTTTTAACATGTGAATGAGGGAGACCTCAAAATTTAGCTAAGCAGGTGAGGTACGAGTTTGTGGAGACTGTGATTTTACTAGATTGCAATAGGGAATATCTTCTTTATGTTCTTTAGGCCTTCCAGTACCTAAAGGAAGTCTACAAGAGAGCTGGAGAGGGACTTTTTACTAGGGCATGTAGTGATAGGACAAGGGGGAATGCTTGAATTCCTAAAATAAGAATTTCATCTGAGCAGACTGCAGATGGCTTTTGAGTCTCACTAGTGAGGAGAGGGGGTGCAGAAGTGACCAAGAATGGAAATTGATGCGGAATCAGATGGATAAGCCTGGCCTTGATGGGAGAGTTGAAGGAGTGCAGGAAGGAGGGTGTAACTTTTGTGCTGGCAAAGAGTGTATCGAAGCAGTGGTGGAGGGCTTCATTCTCACCCCAGCAGGGTCCAAAGGGCTCCAAGAAAGGCTGACAGTGAGTATGGCTGCCCTGCTCAGGCCCTCAGGCAGTCTGCATTCTCAGTCCATTATATCTGATGCAAGGCAAGATCTTTTCCAACCTGGGTAAATATGTTCCTCTGTGCTGAGAAGCACTGGTTCCTGGGATCGTTAGTGCCCACTCAAAACAGAGTTGAGCTGAAAAAAAGGCAAGAGCCTTTGTCCTACATTTGGTCTAGACAAACTGCCTCCAGCTAGGACCTCCAAAAACCCCTTTGAACATGTACCCAGTAAGATTGGCAGCAGGGGGACATTAAGGCCTACAGCTTACCTCAAAGGGCCTTCTGAGAGAACTATTCTTCTTAAGGTGGCTGCTCTCAACAATGTCACATCTTACCCTGCTTCTTGTGATAAGATAGGGTAGATTTGTCTTCTAGTACGAACAAAAAATGGTTTTTACACAGAAGCAGCTTACCCTGGCATCACTGGGTTGAGCTGGTTCATCTGGGTGGAACTGTTTCTACCTTTGAAAGTCTCTTTTCACTCTCTAGGGTGGAAGAGAGGAGTGCTCACTATTCCCACGCACACACATGCACATGGCAATCAGAACCAGCATGTAGACAAGATTTCTCATTAAAGAGAATTTTATAACATATGTCTGCATCATCTTCCATCTTTTCTTGCCAACTAAATTGCATATGTGCTGCTTTTGTGCTGTGCTCTATTATTTCACCATGTCTAGAAAGCAAGGAGAAAATGCAGTATGTTAAAGACAAGGGAAATGTTCCTTAAATACATTAGCTTCTGCTATTTTTTGATTGTACAAAGCACCTGAGAGGATCTTTGAGGTACAAGGGAAGATTTGTTTTAATGTATACATGAATTTTTTTTCAGTAATCATCTTTGTTTGCTAATATTTTAATAACTAAAGATTGCTCATGGAATAATTTCATACAACCTCAATACCTCCACGTCCCAAAAAGATAAAAAGGACGCCAAAGCTTCTGTGTCCTTTGAGAGGAGAGCAAGATTGTAACAAAATCACAAAATGGTCCCATGGTTGATTCTGAAGCTGGCAGTAGTCAGATGTGGAGGGTTTTAAAAGGGACTGAGTGTTTTAGAAACATTTTCTACCATAAAACATTGATCCAGCTCCTGCTGCCCTCAAACAAACAAGCAGAAGCTCTCTGGCAGGACACCATGTGCTCACTCAAAAACTGCCCAACAGCTGGAGATGGAGATGCATTACACCAAATTGTGGAAGCTTTTGGACTGTTTTTTTTCCTTTTTAAGTACTTTCCTCTATTTCCCAAGAGAATCTGAAAAATCAGACAAACACACCATACTACAATTTGCACTTCTTCTCAGCATGGGAAAACTCTGTGTTACAGGCATGTCCATGCAGTTTTGTGGCATGTGTTGGCTGGTCTATGCAGCAAGGACAATTTCTCATCTGGTAGTAGAAGCAACAGGAAGAAATATCATTTTTTTATTGATGACATTGTCTTGATTTTCAGCAGATAAACTTTTTCTGGATATCTCCAGGTTTTAGATTTTTTTTTCTCACTTGACCCTTTAGCAGAGTCTGGACTTAAAGAGAGGTTTTATTGGGATATTTTTTTTAGCTTCAAGGCAAGAAATCCCCATGTGGAGGTTCACTTGTTGAGATCTTCAAATCCAGAAAAATCTGGAGTGGGTAGGGCAAATGCTAAAAGATGTTCATGTGCTGCCCTTGTCTCCATCAATGACATGACAGCTCCCTGTTCACTGCACCAAAAAGCAGGAGAACATCGATGCCAACATGGAAAAATTACCCCAGCCTGGTTGATCCATGTCATGACTAGGATCAGACAGATGCACATCAGTAAAATGTTCTCTACATCTTCCTCTCTGGTGTCTGGAGTCAGGCTGCACTGGATTATACTGATTTATAGCAACACTAAAATGCAAATAAAATTAAGCAGAGAAATATATGTTGGATGTGCCCACCAGCCATGCCAGAGGTGGGACATTCAGCAGAGGATAATTTATCCCCATGGAACCAAGCTGTCAGTTGTATGCAGCAAAATTGAGAGCTGGGATACTTAACAGTAGTGGTAGCTTTAAGGTTTATTTTTTTCTTGATTTCATGTTGCATGTGGTGTATTTTTTGAGATCTTTGTGTGAAGGCAAATTTTAGCACACTCCTCTGCAGGCTTACAGAAGCATTCAGGACATGTTTCTGGACTTTTACTTTACTCTGCTTTGTCATTTTCTGTTGGCAGAAAACACTACCCATCTGGCACTACACTATACTTTGTGCTATGATTCTGACTGCTGAACTTGCAGTCAGAATACAGCATCAGTTTTATAGTATTGTGTCTGGTCTAAAGGGGGAAAAAAAACAGCCATCATAAGGCTTGCTTTTCCCTTTCTTCATTCGGAAATGAAATGTGATAAATGAAAGTGCTTTTTATAAAGAGCATATATATGACAGAGTGCATTGTGCATTTCTAAATTAAAAGGAAATATTTGAAACTTAAACTGCCTGCTTATGTAAATCCCTGTTGTCTATCTTCTCTTTGTCATTTGAAAGATATTTTCAAGGCATAGGAATACTTCCAAGAATATATTCATTCAAAGTTATTTCACTGTTAATTGGTAACACTGCATTTTGAACTCTTTAATAGAGAATCACAGAATCATAGAATGTTAAGGGGTTGGAATGGACCTTAAAGATCACCTAGGCCCCTACCCCACTGCCATGGGGAGGAGACACCTCCCACTAGACTACGTTGTTCAAGGCTTTATCCAAATTGGTTTTGAGTACTTCCAGGGTTGGGGCATCCACAGGTTCCCTGGGCAGCCTGTTCCAATGTCTAACCGTCCTCACAGTAAAGCATTTCTTCCTAATACCTAACCTGATTATTCGTTTTTCCATTTCATAGCTTTTACTTCTTGTCTTTTCACTCAATTCCTAATAAAGGGCCCTCTCCAGCTTCCCTGTAGCCTCCAGAGCAAAACAACTGAGTCTAGCTCCTCTCACAAATGCCTACACCAACCAAATCCTTAGTCCACAAATAATCAAATAAATGAGAGACCAGAATGTGCTTTCATCTGAATTAAATCATGTAAATCATGGTAATATTAAGTAAATACAAACACCTGTAACAGTGAGTTAAAAATATTTCTTACCATGCATGTTGCAAGAGTGGTAGGATGATTAGATGTGCATGTTTTAAATACTTTCTTTTCTCTATTTGAATGAAATCAGGAGAATAGGCTTCAGTGTGTTCAAAATGTACAGAGCAGAAATCTCAGTGCAGTATGCAAAGATTTCCTTTATACACCTACACGTTCTCCTGGTTCAGACACTTCACTGGAACATGTTTTCTGATTAAATGAACATTCTCCTGCCTCTCAGAGCTCCTCATGGAATTTCTGTAGCATTTTGGCCTCATTGTCGGGGTGCCTTGATCTTCTCTGATGCGCAGTGTAGATCAGAGACACTTGCCTTCCTCTACCCAGGGGAGTATTTATTAATCTGCTGGGACTCAGCAGACTCCATTTCCACCCACTTCAGCTCAAGGCTGGCTCTTTCTCTTGTCAGTCCCCTTGGGAAACCCACAATGGCAATCAGCAGAGCAGCAGCAACACAGAGCCCTCATCTCCTGGTGCCTCATGCTGTGGTTTTTGGGAAGCACATCCAGTAGTGCTGCACCTCCCCCCCTGTGTGGTATCAGTGTGATGCTGCTGTGGCTGTGCTCCCATCCTCTGGGGTGAGGCCTGGGGCAAGGGCAGCAGTGTGGGGAAAGAGCATGGTGCAGCCTGTGTGAGGACCGGCCACTTGCAAGTGCAGCGCAGAAATGATGGAGCGTGCTGGAGGAGCTTGTTTAAGAACCTAAACAATTCACATCCCCCTTCTGCCAGTGGATACATGCAATGTAGTGAGTGGAGCCAAAAGACCATTCTGTATTGGAATGAGACTTTGTCCCAAAGTCTCAGTCCCTGGCATTTTGTACTTACTGTGGAAATCACAATGGCACAAAAAGAAATTTAGGTAATGCAGGACAAATAAAAGACAGACCTGAACCCTCGAGGAAGAAAAAGGCATTTTCACTTACACATTACTGGTAAGAGTAACTCCAAGAAAATTAATTATACTTTCAGTTCTTGCGCATCATACATAGTAATATTTATTCCTAAATGGAATATTATCAAAATTTCCAGTGGTATTTCGGCTGTTCATTAAACTGTAGAACATAGTGACAATTTATTACGCTACTATAAAAGCATCAGTAATCATTAGAAATGCAAACCTTCAATGTTTCTTTCTCCATGTTTAAATGCTTTTTATTTTCCTTTTTCCCCCTATCACTACATCTAATGAAACAGAGATTGTAGCAATCAGTAAGCAAGGAGCCACCTCCTTCAACAGCAGCCAATTACCTCCTCTGGTTTATACAGGTGGTGGGAGATGTGCACAGATTAAGATAAGTAGCCCCCTGTAAAATATGGTTCTGGATTTGTGTCAGACTGGCAAACTGCATAGTGCAGAACAAAAACAAATAAAAGGCAGCTGTGCTTCTGAGGACCCACAGCTGAAAAAAAGGGGAACATCTACTTTTATGAGGCATTGCTTTGTTTCAAGCAGAGTTGGGAAAATAATATGCAACACTAATGCATATAGAAAATTCATTTCTATACTCTTTGTTGTAGCTTTCCATGACACTTCCATGAGTATCTTACATGATCTTTACTCTGGTTGCCACAGCAAAAGCTTTGTGCTTTGGATACTTACATCTTGTTATATTGGTTCCACTCTTTAAAAAGCACGTGCCTCAGCACCTGCAGATTTCTATCTGGCAATATCTGAATGGAAATATCTGGTTGAATCTTGTGATATGCTGCAGCCTTCTTGCAAGCTCAGCTAATCAGTGGGCAGCAACAAGCCCCAGGTGACGTATTTGACTAACTGGCAGCTAATCAAGCTTATTTGAATTTTCCATGTCACATATTGGCAGCAAATTGTTCACATCATAATTTGAACCAATCTAGGAAATGCATTTCAAGCGATGCTGATCAGTTTGCAGAACTGCAGCACGGTGAAGCAGTTCACATGCATCAGAAAAATTATATCTGTTGAATTATTCATTCTATTTTTTTTTTTTAATCCAGTAACAGGCAATAAATTTTTTCCAAGAGTTACATAATTAGTGTTAGTTACCAAAATGAAGTAAACAAATGGAACCATTAATTACAGCTAACTTTTCACCACTTTTAATGCCTTTTCTTGAGTTGTTTGATGTTTTCTTGACTTATTCTGATGTCCAAACAGATTTTGTCGTATGGAATCAAGTGGTGTAAGGAGTCAAAGAGTACGGAGATGGCTGCTGTATTGCACAGTATGCACAGTGAAAATGGCAAGAAAAGGCTTTCTCTTCATCTTGTGACAGGAGTATCGGGTAACTAGCATAAGTTTACATATTTTTATTAGGAAGGTAATTAGCAGCCAGAGAATATGGTATTGTAGAGATGGCCTAGATTTTATAACAGTATTGGACCATTCAGAAACAGACCCAGTTTCTGAGCTACTTAGGTGAGCAATTACACAATAGAATCATCCTCCCAAAATGCATTGACAATTACCAGAATTGTGCATGCCACTGGGAAATTGCTGATACTAATTACCATCATTAGATACTTGAATACAAAATATCTGCAAATGCTTCAGGAATTAGACATTAAATAGATTCTCTTCTTTCAGGTCAGCTGTGCATGTATTTCTAAAGACTAGGAGACAAAGATTAAGCCTGTAATTAGGTTACAGATTTTTCTTTCATACACCTGTAAACATCTCTATGAGATTTACATTTTAAAATAGAATATTTAGTTAATATTTTAATTAGTTTGCTTTGTGACACATGAAGAATATTTAAAAATCCAAAAATTTATCAAAGGCTCACCCTTTTGGTACTTTATTCACTGATGAGTTCTTTCAAAAGACAAGTCCTCCAAATTAATTTTATTTCATACAAGTGTATTTCACACACTTTTTGTGACTCACATCTTTATAGGATGCCTCAGGTTGTGAAGACAGCACTTTGCCAGCACATTCAGAGGATAAAACATCTCACAGGTGGAGGATTGTTCTAGCTGACTCTTAGCACATATGGCAGGAATGCAGCAGAAGTACAAATTCCCTGGGGAATGGCAGGGGGTGGAGGGGATGGGAGTGTTGTTGTTTGATTTTGATTACTTGTATGTCTCACCCGTCACTTGTATTGAAAAACTAGGCAAAGTTATCACTTCAGAAATACAACTGTGACTTTTAAACTTCTAATTTGACATCATTGTGTAAAGCTACAAAATACAGCATACATTTTGTTAAGTCACATCTTAATCCAGGTCTAAAATAAAATTTAAAGCATATCAAACCTTATCAGGTGGCCTATGCTGTTGGGATAATTTCTCAGATTTAGGCACAATATGAGTGCATTTTGCATGGTTTATATGATCTTCCTGCCCTCTTGGCTTGTACCTCCCTGAAAGCCCCATGAGGAACAGTTCCATTTCATGAGTACACAGACAAAAACATGTCAGAGTCACATCACCAGCAGCATTTTGAGGTGTGGATGTTCAGTTGATTAATTTAGGATCATCCAGCTAATTGAACTATCAGGCCTCTTCTTTCTTTACCTGTCTCCCCAGCTGGTTTTGATGGTTGCTGCATTCATCTCTGTAAGGCCACAGGGCTTTCCCTGATGCTCATCTCAATGGCTCCTCTTGCTCTTTTAGAATCAACTCATAAAGTCATTTCAGTGTTGTCACTCCAAAAGTCCCTCATAGTGGCAGAGTGATGGAGCTGGATGCTGTCATTGTCAGTACAGTGTAAAATTTTTCCATTCTGCTGTAAAGAAAATGAAAGCGATTTTGCCATTATGCTTAGACATGGTTTACAAAAAGTGAAAAGAAAATCCTTTCCATCCTTTTCTCTTCCTTCCACCTAATAAAAGGGTGGGGTAATCCAAATAAAAGCACTGACATTGCCTTTATTCTATAAACATACAAGGACTGTCTCATGACATTTTCAAGTCATGCTGTTCCAGCGAAAAACATCTGGCTATTCTCATTCCTGGTGAGGCCATTTGGATTTGACAGAATATCATTTTTCTTTCTTTTTCTTTTTCTTTTTCTTTTTCTTCCTCACCCAAAACTCCCAGGATATCCAGTGAACACTCGCCAAAGCTTCAGATCCGGAGCCACAGTTACCTGAGGGCAGTGAGTGAGGTCTCCATCAACAGGAGCCTGGACAGCCTGGACCCTGCAGGGCTGCTGACGTCCCCCAAGTTCCGCTCCCGCAACGAGAGCTACATGAGAGCCATGAGCACCATCAGCCAGGTGGGTGACACGCACCTGGGGCAGCCTGGAGAGCAGGTGTCATGCTGGACACTGCTTGCAGTAGGAGAAACGATTTTGCTTTAAGTGGTGCTCACCAACACTGCCATTAAACAGTCTTTTTAAGGATCTTGTGCTTAGCGCTTCCAATCAAAAATTTTCGAATGCCTCAAAAAAATATTTGTATGCTGAGTGGGATGCTAAAGTAAAATTGGGCTGTTAATAGTTTGCATTCCACAATTTTATTAGAGATTTTAGTTTCTTTATGCTATTTTATGCATACTTTTCCTTGTGTACCTCCAAACTTTTCACCTAAATTGTGCAAATACTGCCATATATCTATTAAATGCAAAAATCTGTCCCGAAATCCTGTAAGAGATCTTCATGCTCCTAAACAAAAAGAAAAATCAAGTCCACTGTGACAGATTCTGTTTATGCGTTTTGATGTTATAAAATAGCTGTCCTTGCATTCAGCATGCTTGTACAGTTGAGTTCATAGGGAACAGATCTGAAGGAAGTGCAAAAGTGCCAGTACCCCACAGAGCAGAGGGTCAGTAGTTCATCTGCTACATCCTCTAGCTCCTTGGTATGATTTTTGGCTTGTTAGCTTAAGTGGGTCATTTGGGTAAATCACTTGGGTGAAAGAGCTTCCTTACACTATTCCAGAAGTGCAGCTGGTGGAATTTGTGGTGCCAGGCACTGATCCCTTATGACTAGCATATCAAGTCATTGCATTGTCAGAAAAAGTGCATGACATCAGTGACACCAGTACTTCAGCTGTGGCCATAACATGTACATGTGCCATTCAATATGGGGCTGTAATTTCCCTTTCTGCAGCACACTATATTTAGACACTTCAGAGTATTCACCTGTGTATTTTGTAGTGAGGCATTTTGTATAGGGCATGGGCTGATGCTCTAAAAGAAGGGTCAGGATGTATCTAGGAGAGAACAGCACAGAAATTTATGTCTCAGAGGCAACTGCATGAACATTAGGTCAGGTTACTTGTTTAACTACACACCTAAAACACAAAGCTGTCAGCCAAGGACTGGTTATCATTTGCCAAGGTGAACAAGTTTTTTTAGTTTAAAAATGCATTAATGCAGAGATATTTACATGAGGATTGGATATTCTCTGTCGTAGTAAAATTATTTTTTCTGTTGTACTACCTACTACTTTCTAAGCTTTTAAAAATATTTTTCCTTTGAAAAAAACACACAGTTTACTCTCTGAGATTTTTCAGTTACACGTACAAAGGGTCCGCATTTTTCTTGGTAACATTAATCCTGGCAGAGAATGTCTAATTTTTTTTTACCATCCCAACATAGTCTTATCTCCTCCTGCTAGCTTGGCCTTGTACATGCTTGAAAACTAACAAAATCCTCAAGTGATGGTTTCCATCTGCATGTTTCCTACAGTGATAATAATTGTGCTTTAATGCCAAGCTCAGGGCTCAATTCTCAGTTTAGAAACATGAGCATCCATTATTAATTAAGCCAAGGCAAATCATTTCTAGATTCTTAAGACCTGCAGGAAGTTTTTTAATGGTCATTGACCACTGTGAGCACAAGTCTTTGTCACCACCTAGTGTCTGCTGCACAAAGGCTCTAAGGATTCCTTTGAATCTGCTTTCGGCCAGAAATTTAGTTCTAAAAACATTTTTCCCCAGCAGCAAAGCTGGTTCCCTTACCGACCTCCCTTTCCTGTGTTTGTTTTCCTTCAGCTTCCCAGATACTCAGGTTTTTATCACTGTGATTGCCTGTGGGTTGCATTGATAATGTACTGGGATTAAGCTGACCCTTTTTGGTTTTTTCCTCACCCTGCAAGGAAAGTGTGATTCTTGTTTTACATGTAATGATCACAATGACCAAACACTCAATCTGTGCTGAGTGACATAAAACAGAAGCTGCTATAAGGGCTCCAGGCTTCCCACCAGAAGAGCCAAGAGCCTAAACTCCGCCGAATCTTTGCATGACACCTTTGTCTTCCCTTTGTGTACATTGGTTTTTTCCCCTCACAATTGCTGCTGTGAGATGTCCCATTTACCTTTCCTGATGTGCAAAGGGATCCTCTAACAAGTGCTGGCCATTGTGCCGCTGTCGCTGGCCAGCGTCGGTTCCGTTTGTCCCGGGCAGCGCGGAGTATCCACGCTGAGCTGCCTGCTGTGTCTGCAGGTGAGCGAGATGGAGGTGAACGGGCAGTTCGAGTCCGTCTGCGAGTCGGTGTTCAGCGAGCTGGAGTCCCAGGCGGTGGAGGCGCTGGACCTGCCCATGCCGGGCTGCTTCCGCATGCGGAGCCACAGCTACGTGCGCGCCATCGAGAAGGGCTGCTCCCAGGACGACGAGTGCATATCGCTGCGCTCCTCATCTCCCCCGCGAACCACCACCACGGTGAGGACCATCCAGAGCAGTACTGGTGAGTAACGCTGAGGGAAATCCGGAGGGGGGGCAGAAAGGGAAGGTACTTTGAGGGCATTTCCATCAGATCAAGCTTTCCTCTGCCGGACGCCAAGCCCTTAAGAGAGTCTGTGTTTCACCAGGGAGCTGGACAGACTAATCAGCCTCAAACCACACGCAGACAAAGGCCGACACAGTTGTGGTTCCTTCTGTGTCCAAGCTAATTTATTCCAAGCTAAAAGCACGAAGAAGGGAAGTCCAAGGTCACGTCTCCTCTCGCTATCCTCCCCAAAAGAGCAATCACAATTTGGCAAGGCTGAACAAGAGGGCTCTGGGCGAGCTGTCCTGCTGGCTGTGACTAGCAGAGGAGGATGCCTCTGATGAGGTCTTCTGCAAAGTTGAAGTGATTGTATAATTCACTGGATGTGGTTTTTACTGGCTTGAAGAGACTGTTCCAGCTCACTAGGCCCCATCTAAGATGTGAGAATGAAGAAAGGAAGAAGCAGTCTGCAGGTGAAAACATGCATGTTCACATTTTGCTGTTGCATTCTTTCTGCAGATCAAACTATTCGAACCTTGCTAAAGGGAGAGGTTTTGGTGTAAACATGAGACTTCAAACCTTCCTTCTAATGTTTGAGGTTGCTTTTCTTTTGGAAATAACCATGATGAATTTCAGATTTTGTCACCAAAACAGTGCTTAAGGGGAAGAAAAACCAAGTAAAACCAAATTCCAAATCTGCCTCTCTCATTCAGAAAAGCAAGAGGCAGGAGCCATTACATGTCTGTGCTCTTCCCTGTGGCAGGATGAGAGAGAGCCTCTTTCTTTTGACTTCTGTGCAACCATTCCACTGTTTTACACAAGCTTCATTTACTATTCATATACTGTTCATATACTAACCATATTCTTGACTAATATTGACTATTATATGTATTTCACTGTACTTACTATCTTTTTGCTGTATTTTTTCATTTCTGTGTTCTGTAAACTTTTGTCCTAGTGTGTGTTATCTCACAGGTGCAGTTGTTTATTGCTTGTCTTTTTTAAAGCTGCTTGTCAATTGTTTTATGTCGTCAAAGAACACTTTAAATCCTTTTACCAAAAATGTTCAGCTGAATTAAAGATTTTTTTTCTAAAAGTAGCAAGTTTAAGTACTGTTGGAAATATATTGGTAGAGCATCACAAACATCAAAGCATTTTTATTTAACAAATACTGCAGAGCAGTTCTCATCTAAATCACTAAAGAAATAGTATTCACATGACAGCATTTCTGCTATAGAAATAGCCCTTGTAAGCACACAAGGTTTGCACCAAACCACAAAGACAGGATTTGCATAAGGTGTGTGCTACTTCACTGTCTGGTATTAGTTTGTGTCAAACGTATTCTGAGGTAAAAGCTGAAGGATGGGAGTTTTCAGGGATTTTTCAGTGTGCATTCATCTTTATTGGATCAGCTTGGGTTGATTCCAAAGAGAGTTTTCTGTTCTGTGAGAATGACTTTGATAACACTTTTTCTTTATAAAAATAACTGTGATCATTAATACAGAAGAGAATAACTATTTTTTTCATTATCTGTATGTAAGAGGTTGTTTCAGTCACTTAGGAAAATGATGTCAGTGTCTGGGGATGATGGTGTATAAATGGAGGAGGCTGGTTGTGTGTGCCAGCCAAAAACATTGGAAAATATGAAAGGGGAAAATCTGTACTGTAAACTGTCTCTTGTTTATGGTCCCTTTTTTGTAGTGCAACCTGATCTCTTCTCTGGGTAGCTGGCTTTATTTTAAAAAGTGTACGAACAAAACTGTGGTATTGAAAGACATAATCTAGTGAGTATGTCTTGGGTTACTGCTTCAGTAGTCAGGCTGTGAAAAGCAGAGAAGAATGGTTTGCAGTGCTCTCTTTGAACATACATAGGAGCATTTAAAGGTTGCTGTAGATGCCTGTTTTCTGCTGTAGGAATTTTATTGAGTAGTTTTTTAATTTTCTAATTCTTGAGGTCCAAGGGCCCATCCCTTCCACTGGTAGCATTTCAGACAACTTGTCTATTTTTGTACCTGACTTACATACCACTCTCTGTTTAATGGGGATTAGAATTGAATTAATTCTATTCAAAAGCATCTGTATTGACTACCTTGGTGTTGCCTTTGCCTGGCTCACAGAAGAAAAATATGAAAGGCAATGTTGATGGTTTCTATTAATATCTGCTTCAATAAATTGGGAAATGTCAGAACAACTAGGCAGACATGAAGAAGAGAGAACAGTGTCTCAGGTTTATCTCCACTGAAGTGATGTTACAAATGCTTTTGTGGGAGATATGGGAGCAGTTATGATCTAAAAACGGTTTTAACATCTCCAGATGAGAGAACAGTCCTCCTGCCCCTAAAGCATCTCTACCTGTTCAATCAGGAAAGATTCCTTTCATCAACATCAGCAATTCCCTCAAGAACGTGGCTTTTAATTCAGTAATACAAAAGCTGTGATCATACACTGATATTGAGAATCTCTGACAGCTGTAAGTCCAGGAAAATGCTATCTTGATGGTGGAAGAGATAGGGGAGCTTGTCAGTTTACTGGATTCAAAATTGTTCCTCTAGATCAATGATGCACAGCTTTCCAGGGCATCTGGATAAAGCAAGAGCTATGGACAAAAATCACACTTTGCCTGTTAGCTTTTGCTGTTGTGGTGGAAGCCTCAGGTTTTCATTTCCTTTTCCCACATAGTGTTGTTAGTTCTGTAATCAGGAATTGCACCTCTATCTCAGTTCCTGAGGATGTACCCAGTTTAACTATGAATCTGTGCCCTGGCTCAGCTGAGGGTGGCTGCCCACCTGACACTAGCACTGCTGTGGGGACTGAGAGGTTGCTGCAGATGGATCAAATGGAGCCCAAGTGTAAAAATGGAAGTGGAGCACAAACCTGATGTCACTAAAGGGGTGAAATGTTTTGCTATGAGTGGGGAGGCAAATCCTTACCTCACCTAAGTCTGCCACTAAAGTTTCTCCTAATGTCTAACCTAAACCTTCTCTGGCACTTCTTAGGACTATGTCCTCTCATTCTGTTTGCTTGGGGAAGAGGATAGTCCCCATGTATGAGTCAACACATTGTGTGTAACATAGTAATGATGCCAACCAGCAAACCACAGCTGAAATGTGAAGAGTAGACTTATTTCATTGCCTCACCAACATCTCTGGGCAGCAGGGACACACTGGGACACAAGCTCTGTTGGGCTTAATTCATCCTAGTGAAAAGAGACAAACAGAGGCACAGACTTCATCAGGCTGGGTCCATCCTGGCACACAGTGGAGACCCACTGCCTGCCCCAGATATCAAAGGGCTTTGCACACATGCAATTTATCACAAGGCTGTACTTTTCTGATGTCTCACTTCCAGCAGAAGGCTCAAGCATGTCTGTGAGTGTGTTGTCTCTACACAGGAATTCTACTTAAAATCAGCAGAGGATGAACAACACCAGGCATAATAAATGGATGCTCTTTCCCACTCTGACATTCTTAGCATTCCCAGCTGCAAGGCCACTTTGAGTAAAAACTATTCCCTCCTTGGCAAATCTTCCGATTTTAACCCTTTCCTCCCAACACTCTACCTGGCTACAAACTCTCCTCTTCCTTGTTTTTAAATGAAGGGTTTTGGAATGAGGAAGGGAAAATGCAATCTTGACATTTTATATGGAATTATAAATAACTTGTATGTCACAACTGTGTCATGCCTTGAAAGCTAATCTGCTGAAAAGCTCCGTTCACCCTCATATTTGTTCTCTCAGTATCAGTGGTACCCATGGAGGCATCCTGAATGGGGCCATCCCTGGGACCAGGGCTGTGCAGGCTGGGAGGCAGAGCAGCTCTGAAGTGCTGACATGTTATGCATCATAAGCTGCACTAAAAATTAACACCCAGGTTATTTGATCTCTTCAGAGAGGTTTAATGAGCTGTGAGTTATTACATAATTTGATTCCAGGTTATTTACAGATGCAACTATTGTAGCTGAAGTGTTTCAGCCAACAAATCCAGTCACTAAATAAGTAGCCTTTTAACAATTTAAAGTCTGTGAATCATTTAAATGAGCTTGAAGAATGCCGGAATTAAGAAACAATGAAATGTTAAAGTAGTCTAAAGAATATCTTTCTCCCACATTTATTGTATCTATGTTTCTAAACTTTCCCTATGTAGCCATGCATGATCTTTTGCTGTAAACAAACCTTATGACATTGTGAGGGCTCAGGCATGAGCACACGTGCATACAAATATATAATATAGTATAATATGCAAATATGTAATGACATCTCTCTGACAGAGTTCAAGTAGTAACATCAGGAAAAACTCTGCACTAAATTGCAATTCAGTACCTATCCTCTGCAGAGTTAGGTGAAGAGAAGTACCAGACTTATCTGCAGCAATGCCATCTGGTGATTCTCAGTAACATTGCACTTCTGCTTAAAAGCAAAATAAGTAAAAATCCCAAGGAAATCATGCTGTGTAGCCAGCAGGTTAGAGAAGGACAGATAGTTTGCACAGTATATGCTAATTACAGTCTTTCAGCTGAGCAAGCCATTTTCCTTCTATTCATTGGAACATCTGATCGAGACAAGTCAGGTATTTTGTGGAAAATCTCAAAGGGGCTGCCTAGCCAATTATAAATAAATAAATAAATAAGCATATAAAATGCAAACAAGTCTAAGAACTGACTTGTGCCATGCAGAATTCAAAAATAAAATCAAATCCTGTGGAAACGGAAGCTGTAACTGCGTGCATGCCATATGCAAGTCGTTTGGATTGCTCAGAGCTGTCCTTTCAGACACTGCTCTGTTCAAAAGGAAACAAGGAATTAGGATTTCACATGTGATTTCCAGCTGAAGCTAAGGGTGGTTTCTAGATCTGTACCAGTATTAAGGTATTTCCACAGAAGGGCTGCTAAGGCCTTCATGCAGATGTTGGAACTTAAATCTGAAGATTAGACAACTGCTTGACAAAGAATTTACATGGTTCATTTCCTCTCTTTACTTGAGTAATCCTAAAATGTGTTCTGCCTTTGGATATGCTATCAAATTGCTTAAATCAGCACTTAAAAATGTTTTCCTTTACTAATGAGGATCTGACCTTGGAGGAGAGCATTGTTTCCAATTTCAGAGTGACTGTAGCTAGTACAAGTTTCTTCTCATCTATCCTAGTAGTCAGTTTGATGAATGTTGAGCTCCACATAACACTAAAAAAACCACCATGTTTATGAAACCAGTGAAGGTTTTTTATGAGAAATTCAGAAAGGGTGAGAAAAGGACTTTGTTTTGTAGGGCATGGCCTAATTTTATTTATTTTTTTTTTTCACATCTGTAAACATCATTTGGAAGAGTTTACAGCAGTCTCCAAAGTTATAAATGTGTTTCAAAAACAGGGAATGAAAAACCCTTTGGTATTCCATCTTTGCTTACTATTCTTATTCTTTGTGTGTTTGATACACTTCTAAACATTTGGGCCTAGGCTTATAGTGAGGTAAGAACATGAGAAATGTATTAATTATTTAAAACCACAAGCTTAAAATGTCTTGAAATATTGTCTTACTTTGTGAACACTTCCAGAAACACAGATCAGCTCTGCTATTTTGTTGAGACAGCACTTGTTTGGTTGACTTCTCCAGTTGTCCAAACAACTTGGACATCTCCAGGGCTGAAAATGGGTAAATCACACTCCTGCCCCACCAACTTTGCCAATGTCTGTATGTCTCTCATTCTGGGAAAAGCCACTTCAGATGTGAAGCCTCACCAGGACAATGCCTCCCTCAAACCTCCAGCTGTGCTTTGGCAAAGCCTGGCATGCTGTCAGCAGCCCTCAGTGCAAGGATACCCTGCCGTGTGCTGCTCAGCTTGCTGCTCTGTAAGACCCTGTTGGCCTTTTGAGATGCTGGGAGTAAGATGGCCATCAGACCTGTGGGCTGACAGTCTCAAATGAAATGGGAAAAAGCATGATTCTGCAGAAGAAGGAAAATTTTAACAGACATCCCTATTGTTCTGTATAAAGAATTGTTAAGCACATTTCTTATCAAGTGAAGCACAAATAAAAAGGATGCAGGGAAACGTGTAATTTTCATTATTTGTTAATCTTGCATTGATTTCATTATAGATATGAAAAATTTTGTGGAAGCCCTTTGCATATATTTGTATGGAATGTGCTAAAATTAATTTCTCCATTAATTCATTTCTTTTGATTATATTGCACACACAAAAATGATAATCATTTCAGGTGTTCAGATTTACACAGTTTTCCCTAAAGGTGTACAGAGTATGTTTGGATTTGAGCTCTGCTTTAGTTTCAGACTAGGCAGGTGTGTTATCAAATGCACCACTACTGCAGATTGTTACAGGGGTGTTCAGACCCCAGTTTCAGTGTGCTAATGCAGTGAGAGTCCTGATCCTGTGATTGTGTGCCCCACTCCTGCTGGTGTGCAGGTTCTTGTGGAAGTGCCCTGATGGAGCCTGCAGCCATGCCTGTGTGTTACAGCACCTGAATGTCCAGCACCTAGCTGAGAAAAAAATGCCACTTGATGTACCATAACAAACCTACAGGAAGTCATTACAAGCAAAACAGTAATTTAAAAGTTGTTCTGCTGACTGAGCACTGCATGCCTCAAGTCTCATTAGCTGAGAATTAACATTTTTCTGAGCCCGTAAACAAGCGTGAAACCTCAGTGATTTTGCCACAATCCAAGAAGCAATGAATTGTGGCAAACAGTCTCTCCTGCTCACTGCTGCAGGGCAAGCCTGCCCTTTGCCAGCAGCTTGGGCTGGCTGACAGGTCTGCCCCAGACAGGGGCAGAAGTTTGGCTCAGATCAGGTGTCCCAAGACTAAATTCAGGTGCAGGGCAAGGCTGACGTGATTTCAGCAACTCTGACTCAGCAGCCTTGTGTATCTGTGGTTTTGGGGACAGTGCTACCTCACTTGAACACTGAGATTGAAATACACCTGGAATCACATCACAAGGAAGCAGGTTTCCCACAGCAGGACCAGCTTATAATTGCAAACTAATGGATGGAATATGCAGCAGGGTATAAAATAAAATAAAACCACCGTCCTTATCTGTTTGCAAATTGTGAGAGGGCAATATAACTTTTATCCCAAAATTCTCAGAACTCTAAGAATTAGAGATACATCATTCCTTAGCTCAAGAGCAAATAATTAAATTTTCACTTTATTGAAAAGTACAACAAAGACCATAATATTTCTTTGTTCAAGCTTATTTCCATTGCAATGTTTTTGTGATGGCAGTGACAGAAATGAGCTGAAGACATGTCCCAATTTATATAATGAGATCACATTTTGAGTAATAATTCCTGCCATTTTCCTAAATAAACTAATGTACTTTTAACTACAGTTGTCTTTTGGGAAGCAAGACATAGGCCTCCTTCCTGAAGAAGCTTAATTAATACAGCCAGTGTGTAAAAAAACCTCAGGCTTTTCTTTTTACTTTGTGCTACTGTCCAGTCTCCAGCTATGTGCTGCCACTCACCTGCACTAAGTTGCACATCATTCCTTTAAGACAAAACTCCATATTTTGGTCTTCCCCAGATATAATACTTGCAAAGCTCTCTTGAGCAATAGGATTTTGCTCAGATGATACAGATGAGATGTTTGGTGATGATGAGCTTTTTTAAGTGATAGTGATTTTTGATTTCAAAAAACTTAAGAATTTTTAATAAGTGTGTTTAATGAGTATATCTCTACAGGGCCCCTCTTGTAGTACAGCAATTTGTTTGGAGCCATTATATTTCATCATGTCAGTAATTCTCATTTTGGAGCTCAAATATGATGCATTAGGTACTGAATAAATAATTGCACATTTTCATGCTCCCTTAATACATGTTTATGCAACAGTGTAACAGTAATTGGCTCTTTGAAGCTATGGTAGACTATGGGGTGCGTACATTGTGAGCCACCTTTTGGAAACAAACACTGCTTTGTTTCTTTAATAATATGACAGACAAACCCAAAGGAAATGTGGCAGCAGAGAAAACTGTGCATTACAAAAAATTGCAGAACCTCTGAAGTATACACAGAGATGTGATTTACTCTTTTTATTTCTTGCTATTGCACCAGTCTCACTGCACTGCCTCTTACAAAGCTCAATAACAAGCACAATGCAACTCAAATACTGGGATCTGGAAAAGCCCTAATGCTATTTTGCAGAGAGGGACAGTCTCGCTGACATCAGAGTCTAACAGTTCCTTTTATCAAAAGCACACTGTAGACAGATGTTAGTAATCTGTTCTAATGCCACAACCTTTGTCTGGCCTCTCAAGGGACAAATGGATGTGTTGGTCTTTGGAAATTGTTTTCCCTTACTGAATTTAGCTTTGGTCAGATGGGAGTGCTAAATTGCATCCCACTTAAAATGCAGTAAGCCATCTGAGCAGAACAATTCCTAGTTGCTTTGATCAAGGATTTGAGCTAAGCTATCAGAGGAGGGAAAAAAACCTAAAACAATAAATAATACTGCAGAACCCTCGACTGTGACAGATCTCTTGCCTGTTCTGTTAAGAAAGATGCCTACTTTTTTTCTCTGCACAGTCAAGATGATGGTGTCTTGATAACCATTCTCTTTTCTGTAATAATTTTCAAACTAATTCTGTCTTTAGCTAAAGTAAAATGTAGATATATATCCCCCTGAAAAAATGCTGGCAGGCTATTTCTGTTTTGATTTTTTTTTTCCTCTCCATTTCTTTTAACTTTCTTCTGAACTTCATGAAGACTCAAATAAAATTATGTAGATCTGTGGCAGAAAAAATCAGGGTCTACTAGACCAAAATAACCAAGCTATGAATAAAACCAAACGCCTCCACGAGCCTCAATCTGACTGCCTCACAAAGTCCTGAGAAAACCTGCTGCTTTCCATTTTGCATGATGGGTAATTGGCACCCAAGTAGCAGAAGAAGTTGTCACCTGGTGCCATGGCCTTACGCTGTCTTATCTCACACAGCCCCCTGAATGCTCATGTGACATTTTACCATTTGCCTCTTTTATTTAAAAAAGGGGAAGCAAAACAAGAGTTCTAGAGAGATGGAGGAGGGGTGAAGGAAATTATTGCATCTGTGTTGGAAGCTCTGACAGTGAGGTTGCCAGGGCTGCATGCTCTGGTCTAGGTGAAGTCAGTTTCTGTCTTGTTACATACTTCCAAGGAAGCTTGTCTTGCCCTATTTAGGATGTGGCTGTGGGGGGGTTAGATCGTGTTAGAAGTTAGATTAATGCACAGTTAAGACCAAAATGCTTATTCTCCTCGCAAAAAAAAAAAAAAAAAGAAAAAAAATTGAAAAAAAAAAGTAAGGACAAAGAGTCATTAAAGATTTCCCATACCAACACCACCATTCAGTCTTTCTAAATCTTTCCCTAAGACTTTGCCCACAGCCAAAAAGCTGCATCACGTTCACCAGATGTGTACAGTGTCATTTTGTGTAAATAGACAGTTGTGTTTCACCTGCTACCTGCAGAGTTAGTGCTTAAACAGGCACTCTTTGTCTACACAGACTCTGCAGCCTGCGGCACATCAGCATCTGTTCCGGCGTCGTGTACTTCCACGGACTGCACATGGCATTATGAGCAAGAAATCCCTCCCATAATCTGGTTTATATTGCCTGTTGTCCCCTTTTCTGGGCTTCAAATATGTGCTGCAGTCATTTTTCTGTTTCTGTCAGAGCTCACTGAGAACATAAGCACGTATCTCTCCTTTGGAGGGTGCTTAGTGCTACTTTAGCTGAGATGACTCTCACTGAGTGCAAAGGTTGGTCTTATGTCCTGTGAGCTTGGGTGGCATAATCGAGGAATACCTATAGGGTGAAGGGATACTGAAACTGAAACGTGTAAGTGATCTTCTTTTTATTTAATAGAATACAATAGCCCACCCTACAGGTGACATTCACCACTGGAGAAAATGTGTGTCTGTAGCAGTTAAAGCAGTTTTTACTCTTAACACTTTTTTTTTTCCTAATTCAACATATCTGCTTTCATTGAAGGGCAAAGATTTTGATGGGGAGAAGAATTGGCAAAAGGGGAAGGAGAAGGACAAAGGAAAAAAACAGATTTTGAGTAGCAAAATAGGTCTGGAAGAATTTCATAAAACAGAATTGTGGCCTGCACTTCAAAAATCATTCATTATATAGGATCAGTAACACCTTTCCCTGTGTGAATAGTTGATGGTGAAAAACAAATGCATGGAGCTTTTAATCTGAATTTCTCCAAAATACTTTGTCTTCTTATTCCTTCATCATGTATGAATTGGTGTGTAGACTAGGTGGAGATGATGTGCTGTCTAGCACATTTTATTGATGCTGTTTGAGCTCCCAGTGTAGTCAATTTTTGCCATTTATTTTAGAACGCACTTCCTGGTTGTGATGAGAATCCAGTTTTCCTGCAGGCAGGAGATACAGAGGGATATGAAATGGTCGTCAAGTTAATGGTGTCCAGAATCCCTTTATTGCCTTCCAAGGTCTGGCAAAACTAGTGAATGGAAAATAATGAATATGACAGATAAGTAGGCACTGGATAGAAAGCTTGAATAGCTGTGGGAATTTTTGGGACCACAGCAGCAATGTTGGAATTTCATCAAATGAAGGGGAATGCTTTCCCCCATCTGTTCTGCAGATAATTTTCTTAATATTTTAAGTACAATATTGCAGACCAGAGCAGTCTGTTAAGTTACAAAGCTGAGACATGTCTTTCTTTTCCTGCAAGATTTGCTCACTGAGGGTCTTGTTGTGTAAGGTGCTGAGTGCTTCTCAGCTGCCACCATTGTGGAATCAGTTCTTTGATTTCTGTATGCCTGGTGTCACAGAAACATCCAGCTCCTCTATTTCACTGCTGGTACCTTTACAAACAGAGGAGTCTGGGGCAGGAGCATAAATCTGTTGGAATCCAGTTTAGGATATTTTTTTTTAGAAGATAAAAATGTAAGCTTTTCTAGTCCTTTTGCTGTTGAAATCTTAAAGTGGGCAACGAGATTCTAGGGCATAATACAGATATGGCTTGCAAAACAATTTCCAGGGAATCTTTTCAGATTTTGGGGTTGGGTTTTTTTTTCTGTTTTGCTGCTAAAGAAAATTAGATCTTGAGAAGTATCAGTGAGATAAATATTCCTATATCCTGTAGTAGCAGGCAAATTTGCAGCACAATAAAAACTGATTTTTTTTTTACCCAATGTCAGGATTGTTTCTGTCACACCCATAAATGGAAGAGATTGAATGGGCAGCTGTATCTTTCCTTCTCCATGGTTCACAAGGGGAACACACTCAGCAGAGTAAGATGGAGGAATTCTGGGTGCCTTGCACCTGTTGTCCATAATACCATGTGGCCACTGCCACAATATTTCATATATGTGTGCTAAACAATGACTGTAAAAAAGACCACCCATTGCAAACTAGCATGACTCCATTAAAGGGGCTGTTTCTATTTGCACTGCAATTATGTGCATTTCTCCCAGACCATTTGTTCTCTCCTCCTTTTCACGTTAGGTTTGGCACATGCATGTCTTTTGACGAAAACAAATTGGCAAAAAACGAACTTTGCCAGCTATTGCTGATGTGGAGAGGAAGCCTCTCTCCATCTTCAGACAACTGCCTCTTCAGCAGGCATGGAAAAGTGTCAGGAACTCTTCTAGGGTGGCATTCTGGCCAATGCCTATGCAGATTCACAAGAACAAAGTGGTTTTTATCGAAGCCAAAACCTATGTAATTGAAATTGTCAATTACCATCACTAATTTCCAAAAAAAACCCAGTGTGGTTATCAAACAACATCAGTGTGGTAATTGGGAACATATGACATTAATAATGGGTGCAGGATTAGGCATACCCACCTGGTCTAGGCTTCCTTTTTCTCACTTTCAACATGATATTAACTAATTTGGGGCCTGAGGCGTTGTCAGTTTCTGACACTGAAGTGCACTGGCTGTATCAGCATAATCTGGCATCATCTTTTACATCTAATTTTATTCTCCTGAAAAGTCTATTATTATTATTATTATTGAAGCATGACAATATGCTTTTTAGGAGAGAGAAAAAAGCTCAGGGAAATTATTAATTCAAGCTGTCAGCAATATCTAGCTCATCATATTGTTATGAAAAACATTTCACTTGTAAAATAAAACTGGTATATGATTGCTTTTTGATAAAGTTTATCAAGAACAAGTGGGTATCTTTCTACTGGGGCAGTTTGTAGAAATATTGCAAAATCTAAATTAGCATGCATCTTCCTAAAATTGCAGTAATTTACAAATTGATGGCTTTTCCTCAAAAAAGTAAAGTGTTGCATTTCTCAGATTAAGTGAAAATAAGTTCACATTGCAAAAGGGGTGGTGTCACTAAATAATTTTATAGACTAAGGCCTGCTAATGCCTTGTGTGCTGCTGATGTACATCATCTGCCAGTCAGCTTTCCTACTTATACTTCAGCTGCTTTGCTAATTCTTATCAATTTGTCTGCCTAAAATGTGTTTTTATAAAAGATTTTTTATTTCATACACTTTGACTCATCTTTACTCTCACTGCAGATTTCCTATTTATCTCTTATTTGTCTTATTGAAATACTATTTTAATACTTGCTGAAGTTGAAGGCAACTGGCATGTCTTTTCCCAGAGTTGTATTTACACTGATTTCTCTGGTGCAGTCCCTGACAACTTCTCACAAAAATCAAGACTGAGCTGTTTGCCATGCTTCACAGAAGTGGTTAGTTAATGAAGATTTCTTTGGGGACAGGCTGAAGCTAATGGCATGGCTCATTTCCTCAATAAAAACTCCTGTTTAGTAAACTCTATCTGTATACCTCATGACGCTCATGTCAGTCACCATTTTTCCTAGCACATTTATTCTGGTTTGTACAGATAATGGCTCTCCAATCATTCTTAATACTATTTCAGAGAAAACTAGTGATGAGTCCGTAATTAATCTAATCTCACAGATTTTTATCTTACATCTTTTGCTGCCTATGAAAAATGTAGATATCTTTTAGTTTGTCAGCCAACAACACCCCTCCAGAAGTCAGATGCCTGTCACTTATATAGTCATATTTTGTATCTGCTAAAAGCATTATTGCATCATGTTACTGATGTGCAACATTCCCCACTGTGCATATGAATATTAATCACCCATGGCTGTAACAGTTATTTCCTCTAAATTTAGCCTGTATTTTAATTTTTTTGTTTCCCCCAGTTGCACCCTTCTAGTTTGCTCAAAGAACAGCTCTCTTTGAATTCCAAGTCCAATGTATTTTTGGACAAACAAGGCAGTTCCATCAGACAAGTGTTATTCCTGTCTGAAGAAAAGGAATAGATTACAAGCAGGAAGTGAAGATGACAGTGTTTCAGCTCTGGCAACTCGAGAAATTTTTCTGGATTCCTACTAGGAAATTTCCTTTTTCCCTTTTTTCCTTTTAGTGTTTTAATTAGTAGAATTATAGTGAGGCTGTCTCAGCAGTCTGGATATGGTGGCTTATAGAAATACAGCAGCTAAGGTCACCCACCCAGTCATGAACTATGAAGCCATCATGTTTGCAACTTCTGAAGTGGAAGAAATGGGAATAACTAGCACAGCCTGCATTTAAAGAAAGATCATTGCTAATCTGTAAGCATACGATACCAGTGCTTTTTTCCTAGTTCTTTTTAACTGCATATAATTATCTTTCAGACAAGCTGTCCTTTTTCACAGCTTCTTTCTTTTGTTTCCTTTTCCTCTGATCCTATTCCATGTAGCTAGTTTGAATAATTATGTAACTTGTTTCTGATTTTTGGAAAGGAGAAGCACTGAGATGGATTCCACTTGTGTAGCTGGTCCCTCTATCACCAAACTCAGCTGCTGGCCCATGGGCCAGCAGTGCCCACCTCTCACCATTTCGTTGTTGCTGTGTCCCTGCACTCAGTAGCATCAAGGGCAATTCCCCCCCTTCTTGTTAAGCTCTGTATCCTATTCCCTGTTGTGTTAATGAACCGTCTGTATCTTTCCTGAATTCTTATTTCATCTTATTAGCACCATTTCCACTTGCATAAGGAAGCAATGAAAAAGCTCCAAGCCATGTGTTCCTTGCATAAACAGAAGTTTGCAATCACTGAAGTCCTATTGTGTTAGTAAAAACAGAAGAATTTGAGTCATAACAATGTGAGGAGGAAGAGTGTGGGTCAGTCTGGCAATGAACCATTACAGAGATGTTGTCTTAGCATTTGAGCATTTGAGGTGAGGCTATTCTGCATTGCTTGTATGAAATTCAATGATTTTACATTTTACTTTAAAATGAAAATTTCTTTTAAACAAAATTTAGCTGGCTATTGGAGAAGTGCTGGTAAAGCTATCCCAATACCCCTTTCCACTGTCTAATCTTTTGGGGGAAAAATTACCAGCTTTTTAGAGCTTGGTCAGTTGCATCTCCTTTTTTCTTAACATGATCTTTGTTTTACATGGACTAGATTGAAAAAGATTATGCAAGAATGTTTCTTCTGGCCACTTGAGGAATTTAACAGCAGAATAATAACTAATTCCCCATCCTGCATATAATTATGGCAAATTCTGCTGAGGGGATCAATTTTCTCCAGTCTCCATTCTCCGTCTATCAAATCATATTCAGCAGGAAGCTTTGCCAGTAATCTGGCTGGCTCAGTTCCACTTCATAATAGTTCTTTTACAAAAATCTCTTCTTGAACAAATTGTTACAAAAACAGTACAATTACAGTATATTATGTTCTTCCAACTTACAGATTTTAAATTTTAACATTTATGGTGAAAGCAAGGCCTATGGTTCATTCAGATGCATGAACTGTGTGGCACAGGGTCAAATTTTTTAATAACTGCATTTGCACATGTTGATTTATCTCATTTGATGCTTTCAGGGAGTCCTCCTCTTACTAATAGGTCAGAATTGGTCATAAGGATCTGCTCCAGCACAGGGTACAAAACTGTCAGCTAAGTTTGAAATAAATACAGTTCCTTTTACAAGAATTTGGTTGATAACAACAGCAGTAGTTTGAATTAAGTGTAGTTCTGGCATCTGAAAAGTTATGAGCTAATCCCTTTTTTCTTTCAGTGTACCCTAACTGAAATGTTAAAATCCCTTTCTGCACTGAAAGCAAAATTGTTTCCATGGCCAAAATGAATTTTGCCCTGAAATAAATACATCGTATATATATAAATATATATCTCCTGGATAATCCCTTTGTATATCAGAAGTAAGCCCATTAATGTCTTTTGGAGCTGAGCACTGAGGATACCTGTGAAATCACGACAAAATCGTGCAGGTGTGCTTAGTGCTGGTTCCTGCCAGGCTGCCGTGTGTGCCCGTGCCGTGCTGGAGGCACAGCTCGGGATGTGACATCCGTGCTGGATGTCACAGCTGCACACAGCGCTGGGGACAGGCGGCCGCGGGCAGTGAGGCTCAGCTGAGTGGGAGCTGCAGCACAGCGGGAGCTGTGTCACGGTGCCCTTTGTCCTTCACTTTTCTGCAAGTCGTGCAACTTCACCCCACTTCATGTGCGAAAGTGAAAATTGTTCTCACAGTGTTTAGAGAAACAGGAGTGGTGGGGTGCTTGGAAAGTCACAATGAGCCAGCGCTGCTGAAAGTGAAACAGCGGATGTTATCGGCTGCACCTCCTGCTTCCAAGGAGACTGACATCTGATCCTGGAAACAAGGAATGTGAAATGACACTTTTGATTTGGAGGGCTATAAAAACACTTCAACAGGTGCTCTACTTGAAACATGCGTGTTCTAGTGCAGAGGTTTGCAAATTCGTTATTAACAATGCTTATTGCATTGAAAGCTGTTGTGCCTCAGTTTTGTGAGATTTTGTCAGCTTTATTCAATCTTGAAAGACTTCTAAATGAATTTTCCTGTCTACATTCCTTGCATCAACAACTTACATTACTTCCACCCCTAATTTAGTGCACAAATTGGTCCCAGGCAGAAAGTTGCAGTATGAGTCCACATTTCCCTGAAGGGTACCTGCTTGTGCTTTTGACAAAAGATCATCTCAAACTGGAAATGGATAAATAAGAACTTTCTTGGAAGTATCTGCAAATGTGGGTCACAGCTTTCCAGCAGGCCAGTGATGAAAATGAGATGTGGCTGCTTCCTCCTCTGACCCAATTGTTCTTCATTAACATCAGCAGTAAGTCCTACTAAGGAGTGCTGCAGCCCTCTGGCCTTTTAAACTCACAGAGATCACTTTTGTAAGGCTTGAGAACAGCTGGTTTTACTTATGCATATATGATCATGTTGGAACAAAGGGAATCACTTAAAGCAAATAGATAATAATTTCTTCCAGAGATCTTCACTTAATGTATGGATGCCTGATTCCTTTAAAATCTTGTTTGTAGCAAGCATTGCTTCCTAGTAAAGAGACTACAGCAAAATGTAAGCACTTGTCTTTCATGGTCATCTTTAAAAAAGAAAGATAATGCATAACATGTTCAACAAGATATTTTTCTTCCCAAAACAAAAGCTTTCTCACTTGCTAACGGAAAAAATAAGAAAAAAAATTGGAAAACAGATGTTTAACTCCAGGGGCAAGTGTTTGCCTAAGGAAACTCTCATGGGGAGCTGCAAGAGCAAGTATCAGGAAAATTAAATAGTCATCCCATAAGATACTTATAAACTGCTTGTTGAGTCTTGAGAGAGACAAGGAGACAGAATGGCCATTTTTGTAAGCCTGGAACCAAAAATTACGGTGGTCGTGACAGACAAGGCGAGAAGACTTAGGTGGCAAGCCACAGCAGGAAGAGAGTTAAACTGTGATCTCTAAGAGGACCCACCATGATCCCAGGGAGATTACAGCTGGGACCAGCTGGGAGAGAACCTCTAGTCTGTTATGTTTTGAGGCAGATCATTTCCATCCTATTCCTTATAGTCAGTTTCCCAAAAAGCCCCAGAAGAGCTTTTAAACTTGAAAAGATAAATTTTACTAGACTTTTACCTGAAGCAGTCATTTTACACAATACAAGAAATTCAAAGTGACTCAACAAGATGGGATAGAAGTTAATAAGATTGGAGAACATTTTGATGAAGAAGCTGTGAGTGAAAATTGCTCAGGAAGGCAGACAAAAGCTGCCCTGTGGAGCTGGATTTTTTCCCTGCATTTGACACAAAGCTCCTGTGTGGTGCTAAACGAGCGATTTCCTGCAGGTATCAGAGTGACTGCAGAATCACAGATTGGGTTGGAAGTGACCTTTAAAGATCACCTAGTTCCAACCCCCTGCCATGGACAGGGACGTGTCTGCCTGCTTTAAACCTGTTTCATAGGTCCCTGGAGATGCTTATTTGGTTGGTTAATTGCTGAGATAGAACTGAAGTCACAGGGAGCTCTCCTTTGCATGTACGAGGTGATGACCTCCCACACCCACTACTACTGAATTAGTAGCCACTTTGTGAAGAAATAGCCAATTGGACTGAGTTAAGGCTTATGAGGGCTGTGGGGTTTTTTACAATTTGATTACAGGGCATATATTGAGAGCATCCTCAAGGAAAACTTACGTGTTATGGGCAGATAGATGGCTATATTGATTATACAGAAAAATATAGACTTCACAACTAATCTTCTGTCCTCTGAGTTCTCCCCAACTTCAATTTAGTTTAAATTGTAGTTTTTTCCTCTCTGTGTGTGGTTTTCTCTGGGATCTCCCATGTTTGGATTTTGTAACAATTTATGTTAATAACAGGACTCTAAGACATTCCCACTGTCATATGGAGTTTGTTTATAGGCAGAAGATGCAAATGCAACTGTGCACTGTAGATAATCCTATAGTACCTGACTCGCTCTCAGACAGGTCCCCCAGGTTTTCCAGTATTCAGTGTTGGTACATGTAGAGCACTTTTGTATGCTCTCTGTGCAGTATTTATTGGTCTATAGATTTAACAAATCATCCTAATAAAATCTCAAATATAAAAAAGCTATTCTTCAAAAAAATGCAGAGACTGAAAAAGGCTGGAATAAAGTTGATCCCATAAGCTGTTACCATCTTTGCGTTGAGTTGCAAGCCTTATCACACACAAATTCACTAGGACAGATTGTAAACAAGGTTAAAAATCAAGTATTTTGGGAAAGGTAGAAGTAGTGATAAGTAACACCTAAAAGAAAGGCTTAAACTTTGCTGTTTCAAACATGTTTGCCATTTCAAAGAGCTTCCAGCTTTAGCCTTAATACCCTCCCAAAATGTTTCCTCTTTAAATTTGGCTCTACCCCCAGAAATAATTTCCTTCTTAAAACTGAAAACAGCAGTGACAGCTCTTCTGCATGTTAAGACGTCACTGCTTAAAATCTGATATCGCATATCCCTGCAGGCTCAGAAACTGGAGCTTTATATTGCTGCAGAAGGTTGATCTCCAGCTGCCTAATTGTTCTGTGCAGCTGCTTCTTTCAAATCCTGTAAGGGTCTGATGTATCAAAGTTGAAATTACCAATTTCTGCCATGAAAAGCTTTCATAAGTCTTTTATATATATATATAATATATACATTTAGTTTTATGATTTCAAAGCTTGATCCATAGAGAGTTGAGCATGTAGCAACTGTACAAGAAATTCTTTGAAAACTGAAATTCAATTTTTTTGGTTTTATTTTTCTTATAATATGTCTTCGTTCAGGAAAGGCACAGTTTCAGAAGACTTGAGCCAGTGAAAACTTATACACCCTGACATTCACTGAGTGCCTTTTTATGATATAGTGTAATACAATACAGTGATGGCTACAAAATGTTTCTTGCACAGCTGTCCTTTGCATTCAGTTACTTGATTTCAGTACTAATGAAAAATAGCCTGTCCAAAGTAGTGTTTCATAACACACTGTAAACAATATAATTTGATTTCAACAGCATTAGGATGGTCAATTAAACAGAAAGTCAAGCTACCAGCCACCTGCTAGATCCCTTCACTGTGCCTCCATCATCAAGAAAGCTTGCCCTGTGCTCAAGCTCTCCCAGAGTGTTTTAGAGAAGATGGAAAGCCCAGAAAGTGACCCCAAGGGACTTCTGTGAGCAGAAGGAGACAGGGATGCTTGGAGCCCTCACAGAGGGACTCGCTCCTGTGGCAAGCCTCGCTAGAGCCAGCCAGCTGCTGACTACAGAGTCAGTGCTACTGCCTTTAATACCCGCTTGTTGTTGAATTTTGACAGATCTGACAACACTAATCATGTGTTTGGTGTTAAAAGCTTAGGATTTGACATAGTGATAGGCCTGAGTATCTTAACTGAAGGGGTTTTTTACTTTGAAATGGAAAGGAACATCCTCACAAATAAGGAAAAGCCAAGGTACCTAATAGCTTCTTTGTCTCAATCTTTGTAAGATCAGTTGTTGTCCAGGTACCCAGCCCCTGAGCTGGAAGACTGGAACAGGGAGCAGAGAGAAGCCCCCATAATCCAAGGGGAAATGGTCAGTGTCCTCCTGCACCACTTGGACACTCACAGGTCCATGGGGCTGGCTGGGATCACCCAAGGGCACTGAGGATGGAGGTGCTCACCGAGCCTCTTTCCATCTTTTATCAGCAGTTCTGCCTGTTACACAAGCATTTGTGGTATCATGTTGTTCCACTTTTGATGTGCTCTTGGTTCACTTTAACATTCTTACACATATTAATCAGGACAGAAAGGTGTAACACCGTGCAGGTAAGCATGTCAGCATGCAAAATCTAATTTTATAGCCACCTTTAAAATTCTGTCATTTTGGTATTATCCTCTTATATAATGCACAGAGGGATCCTCAGGTCACAAAAAGCATTGACACATCCATAGCAAATAGCAAGGTTCATAAACCTTGCTGCAGGTTATCCATGCTGTATTCCAGATTCACTTAATTGCCTTTAAAGTTTCTTTTAGAACCAAATTTCAGATGACCTTGAGTTTATTTTTGAAAGAATAACTACACTAGTGCCTGTTTCTGCAACCTAAACAAATGAAATTAGATGAAAAATCACATGGGAGTTTGAGCCTTCATATTGATTTAGAAATACCTAGAACATGAGCGGAATTGGAATTTCTGTGTTTCAGCATAAATGTAAATGTAGGATTAATTTTGACTGAAAGGAAACTTGCCAGAGGCCACTAAGTAACATTGTTTTGAATGATAAGCAGGTGCTTGCTGCTGTGAAGTTTCGCTGAGATTAGGAGTGAAAAAGTTAAAGGGACAAAGTTTGCAAAGCATTTCATTCCTATGTTTGTCAGTGGAGTGAATCCTAAAAATACACTGCAGAGAAGAGGTGAACAGCTGATGTCTGTGATTCAAAAAAGGGAGTCAGACCTTTGCCTGATATATGGACATAACTTCAATAGGGCAATATGGCCAAACTATTTTATAAGCAACTGATTAATTGTTGTAACTTGTAAGGTTTGTCGTTCATCTTGTTCTACTGACTGCCTAGAAAATTAATAAGCAAATTATGCTTGTTATGTGTTATCTTAAACTACGATTGATGGCTTCTGCTGACATTAACTTTCGTATTTTGAGGAAATTTTTTTTCTTCTGTGGTTACTTCGAATATTATGCTGGTTTTGTCCTCTGTGAATTCTCCATGTGGGAAGAGTTAGTTGGTTTTTTTTAAAACAATTAGATAATTAAAAAGGACTTTGTAGTTTCCTTTTCCATGTATCACTAGCTGTTTTAGAATTCACCTAACTACAAAATTTCACTAGTTACATAATCCCATTCTTTGTCTATGCAGCCCCTCTTCTGTAAAGTGAAAATCTAAGACTCTACCCATACCTGCAACAAAAGATACTTGCACTTGTGATAGTATTAACTTTCAAAAATTTTTCCATAAACATTTTCAGAGTGGACCTCCTTCGTCAGAAATATGTGGGGAAAAAAAATTCTTACTGTGATTTCTGAAATTTTGCTTCATTGCCACTAAAGAAAAAAAGATTCATTTCTTTTCCTCACCAGACTATTTCCTGATGTGTTCAGTGTTGTGCATTTATGGCTTCAAACACGTAATTTCTTTAATGATATATCTTCTTAATTCCATTCCTGCTTATAAAACTAATTATGATAGTACTCAACATTGACATTGTTTTTTTCATCCTTGCAACAATCCACAAATGAGAAAAGTAAGGATTATTTGCCCTGTATCACTGATGAAGAAAACTGAAATAAAAAGGGAATTGGAGCTTGAATTTTATTCTAGACCTTCTGGTTCTAGTCTTGTGAGTGCTGATAACATTAAGCTTCCCATCTGAATACTGAAGTTTTCTTCTTCTCATAGTATTAACACATATTCCATGGTTTGAAATTTGCCTCTATTTTAATTTCTGCTAATTTAACCTCATTTAAATTAATATTTTTAATTTTTTTTAATATATAGTTACCTCAATAAATTGGTTTTCAATCAACATTAAAGCAGTGATTTAGGAGTGGATTTTAAAAGTTCAGAAACTGAACAAAGCAATATTTAAAATTTAATAGTTCTGCTTGTCAAATCAATACACTGCTAACAAAGATTGGGAAAGTGATTACTTCATTAATCTTTGGCAGACTAGAGTTGTTTGTCATCACCTCGATGAGGACTAAAGAAACCAAGGGTGCTTCCTCTGGTAGCTGGACTTTTGATCCTCCTTAGAGAACTGGAAGAGATGAGGTTACTTTTTTTTATCTATGCATTGGTGCATCTGCTGGAAAATTTTTGTTCAGCATCTTCCTAGGGATCTTGCTTGTAACCTTGGTGTCATACTTCACTTTTTTTCTGCTCACAAAATTAAACCTGATTCCTTTTGGCAAGTGTTTGTCATCAATGTTTAGAATCTAAATCTTTGTGCAAAGAGTCTAGTTACCTAAGTGTTTTGTATCTATCTGAAGTTTCTGGATTTCATGTAAGATGAGAAGATTAGCACTTATAGTTGATAAGTTAACTTTATTTCCTAAAAATGGATTAAATTCTTGAGTTTTTTATTTTTTGCAACACAAATGTTTGCACTCATGAGAAAATTCAGCTGACACCGTTTTGGGAAATCAAGGAAATAAATGGCGAAAACAGCTGTAAGGAAATTAATATTTGGCTAGTTTGCTTGGAGTACAGTGAATTTCTCAGTCAGAGCAGAATTTCTATCTGCTACAACCATTAATTTTGCTGATTTACTGTAAACATTTGAAATGGCATAAGAGAGCCTAATTTCCTGCCTTTCTTTTAGAAATAGTACTGCCTGATTCCCACATGCAGCCCACTTCAGCTTGGAGTGTTTATTGGTACTATTTATTGTTCTTGTTAAGCCTGGGTGGCGTTCTTTGAGCTGCCACAGTTCACTGCAAAGAGGGACCTGCAGATCTGTGAGGCATCCCTGAACACTGAAAGCTCAAAGCTGCTTAGGTTGAGAAACCATCAAGATCCCTTTCCTCAGACTCTTGAAACTGGGAAGTTTGTGTTCTCATTTGTGACTCGTGAGGTGTAGATTACAATATGTAGGAAGTGCAAAATTACCTTGATTTTGTACAAGAATGAGAGTTTCACAGAACTTCAGGAGCACCTTTAGGCCTGTCACAATGACAAGATCAGATAACAAGCGCAGCCAAACACCAACTCCCAGAGAGCTGTGCTGTTCAGCTGGGATCCATGTATCCATCATCCCCGGGCAGCTGCTGTGAGTCAGCAGCTGACCCAGAGCCCAGGACTGATCCCTCCCTCTGCCTGCTCTGATGGCTCAGGAGAGGGGGGATCACATATCTGTGTAGGGCAGATCAACACAGAGGGGTTGTGGATGGGTAATTCCCATGTCCAAGGATGGCAGGAAGCACCTTCCAACAAGGGCAAAAAAGTAAAATGCTCCTAGACATCACGAGTAGAACCATGATCTGTCCTGCTGACAGAACAGCAGGCTCTACTCTCTGTAAAAAGCAAACCTGGAGAAATTTCTGTGCTTGGTCTTTCAGGCAGTGAGTGAGGCAAACTGGCTGGGCTTGGACAGACGAGATGAGGTGGTGTGATCAGCAGGTTGTGCTGTTGTATCTTTGGAAGATGTGCCTCAGCACTCCTCCTAGCTTGATACAAATTTCTTATGGCCATGTGCACATTTACCAACAAATAAAAATATCTTCTAAGACCTTTTAAGAGATCTCTCTTTTTGAACTCTTAGGCTCATATTCATCATGTCCTGCAATTAATGCAATTTATGTCATTTAGGATCTGACCTGATGAGACTTCCATTCTAATCATCACCTTTTGTCATTATTAGATCATTTAAATCAGCATGCTGATCAGATTAAGTAATTCTAGTCTCAGCCTCTACTTCTCATTTAAGGTGGCAATATCTAAAATATTTAGCCTTTCAGTAATGAAACTTCGAGTAGCCAGTAGCATGTTTGTAATTGTCCAGGAGCCAGTGCTAGGGGGCTTGATTATTACTGCTGAGGAGGTGAGAATTTTTCCTTTACTAGCTTGTTTTAATAGTCCAGGAGAACATGTTCTTTAGTCATCCTAGCCAACTAAACCTCATTTTCTGTTTTATAACCCAAATAAAAATGTCATTTTACTCGTTTCTTGTTAACTCTCCCAAACATCTTGTGCCTCTGCCTTGGCCAAACAAACAGTCCGCACACTGTGGTTCTGTTGGACAGCTAGAAACTGTTTACTCATTCTGTTGACCCAGTTCCAGACAAGCAGTAAATGTGGAATACAAAAAAATTCAGATTGTCTTGGTCAAAGTCAGAAGAATCAGGTTTTCTGTAATATTTAGTTGCCAGTGCCCAGAAAAATGGGTGTGAATACTTTCCAAAAGAAAAGCTTTAAAGAGCATATGTGATTTTGAGGATTACCATGAGCAAGAGGATTATTATTGGAGAGACAAAGAGAATAAGAGATTACAGCACATTAAAAGAGAGTTGTTTAACATCAAAGGTGTAGGATGGTTATACACTGTATAATACAAGGCATTGGCCAGGGAGCCAGACAGTTGGGATTTAGCTTTTCTGGTTTCAGCTCTATATAGCAGTGTCTGAAATATGCAATGTTTGCATTCGGAAGTGAATTAAGCACTAATAATCAGCTTACAGATTTCTGTTCTGTGATATGCTGAAGAAAAGAGAAAAAATCCAGACATTTAGGTCAAATATAAAAAGCCTCTGGGCTGTTTGGACTGATCATCCAGTTGATCACAGGAAGAAATTTCTATTAAAAAGCCCATCAAAATAGTCTCTTCTCTTTGGCAAAATGCATAACTCACACATTTAGTGTCTTTCATCTTGTCTTGAGATTTGTTTTCATCATCTGATCGCAGCTGAAATCTGAAAAAAAAAATTTTGAGTATGTACTTAAAAATTATTGTGCAATATATATTTAAGACTAATAGTTTAGATTTTCTCATAAATTTTAGATTAAGAAAATTTACAATCAACATTATTATGGCGATAGATCAATATGGTCTAGCCCATAGGGCAGGAGCTTAATTCTCTTGCATCTCATTTTTCTTCCTCTGCCTGCAGATGTAGCTTGTAACTTACTTGTAGGTCAGATTTGAGCCTCAAAGCTGTGACAGCATTCCTGTAAATATGTTTGCAGCTGAATTGCAGTTCCACATTGTCTGTCCCAAGAGCTGAGCACAGCAATTCATTAACTCTGAACTATCATCCAGCCATTTGACATATCCCTGTGTGTATCCCAACCCTCTCGGGACTGGATTGGTAAGTTCCAGCATTCATCAAATAAAGCATCCAGACACATTGCAATAAACCTACTGTTCATGTAATTAAATAAATGCAGGGAGCATGTAAATGAGTCTTTGGCAGCATGAGCCCTCGGCAGCAGTGGAGTTCGGCATTCCACTTTTCCCGATGCAGTGATGTTCCCTGCAGACCTGAGTGCCCCTGGGGCCGGCCCGCAGGAAGCAATGGCCTTTCTGCCCAAAGTGCAAAATGCCATCGCTTAAGGAAAGAATGTTTATAGTTCGTACATCACCTGACAGAGTTTCCTTCCTCTGGCAGGGTTTCCCAGGGCTGTGGCTGAGGCAGTAACAATAGCAGGCAAACACCAGAGGGAGTTACTGTTCTACTGGAGAAAGGAGTGCCTCAGGACACAGCGTTTGTAAATAGGGTGAGGTTTCTACCCAGCGAAAAATGCTCAGGTGGCATGACTCCACAAAATGTAAATGGGGAAACCATTAATTATAATGATATTTGAAAGACTTGGTGTTCTTCACCAGTTTTCAGTGCTGATTCCAATGTACTGCTTCTTTGTACCAAGCAGTTGCTGCATAATGCCCACTCACCCTCCAGTAAATTTTTCACATCTCTTCACAATACTAGAGCCTTGCAGTTCAGGGTCAAGAGCCAGATGAGCAGGCAATAAGAAGTGACCTTTTCCACTTGTTTATTACAGGAGTCTTTTCTCCTGGTGCATCCACACAGGCCCATACTCGGTCAGAGTGCCTGTGTCTTGACTGCTAAAGTTCATGTACCCTCAGAGTCCTGGTTCCTCAGAGTCCTGCACATGGAAAATAACCAGGCTGCAACATCTCCCCAGCTGACCATGTCTTCCATGGAAGCAAATATGGATATACAGATAGGAAAGAACCAAATGGGTTATCTATATGCTGGAAATAGGCTGCCCTTTCAGCAGCTATACCTGCATTTTATGCCTGCTAAAATTCTGGCTTCCTTCTGCTTGTGAAGTTTCAGCTGGCCATGACCAGGAAAAGTGTATCCCCTGGGCTCTCCATAGAGAGGCTCTTGCAACTGCTCAATTTGCAGTAACTTTGAAAGAAAACACACAGTCAGCCCTAAGGTGAACCTATGCCAGTATCTTTAAAAGAACATTTCAATGAACAAACTGACCCAATTCCATTACACTTTGCACAATGCTGGGGCAGGTGGAAAGCTTCTCCAATTCACTGCTGAACTTCCAAGACAAAGGACTAAAGTGGAGAGTCACTGTCTGCTTTTTCCGTGCATGTAATGAATGCTTCTGCTCTGACTGCTTTTAGTTTCTGTTATTGAAACAGTGCTTAACTTTCCACAGCCATTACACTGAGTGTCACCTGTGGAATATGAAGCAAAGATCACCTCACCTGTCTTTTCAGCAGACAACTTCAAAGTTCTTTTCTATTCTCAAAAGGATATTCTGTAAAAATCACCCTTTCATTGATGAATATCAAAGTAAATCCCGGCTGAGCCCAATTTTAAATTGTATACCCCTGGCTTTCACAATGCTGCCAAGGCGAAGGATTCTGCAACGAAACTATTTTTCCTAACAGTTTTATTGCAGGTGTGTAAGATCTAATGGAGATGAGCCTATTCTCTTCTTAGGTGTGTCAGCTTTACAGAGCTCACCAGCACAAAAAGAGGATCTTGGCATTGTTACTCTGGCGAACATAGAAGACGCTTCATATATCCGGGTGGATGACTTGCATTGTCAAGATCTTTTAAAAGATCTGGGCGTTATTAGAGGTGGGTGTTTAATTGTTGATTAATTAAAACAGAACCATACATTAATTATCCAGGCAGTAAACCTTTTTCTTCTGATGGGTAAAAAAGAACTCTGAGAGAACTGGGATCACACTCTTGCCTCAACTACACCAATGTGAATGTAGAGGAGGAGAACTGTATTTAGGTATTTGATGACTTGGATAGGTGAAATTCTCAGAAACCTCTATGAAGACCAGAATGTTCAAGTAGTTTTGATTTTACAAATCTGTTTAAATATCAGTATCTCTGTGAAGTCAGGTATGATTCCTCGGTTGCAAAGTAATTCGTTGCTCCTCATTTTGAAGGTAAAAATCAATATAAGTCAGCATAAATTTGATACCTCCTACAATATGAAGTAAAAGTTCTTGTAAAACCAACTTCAGATTAGGAAAATAAAACTCCCTGGGCTGCTTTTATAGTCAGTGTAAAGTCAGAGGCTCTCTGAACACCTAAAGTTAGACTTTAATGGTAGCATGCTGTCTTCAGAAGTGAGATTGTCATACAGTATCCCTGGTCCTGTTTCAGTTTCTTTCTCCCTGCAATTCTACTAATACAGCTGTTTCCTGGATATGTCCTGTGAATATGGACTTAAATTTAAAAAATAAAAAAATAAAAAATAAAAAAAAAGAAGAGAGTGAGAGAGGAGGAAAAACTGCTACCAGTGAAGACTACTACCATCAAATCTTGTCCTTAATACATGCTCTGGAAGGAGCTGGGGTGATCCTTTGTGAACAGCCCATTCACTGAGGACATTTCCATTAGACTTTTAAACACATATCTGCGTCATTTCTCTGTGACTCGCTCACAGCCCCAGAGTAGTGAAAGTGTTTCTTCAGCAGCTTTGATGATGAATCCTGATGTTTGGCCTGGATAACATTGGCTTTCTGGGGAATGGGTAGAAGCTGCACAGGAGCTTGTGGCTGTAGCAACTGTCCTCCACAGATATCCAAAATAAACTGTTTTACAGACCTGAAACAATATGTTGTCATCACCTAAAGCATAAAACATGGTGAATACCTCTAAAGACAAAAGTATAACAGCAAACATTGGAGCTGCCATATTTCTGTAAACCCAAGAGCACTATCAACAGTTAAAATCTGAAATGCCAAGCATGACTTCAAAACTAATCCCTGTGATATTACCTTAAAGCTCAAAAGGCTCTGCCAGGCAGCTTGCAGGGACAGCAGAGAAGGCATTTGTAATATGAAGAGTCATTTCTCACTAGGATCTTTCAGGATCTGGGTCTGTGAAAATAAATCTTCAATGGTGAGAACAAGGAAAAAAAAATACCAGCTTGCCCTTGGGAAAATGTGGCTTGTAAAGCTCATATAGCTCTCCTTTAATAACACATCTTTAGATACCTGTGCTTTTGAATGCCTGCTTTAAAGAGCACTCACCCTTTGGAGCCCTTTCATGACATACAGTCTATGATAAAAATTTATTTCAGTCATGTCAGTGTGTGTGTCCATATGTCAGATTTCAAACAGGGAAGAGAAGCACTGGATAGTAGTCCCAGTGACAACACAGAGACTGATTTCCAGGAGTAAAACCCCAAATCACTCTTACAGCCATCTTTCATGTTTTCTTCATTTCTATCTGAAGTTATTACATCAAGGTATTGAGATACTTCATTTGGTGTTTGTGGATATCTGAAACTGAAGCCCTTTTGCCTCATCTGAAATACAATGTCAAAATTTCTGCTACAGCATATTTTCCCTATCTCAGCTATGTTAAACCCATTTACCAAGGTAAATCAAAAGGATTTACGTATTAAAAAAAATCATCACTCCTTTGAGTCCTCTGAACAGTTTATTCCTCTAATTTCAGTAAAGAATATTTCTTTAGAAAGTTTACTGGATGCCTTCAGAACTCGATGGAACTTTATCACTCTTAGCCTGTCATCAAAGTGCTTCATCAATGCCTATGACCTATTAGCATCCACTCATCCCCTTTACTACAAGACCTTAGTTTCATTTACGCAGCTGAATTTGCATCAGGAAAGTTTCATAGGCCTCAGCCTGGGATTTGCATGAGGTTACAAATTCAAAGCATGTTCAGGAGCAGCCCCAGAGCCAGTTCTGCTTTGCCTCTGCTGTGTCCAGTCTACTCACTGGAGCCTGGATCAATGATGGGTTTCTCTGGAACCAAACTATGCCTAGCTCCTCTTGCTAAATTGAAGAAGCAAAGGTTTGAGTGGTCCATCCTGAATTCTATCTAATTTCCACTTTCTGGGATTCTCTGGGAGTATATTTGTTACCCTAGTTCTGGTGTTGGCTACAGAAAAAACGAAATGTAAGCATAACATGCTTTTGTATATAAGTTTAAGGGACCTCTTTATAAGAATGTGATGGCACTGTGCTGGCACTAGCAATCTCCATTGCCATCAGTCTGTTTTCCTTCATCTCTAAAACAGCACACAAAACACACTCACTCCAGAATGTAGTGTGATTCATATGAAAGTCTCCCCTTGGCCAAGCCTGTACTTGACAGCTCTTGTGCTTTGCAGAGGATTATTTCAGGAGCAGTCAAGGAGAGAACAACTGAAGACTGAAGCTGTTTGTATACACACAGATGTGTATTCCTGAGCTAACTTTTCCCTGCCTGACCTCAGGAAGACTAGATGAAACACAGCACTAGCTGCTGAGCCAGTGAGGCTCTTTGAACTGATAACCGTGGCATGTTCTGTGATGTGGTTTGCCTGGAAACGTATGTGTTTCTTTTGAAAATACAAAGTACCAAAATTACATCAGTTGTAGTGTGCATTGAAAAACCTAGGCTGAGATGGCAAGCTGTTTTAGTCCATAAATGATAGCAGATGTTTGGGTGAGGCTGCAAAACACGAGGCTTTTCAGACGTGTTCATTTGGGGAAGGAAGCTAGGGACATATATAAACATGAGCATATTTGTTATATGTTGCAGCCTGTCAGCTGGTCCCATTTCAGATTGGCAATTATTAAAGATGTGGAAAAGTAAGTGGAAACTATGATGGCTGCAATGCATCTGGGTTTTTAAGTGTTTTCTATTTCTGACTCTATAGGCTTTCCTCCCTTTGTCTGATGCCAGTTACATACTAAACACATAGAACTGTCAACAGGCTGAAGAAGAGGCCTAGGAGGTTTACTGCTGGTTTTTATTATCACCAGATTGCAAAAGCATATAGCCTGAGCTGGTTTTCAAGCAGGCTGAGTCCCAGCTCTACGTCCCAGGAGCCTGCTTTACTAAGTAGGATCTGGATGGTACCAATTTAGAAAGCTCTCTAAGTATGTAATGCCCTTTAAGTGAATGAGTCATTTGTCAGAGTCACAGGCATGGGAACAGGATAGAATGAAGAGCTACTAGATGAAGAACTACTGGCATTAGATCTTCCCCCTGATCTTTGAATTTGGACTGTTTGGCCCTGAGTTCCAGAAGGAAGGTCTAAACGGTTCTTGCTGACTCAGCATCAAGAAGGTGAGTGACATGGACCACCTGCTTCCAAGCCATAAGAAAATGCAAGTCATTGTGTGCCTTCACCTTCAAAAAGCCAATGGCAGGCAAAAATCAAGACAAAAGTATTTTTTTTGCATCACCTCTTTCCGCCAAATTGTAGCTTTTTAATTCCTTGCCATGTGATAATTGTAACAAATCCTTCAGCTACCTTCAGCCTATGCAGTTCACCCTCGGTGCAGCTGTGGGCAGAGAGTGAGGAGGGCCTTGCTGCACTGTGTTTGCAGTTGTTCTGCAGCATTATCTCTAGTTATGTGTTAAGCTACTGACATCTCTGCACTCCTGTGTTTATTACTGATGACAAATTAAAAATAAAGCTTCAAGTACTAACATAGCAGAAAATCTCATCGTTCAGTTCTCTTAAAAATTAAACTGTCAACTACTTCTTCAAAGTTGTCCTTTTTAGGAAACTGCAACTTTTGCAAAGTGCAGTTGGAAGATGGATAACGTAATTTCTTTCCTGATTGGTGTTGTTCTTTTCTATTTGACAGACATTTTTTTTAAAGTGTGGGTTTGATACAAGTGTGCCAAAAATGCTGACATTGAATTGCAGAAAGCTGGGGAAGAAAGGCTCTCATTTTTATGAAATGTGCAAAACTATTTAGATGTTTTGTTTTTACTCTTTGGGTTCAGGAAACAATGATGCAAATAAATCAAAAATATTTTTTTTTAATTAAAAAAATTAAAATCTACAAAGGAATTGCAAAGGATATCGCATCAGACTAGTAAGAAATTGCACACAATTGAGACTCAAGAGTGAAAAAAAATGGGTTTCAGGTATATAGATTCAAAAAACCCTCTATAAATATTGATGGTGTGTGTTAGAACACAAAATATAGCCAGTGATTTCAAAATTCATTGCTGATACTCTGTCATTTTTGTTCTTTTCTCAATACACCCATTCATAAATATGTTTTTGTTTAAAATGTCTTGTGAATGTCTGAAAGATTCAGTAAAACTTAGCAGCTGGGAGGAGAAAGAAGCACCAAGCCCTTTCAGGTTCTGTCCATATGAACAGCTGCAGACAGCATCTTAGATTGAAACTGGTGCCCCAAGTGGCACCAGGGACTAAGGGTCTCATCAAGAGGAGAGTTATTCATAGGAATAAATGAAAAATGGTGAGACAACTCACATGACTGGAGGATTGTGATGGATGGAAATAGGCTGCTTCAAAAAGGCAGGGCAAAAGTGGAGGAGGAGTCTCACTCTTTGTCAAGGGGAACTTCTGATGCATAGAAGTCAACCATGGCAGCTGTGGAAGCCCTGCAGAGTGCCTTTGGGTCAAGACCAGAGAAGTCATCTTCAAGGAGGATATTTCAGTGGGCAACTTCTACTGACCTCCTAACCAAGCCCATAAGACCAACAAAGCCATATTTGGGTCACTTAAGCAAGCTCTGGAAGGTTCACAGAGCCTGGTTCATGTGGGAGACTTCAGCTGTGCAGGTATTTGTTGGAAGAACAGTACAGCAGCTCATGTTATCCATTGAGTTCCTGGAGTGCCTCATATAAATATTATATGCCAAGCAGGAATGAGGCACAGCTGGAGTCACCATCTACGAAAACCTACTTTGAAGTATCTTGGTCAGTGATAGCCTTGGCTATAGTGGTCACAGTACTGTGGAGTTTGGGATTCGGGTGGGCATGCTGAAGGTTAGTGTTAAACCAAAGGTTTTAGACTTTAGAAGAGCAAACTTCAGCTCACTCAAACCTCAGGGGGCAGGTGGAAAGGGAGGGTGGTAGTGTCCTCTGGAACCTTCTGTGGAGTAAAAACATGCAAACAGGCTGGAAGGCATCCAGAAAAGGGAAACAAGGATGATCAAAGGACTTGAAAGTCTGCCATGTGAGGAAAGAACTGGGTTTGTTGTGCCTTGAGAAAAAAAGGCTTAGGGAAGACCTAATCTTGCAGGGGATCCAGTCTGAGAGAAGCTGTCACTGCCATGCAAGTAACATTAACATAATGCAATGAGTACCTGATAGCAAGATGTAAGCCTGGGTCATGTCCAAGCAGAATTTACCTGCAGTGATGGCAACAGCATGTTACACCAGCAATGACTAAAGACATGCTGTTGTTGGAGGAAGTTGTCTATACTCTGGTTGTTTTGGACTGAGGGCTGAGGAGCATGGCTGCCTTCATGTTCCCCTTTCTTGGGCAACAGCATACATCAAGCAGGCTGATCTCCACATCACTCTAAACTAAACATTGTTGGCAATTACTTTGAAGCAGCTCATTCCTTAGTAAATGCTGTCTTAATGACATTATTTGAGGTATTGGTCTTGAAGCTGTATTATGTCTGGAATCTGAATTCCTGTTTAAACCTCCCAGCCACAAGAGGTAACAGCACATAAACATTTGGAGGAGGGCTTGCTTAGCCAAGGTGCTATGCAGACATGATAGTTCCCCTGTAGAATCAATGGCTTTCCTTAATCTCCCAGTATGCCAGAAGGGGTTTTATGCAGCTTTGCAAGATGTAATCCAGAGAGACCTCATGTTTTTTTCCCCCTTTTTGTTCTGCTTTGGACAAGAAGATAATTTCAGATTGAGGCATACGTAGCATATGTTTTCTGCAGAGCTGGTGATAATAGAAACGTTTCAGTGAGGTCCCTGTAGGAGTTACGTCACTTGTTTTTTGCCTGGGCAATCAGAGAGGAGCTAGCAAGGAAGCCTGCTGTCAGTGCTGGAGAAAGGATGTAGGTCCTGGCGGCAAGCCCAGGCCTGCTCAGCAGATCAAAGGCTCTTCCCTTGGCTCCCATAGCAGCCGGAAAAGCAGCTGCCCAGTACCCTTTCAGCATCCTTCGTTCCTTTCTCCTCTGCCAGCAAATAACTTCTTTTTGCTCCCCACCTCAGCAATAGTCTCTTTTTTTTTTCCCTCGGTATCCTGCCAAGTGAAGTCCTTTTATGGAAAGTGCTTGTGTTTACTACCTGCAGATCCCAGGGCCAGCCAGTGGAAACGCACTGGGAATACTCTGGTTCTTACATGCTCCTCCCTTATCCCAGATACGCTCCCAGCTGCGACTTTAACCTGGAAGATGAGGCAAAGCTGAAAGGAACAAACCATGGTTATAAACCACATGCCATTTTCCAAGCCAACCTAATGGAAGATTTGAATTTGGAAAAGTACTTTTTGTGCCAAAAAAGCATAACAGCCATGCTTTGAAACTCTTCCCACTCACCTCCCAGAAAAATAAATAATGTGGCTTTTTTGTGGGCTTCTTCGTGGTGGTTTTTCCTTTTTAAATGCACGACTGCCTTCCTCCAAGGCTGTTGCTTGTCAGTGCTGCTCCTCGCCGTCCCTGTTAACTGGTTCCTGACGGGAAATTTTTCCGCCATGAAAGCAGAGTCAAGCAGATGTGTTAGAGAACTGCAGACTCTGCAAGAAGAACACTGTCTCTGCTATTACACTGCTGTTTCTGCTTCAGTTAAACTATGGGCTGGTTGTCGGGAGCCTTTAAAAACAGCAGCGCTGAGCTTCAAAGGCTCATGCAGCCCTTACATACCAAATTACTGCTAAATAGGGGATGAAAGCCTGACCCCTGAGTGCCCCACTGGCAGTGTCTGCATCACCAGCACCTTTTCTCCTCCCTGGTTTTATGAGTTGATCAGCCCAGTAGTGGTAGGTGGATAAGCTGTCCTGCACGAGTCTGCTAAAGGTCTGGAAAATATTTTTGTAGTTGCTCTTGTAAGCACTGTGAGGCACTCCAGCCTGCAGTCACAGCCACGCTGTGGATACAAGGTTTTCCTTGCTCAATAAGCAATCCCCGAGCTTGGGTTTGCTGACTAATTATCTGCCGTCATCAAGATCAGTATGGGAGCGATATTTTAAAAGATCTTTGTTACCAGAGTGAGCTTCTAATGGCTATTAAAACTGAGCTCCTCTGGGGAGCTCTTCTCCCTGTGTTCACACACTGCTAATAACACCTTCATATGGGTTTGCTTACTACAAATTGCCAGTAATTAATAATATTCTGGAGCATCAGAAACAGTTAATGCATGTGCCTGCAGGCTGGCCCAGTGCCTAGCCCAGATGCTTGGTAGACAAGATTTTCTTTGCCTCAGTTTCTCCTTCAGTAAAATCAAGAGAATATGAGACTTAGTAATGCTTGTCAAATGTTTATGGGTGGGTGGTGGAAACCATTGGAAACGACAGGTGCAGAAGTATAACAGGTTATTTTCCATAGTTTTCCTTATAGTACCTGATGCTTTTATAATGGAATCTAATTTTATAAATCATGTTTTGCATATATATGCCATATGTGACAGTAGTGGCTCTGTGGGGAGAGTTGTAATAAGTGGAGAGAGTGAACTGCAGGGTCATTATCACCAGAAATACATATCATTGTTTGTTATCATACCTCTAATGAGGCACAATTATTCTGTAATTTTTTTTCTCATCTTTGATTGTTCTTTTCCATGTGTCTCCTACCGTGGTTTCTTTAGGTGTACTGCAAAACTCCTCATGGAGTGAGGCACCAGTATCACAGAAAAGCAGTGGAGCCCCTTGACTATGTGCAGATTTTTCTTTCTATCTCCATTTTCTGTCTTCTCTGCCTTTATGGCATCTTCCCACTTGCCTCTTCTTTCCTCCCTGTGAGTCTGGTTTCATCTTTACTATGACTGAAACAAATAATTTTGATACAACAAATATAAAGAAGGAGGGGGAAACACTCTCTTGTGTTTTGTTTAGTAGTGAAACATGCAGCATTATAAAATATCAAACTCCCAATTCAGGTAGCAAGCAAACCAAATGGATACCCAGAGTAAACACATGGATGCACCAGGCAGGATTCAATTCAAGATCATGCTGTGTCTTTATCCCAGGAGAGGTATGAGATAGTCATAGGCCCTGGACTTCAACAGTTTTTAGAATTCTGGAAAATTAATCATTACAGTAAGTTTTTAAAGAATTTCAAGGAGTGAGTGAAGAAAGTAATTTGTCTTGAGACGACAACTCAGCGCTTTTTGATCTTTTTACTGTCCTGGTAAATCATTTACCAGGGCAAACTTTCAGAAAACTCCCACACAAACTATGTTAGACAGAGTCTCTCAAAAGAAATATCACTCCTCTTTTGTGCCTTCCAGACCTAAAAAAAAGAGAGGCTGTAATACCAGGGTGGTACAGGCCCCTGCCTGATAGTGTGAGGGTTTGAAAACTTCCCTTTTCTGAAATATTAAGTGAATTGTTCAGGACTATGTCAGGATGTTCATTTCTCATTTAACCTTACTTTTATGTGTTTTGTTTCTGTAATACTTGACACAAAATTCAAAATTTTTTTGAAAAATTTTTTCAAGATCTTTTCTCTTTTGACCTATTAAAATAGAATATAAGCTATTTTTTTCCCTTTAATTGTACTAGTTGATTTCATTAGCATAGAGCAGAGGTGTGTTTTGGAAGGCTTAAAATATTAAGAGAAAGGGAAAAAAAAAAGGAAAGAGGAAGAATTTCTTCCTGCACATCAGAGGCCTCCAGAAAATCTGGGACTACGTACATGACTTCTGGAAGGATACACTTTAACTTGTGTTCATCAGTTATGGGGTTTTCTCTGGTCTAAAATATCCCAAACTATTTGCTGTCATTTGTATACAACATCAACTCCAAATCTGTAGTAACAGTAATGAGGAAAAAAAAAAAAGGAACTTTATTTATATTTTGAGTTTCAAACAATTCAGTTGCAATTATTTATTATAGGAATATTAATTTAATTCAAGGACCACAGCTTTGAGAGCTTTCTAATATTATGTTAAGATTGCCAAAACAAATGGGGCTATGAGGAATAATGGATAATTTCTATTATTGTTTTCTCCCTGGCTGTGACCATTTTCCCATCATAGATGTTGGCACATTTTGAAAGGGAGTAGTATAAGGTGCACAAGGAATAACTTTGTGTTAATTCTCAGCAAGAAAAGCAAAAGCAAGTGTTGAAAGAGTTTTGTGTAGGTGAAAAGCGTGTGCACAGAGAAAGTAGCTATACATGCAAGAGAAATTTACCTTTTTTTTCTTATTTGTACATAGCATGAACTGATAGATTTTAATAAAGCTTCTTCATCCTAATTATGTAATTAGTCACACTTCCCAAGGGCTGTGAGAAACCTGGAGAAACTGAAAAGAGATGAAACAACAGAGAAGGTGGAGATTATAGAGAGAGAAGGGGTGAAGTGAGAAAGAAGTAATCCAGAGGAAAACAGGCTTCATCTTCTATGTTTCTCATGGAAAAATTATCCTCATCCTTGCCAGCCTCAAAACGTGGAGATTCTAATTGTGGACTCAGAATAAGAAACCTGTGGTTTTCTTATTCAGATGGGCTCCCTCTGCCTACCCACAACATCTGTGAAGCAACTGTGGTGTTCTAAGCTCTCCCAAACCTAGAGTTTTATAACTAATTTTCTGGAAGAGCTACTTGAAACAAAATGACAAGAGCCTGTGTAAAATGCTCTGTAACATGCAATTCACAAGTGTCAAATATTATGTTAAAAATCCGCCCCCCAATACCTATCCATCCCACAGTTCACCAAGAAAATTTGATTCCCATCACCCCAGTATTTACCTGGCACACAGACCTGCTCCTTGTGCTCATCTCTGCTCTGGGACTGTGTCTGTCTCAGGAAGACAGCGTTTGCTTTTTGTCAGCATTAAAGCAAACATGGCTGAAAAATCCCTTCCACACGGCAGCTATTTTGAACAAGCTACTGTGAAGGAACTTCTGCTAAAAACAGAAGAGAGAAAAGAAAAAAATGAGCTGGTATCTCAAAATACTTTCCTCATTGCAGTAGTCAGCTGAGGAGGAAGGTCAGAAGAGAGCAACATAATGCTGTTCTTAGGTAATGTGGGTAAGGGGAAGAAGGTAGGATACGCTGAAATGTGTTCATAAAGGAGATAAGGAAGCCTCCAGATGCACAAAGAGGGGAAGCTAATGTGACTTCAAAGTACATTTAACGTGGGATTGCTGACATGTCATCACAAGCACCAGCACAGAGCTATTACATGGGTCACTGCAGGGACAGGGTTATTGTGCCCTTCTGTAATCCTGTCAGATTTATTTTATATTGAACTTTGCTGTTGAATTCCACCTTGTATAATGTTTGGTTTAGGAGTAAGTGCTACAGCATTCCATTTTTTTAATTCTCATCTGGCAATAAGACTTGTAACCCCAACTCCCCCCATATAATTTTTGTCAGAAAAGTAATGTAAAGTCTCTTTGAATAGTATCCTTCACTATAGGTATTTTGCATGGGAAGTTCAAAGAGAACTTTCCATTTCTCAGATACTCATGTTGTTTTTGCAGGTGCTTTACATAAGTTTCCATTAACAAATAAACAGTAAGAGTCATGTGTGATGAAAATTGCTCAGCCACAAACCATCAACACTGAATATGCTAAGATACAGTTGAAGTGAGTTGCTTAACAAGTGCTAAAATTTGACCTAGTTCCATAAGAAGTGGTCATGATGTAGCACATAACAAAATATACCAAGATCTTTTTCCAAGCTTTGTGAATAGCAAATTCCTTTTTCACTGTTTTCATTGTTGGTTACAAACACTTTTAACCCAAGTTTCTTCTTAATGCAGTTCACTGACACACTCACAGCCTTCTACAATCCAAAATACAGAATCATCATCCTCCTTCTCTTCCTCAAAAAAAAAAAAAAAAGTGGTTTTAGGCAAGCAAAAAGAAAGGAAAAAGCAGCAGCACCTCAAACATGTTACAGATGTCAGAAAACTTGTGGCAAAGAAACCAAATATAACACCTTCAAACTTCCAGTTGCCATAGCTGGATTTTGGTATGGATATGGTGGAAGGGTGTCAAGACAAGATCAGGGTCTAAATTGTACGTACTCCCAAGCATTTGCACAGAAACTGGTGAGCCCTGGCTTGCCTGGGATCCTAGGAACACGACTTTGTAGGGATGTTTCCACTGAAGGAAGATGCAGCATCAGCAGGTCAACAGCTGCCTTTGCTGAGGACACCTGACCAGCAGCAGCCACTAAGTCCATCCATATTTTCCCCCTTTAGTGACAGTATGAAGAATATCCCAAAAGCACCTGTGCCTGAGTTCTGCCTCCCTTGTCTGTGTCACTTGTGCATGAGATCACAGCCCTGAGCTGTGCAGGTGATTCTTAGGACACACACCCTGAGCAAGACTCACCAACTACAACTCATTAAGCACTTAAGCACAGAAGTCATCCCAGTAGCTTCATGTATTTGATAGTGGTGGCCTTGCATCAATTCAGAGTTTATATACTTCCTCAGAAGTCCTCTTACTGATTTTGAAAGCAGTGGAAGTAATGGATATTTCTTTCTGCTTGTTGATAAATACTTTGAAGACTGTGAACAAAATCCAGACAAAATGTTGCTTGGAGCAGAAGCCATTATATTCGAAGAAGTCCTTGACATCTTCTGGAACAGAAGATACAGTGCTATCTTTTTTTATTTTTAATGCATCAGACTCACAAAAGCAGGGATCTATTTACAAACCTATCTGAACAAATAGCTCCAAAGGTAATTGCCTAATGATCGCCACTGTGGTAGCAACAAAAACTTAATTATTAATGGTAAAATTTCATCTCCACCATTTTTGCAGACTATTATGCCTTGTGGGATATAGAATGTGCTTTGTTAGGGGCTTCTCTTAAAAAGCAAACGCAAAGCATATACACGTTGAGCTCAAGGTCTTTACCTCAGAAATAAATATGTCCATGGATACACACTGCCTGTGAGCTAAATGTCATTCAAGGTCTTCCTTGTAATATTAGAAGCATGAGTAATACCAGATTAACTAAGTTCCTGAAAAGTATTTTGAGGGCTATTCTTTAAGGCAAATTAAATTGTGGGACATTGCTCAAGGCACAGAGAGGACACTGGAAACCTCAAGGAACAGAGCAGTCCTTTTGACATTTACTTCAGGCTTGTCTGTGTGTTGTTAGGCACATGGCTTTTGCATGTGAATAAGAGCCACATGTACATGAAGAGAGAGGAAAAGAAATGAAAATTGGGGGAAATTAGTTCAAATGGTGTCTGCACATTTGGGATCTCTGAGGTCAAGGGTAGCAAGTACACAGGCTAAGGTCCAAAGTTCCAGTGAGACACAGAGAGGGATCACAATATTCAGAAATACTGCACCTTATTTGGCAAAATACAGAAGCTTGAGTGTGTAAGCATATGTATTGTGTTAAGCATATGTATTGTCCTTAAATATAGTTGCTGGTAAAAGGGGATTATGCTCTAAAGAACCATATTTCTACTCAGTTCTTTGGCAGTTTAGCTACTCTCTGTTTCATCTAATAGGAGTGATATTCACCCTGACAAGGGGTTCCCTCAGACCTGAAGACATTAACCAATTGCAGTTCAAAGAAACTTAGAGTGGGTGTGAATGAGTAAAGACAGAAGGAAAGAGAGTGTGAGGGACCAGTACGTGTGAGAAAGAGAGAGGGAGAGCTGCTCTTGTAGGAGTTAAGCTGGGAAATGATACCTGTCCTAAGGTATTATGGCAAGTGAAGCCCGGTGTTGGGTCTGGACCTGCTAGTTTTACCCTTGCAGTGCCAGATCTGACCTTCTGATGGCAGCCACATGGCCTTAAGTCTGTGAAGGGGCACAAAGCTGGCAGCTCTGCCTTGCAGTGTCACACAGTCCCATATGAGATCACCCTACATACAAGGCAACATCGGGTGGTCCTCAGAGGGACAACAGTGCATCACAAGCTGCTTAGTGTCCTGCAACAATGACCCCTCATTCCCAGAAAAGCACTTGCTCATGGCAAGTGGTCAGTGGGGCTATGGATGTGCTGGAAAAATCATGGTGCATTCTTACTACACAATATACGTGTACACAGTCACATATCTGGATCTATTTCTTTTCAGTTTATACCTGTGTAGTCCTATTGACCTTGGTGGGTTTATCCAGGTGTATGTCAGGCCTGAATCAAAGCCTCTGCTCTCTCAGTGAAAAGGGAGTCAGAAGCTGGGCTGGTGTGCTAAACACAGCACATGATTACTAGGAGAAATGACTTGGCAGGAGTTGAAGCACCAGACATACAGAAAATGTTTGCTTTGAAATTCCAGAGACTTGACTGTCCCTTTGGTTTTTTGGAATGCTTTGATTTAGTCATGTGGGGTGGGAGCTGGCTGTAACCTTGCAAGGGCACTGGGAACAGTACCTCTTGTGAGGCTACAGGAGATGTGAAGGGAATTAACTGTCAGCAAGCTTCAGGGAGACAGCAGATGTGTACGTGGTTACAAGAAGTTTGGCTGACTTGTAAAGTTTATTTCCACCACAAGACCAAAAGTGTATAAAATATGTAATCCTTGGATGTGTAATGTATAACAGGACCTAGCAGTGTGAGGGAAGAGAGAATTCATTGCATGCGAATGGCTGAACAGTTTCACTCTTAATTACTTGAGAGCAGGAAAGCAGAAGGCTCCTGCAGTTTCCGCGATTACAAATTACACATGCCCACGAGGAACTCAGGATTTGGTGCATTTTAATAATCCATTTTATGGTTCATTTTCAGAAGTAAACATTCCAAGCCAACTCTGCTTGCTTTTGGGTGCAATTTACAGGACAGCCCTTGCATCAGCAGAATGAGCCGTTGACGCAAACCTCCTTGCTGTACTTGAGTGCTCGCCGGGTTTGCTCACGCGCTCATCAGTTCAAGGTAGCTTGCGTACATTTCCTGCCTCTTACTTATGTCACTAGCTCAAGTGTGAGTGTAGACGGTGCTCCCCCCCAAAAAAAAAAATTCAGTGTCAGAAAAGCAGCAGTGGGACTGGATGCAGTTCCCATGTTGCCAGGCCCCTACCCCATTACGCATCCAGGACCAAAGCCTGCATTCCTGGTGTACACGGTGGACACTGTTAATGAGGTTTTCACAAGAGGAGAGAAAAAAAACACCTGGCTGAAATTTCCTCACAATAGCTTCAGTAATTCAGCCCTCTTCTGTAGCTCTTGTATATTGTTAATAAGTGGTTCCATTTATTTTACCTTGTTGCACTGGCATTTTTTTCCTAGGATGATAATAAAAGTAGGATGAGGGGGAAGAAACACTGATTACACACTTTAAAATTGGATGTAACAAAAGGAAGGAAAAATTATTACTGCAGTAAAAGTGTGCTTCTGTTCCACCTTCTTAATAACCCAACTATGGAGAAATATTCTGATTAGATTTTTTAAAAATATGTTTCCACTGAGAAATCAGCTGATTCTTTCTGATTTGCCTTAGTCTCTTAGAATAGTCACATGCATAAACCTCACAGAAAATCTCTCATGATCAGATTGGAGGGCACAAGATACAAGCTGACCAGAGAACCAGCACAAGGTAGATTACCCAGGAAAGTTAGATTTTGTCTGTATGGGAACTCTTACCTGAGATCACTCATTCAATATAATCTAGGAGACTTTTACTGAAGTGAGTTTTGCTGGAAAAAAGAATAGATAGGCTATAATCATTGTTGACTTCTTGACTCTAGGCTTGCTAGTGAGGCATCTGCCCATGCTTTTGAACTTCCTTTGATTGAGTTTTGTTTTACCAGGCATCCTAGAAAGATGGGTTGATGCCCCATCTTTTTCAGCATTTAAGAGGCATTTCTGCAATGCTCTTAATAATTTGTTTTTACAACTTCTCAGCTCTGAAGTGGTAAGTAGTTGGACGAGATGATGGTTGTAGGACCTTTCCAATCAAAATATTCTATTCTATTCTATTCTTTGGCATTCTGTTTACTTAACATTCCACTTCACTATAAGGTCATGTTGAACCCTTGGGTGAATAAAACCTACCTTTAGAGCACAACTCTTGTGAAGAGCAGCTGAGGGAGCTGGGGTTGCTCAGCCTGGGGAGAAAGAGGCTCAGGGGAGACCTTATTTCTCACTACAAGTGCCTGAAAGGAGGTTATAATGATGTTCATCTCCCAGGTAATAAGGGGAAGGACAAGAGGAGGTGGCCACAAGTTGTGCCAGGGGATATTAATATTAGACATTAGGAAAAAATTGTCTGCTTAAAGAGTAGTCAGGCATTGGAATAGGTTGCAGGGAAGTGGTGGAATCACCCTCCCTGGAAGTGTTCAGAAGACATGTGGATGTGGCATTTGGGTATTTGATTTAGTGATGGACTTGGTAGTGCTGAGTTAACAGTTGAAAGTGATGCTCTCAGAGGTCTTTTCTAACCTTAACAATTCCATGACTCTATGAAAAGGTTTTAAACTGCGTTAGAAGGTGGGAGAGGAGTTATAAGAAGCCGATTGCTTTTAAGAATTTGGACTTTAAGGAATGAAAAATAATTGTATTTTAATTGAATATTGATAGTTTCTTTATGGTGAGTTCAGTTGCCCTGGCTGTATCACTGAGATCACTGCAAGCCCTCTGATGATGAGTGCTGCAAACAGCACAGTCAAATATGTCCACAGCAGACAGGAAAATTGCATTTCATACATAATTCACGATGTGTGCAGCGATTCCATAAGGTCAATATCTATTGTTAACTCAGAGGAAATCAGAGCAAAAAGAAACAAGCATTTGTTCTCCTGATCTTAGAAAAGCTGTCTACAAACTGCTGATTTGCACTGCACAGCACTACACAAACAGCAGAGCTCTTCTATGTGTAGACAATCAGTGCATCTGAGACAGATAAATATGAGGGTAGAATAGTATCTTTTTGTCTCCTGATTTTCATCTCAGAGCTCCACAAAAATGGAGAAAAGAGAGTAAATATAAACAGGGCCAACATTGTGCAGCAACATGCTGAAGTTGTTTATCATTGGGATTCCTCCTGCCTAATTGGCTATCCAAAATTTGTCATCTGGGCCTGATGATGTTCAGTAAAGGGAGGGAGGCTGACATTGCCAAAGGGTAGTACATCCCCTTCAAATATAGCTCTTCTAATGAGGGTGGGATATGTTACTTTACTAAGTGCCTGTGGTTTCCAGGTATTTATAGCCATTTATACAGGTTCTCCCAGATTTTTCCTCTTTTTGTTTTCTGGATATATTTGCTAAGTGGAGTGTGAGTGTGCTTTGTATTTGTTTTGGATTTCCTTTTGCAGCAAGGAGCTGAAATCATCCAGACTGAAACTGCTCAGCACACAGAAGCAAGTCATAACTGGGATTTTCAGACAGACAGAACTTCAACAGGACATAAACAGCATGTAGGAAAACTTCAGGCATTTTGTGCATACTCTGCAGTGAGTAGGCACTTAGAGAAGGACTTTATCCTTTTGGAAAAAGAGGGTGACATTTACTATGTTGTTATAGAAAGTAAAACAGCAGGTGCACAAGAGACCAGTGATCAAACGATGCATTGAACTCCAAAGCAAAAATATGGTGTCTTGAGAGTCTGCAGGAAAGGAGGAATTCAGCTGTAACCACACCTGTTTGGGGAGGGCAGTGAGGCTCAGAAAGAGCATCTGCAAAGCTGCAGTGTGAGGCCAGGCTGGGAAAGGGGCAGTAAGCTTGGAGAGAGGCCACAGTAGAAAACACAGTGAGTGTTTGTCCTATAGACAGAGAAGGATGTAGACACCCCGAGGTAAAGGGCTTCTTTTTCCAACAGGAAGCATGGTTTTGTTTGCCTGGATGCTTGTTAGAATGGAAAGCTGTCCAGGAACAGTCAGGACAAAGTCAGGAGAACAATGTGTGAGCAAGGGAGAAAGGAGAAGTATTTCTGTGAGCAGTGCTCACATGGCCACATATGGGCTAACAAAAACATAAAAGGCAGCTACTCCCTCTCTGGATGTAATTTGAAAACCATCATTAATTAAATAATACAGTCCCTTTATTTCCAGACTAGCTTAAGCTGTAACAGAGTGTAATCTGTTGAATAATAAATATCCTTGTGTTTCATGGAATGTTCTTTAACTACATAATGATGCATGTCAAGAAGAAGTCTGTGGTTCTCCTTGAGCATCTCCAAAGTTGTTTAGATTTGCCTTTTTAACAAGGTTTTAATGTAATCACTGCAGAGAAATATCATATGGCAATGGTGGTTTGCAGATGGTCTGGAGACCATATTAAAATAATAAAATCATAAACCAGAGAGTTAAAACACAGGCAAGAAGAGTGTTGAGCAGGCCACAAATGTGTGGCAGGAATTTCATTTGCAAACACAAGGGATGGCCCACAAAGGCTGCTCACTGATGAAAGTTGCCATGAGTTTTCACTGATTTCTCTGGCATTTTGCACCCACCAAAAACCTTTTGCAAGATGTGAACATCTAGGAGGGTAACATGTGTCTGTGTGCTCTATCCCATGGTGGAGGGCAAGGTGTATGCATTTTAGCAAAACCAGGGTCCTATCAACAGTGGGTGAGTGGAGCTGGTGAGTCACCGAAGCTGCCACTTGTGGAGTGTCAGCTTCCACAAAAAAAAAAGCATGTTGCACCTGATCTATTGCCTATTTATTTGACAGTAGAGTGGGCTCACCTGCCTGTTTCACTTGCAGTTCTTGCAGCATGAGAGAGCTGTGATAGGTGTTGCCCCTTAGGCTGGGTTACAGCTGCTTGGTGGCACTGGAACAGGAGTTCCTGGCACACTGGTGATCTGAGTGTTTCTGAACATACAGTTAAATGTTTACTTAACAAATAGTCTACAAATAACAAATATCCTCCAATGTTGGTTCTTATTTCAAGTTCAAAGCTGTTATGTTTTCATGAATTCCAAAGGGAAATATCTTCTCTGTACAAAATACCTTTTTAACCCATAACCAACGAATAAAATATTTATAGTCTTTATATTCTATTCAAAAGCACATCAAAAATTGCATGGATTTGTCTGTTTCTCCCCTCCAAGGCTGTGCACTAAAATGAACACAAAATGGCTACTTTCTGTTGTGCTGTAGCCTCCTTAGTGACTAATGGATTCCATCTACAACAGAAAACAGGTCTGTATCTGCATTCTGCAAACAGCTTTCCTCCAAGCAGCCAGAGTAACAAAACCCTCAAATTTTCATACCTTCAAACACTGGGATGTAAAAACTAGGGAGGTCATTTTATTTTCTGAGAGAAGCTAGCCTGAAAATAATTTGTGTTCTTTTTACCCTGTGTTAGACACAGATGATTAGTCTGAAAGGTAAAGAAAATTCTCTTCAAGTAAATGAATCTATTCATGCTTAGATGAGCTATTCTTCTGCTTTGGCAACCTGTGGAAATGGTAATCTAATCATGCCACAGTATTAGTATCCAATATGCTGAAAACTTGTAATTCATAGCTCAAGGGGAATGTGGAAGATAGTTAAGAATCCAGTAATTATAGGGCTGGTGTTAGACTGAGCAGTGAAATAATGTGCGTTATTTTGCTCATAAGCAGAATTTTATTTTTTTTTAGCCCATAGTGAGCAACTGAGCTGCAGGGTTTTTGTCTTTGACAAAAAGCTGTAGGACATCTGGTGCTATTAAGTATAATTTCCTCCTTGTCCCAGTAACACCTTTATAAAATTAGACACACACACGTACACTTACCTTAAAGCTGAAGAAAACTTTTTCAAGAAAAAACATTTCTGAGTATATCTCCATACTTCTGTGAAGAACTGGCAGGGAACTAAGTTGCATTTGGATCCAAACCAGGTCATGCTGGGGACACTCACCTCTTTAACCTGTGGTTTTTACCTAGTTTACCTCTAGGAAAGGATCACCTGAGCAGATTCATCCTCATCTAGAAAGGATCACCTGAGCAGATTCATCCTCATCTAGAAAGGGCCTTTGAAGCTCTTCTGGTCACTTCCCATAGCATTTTAGTTTTAAGGTTTTAGCCTTTTTGCTACTGCAAGTTCTATGCGTTCTTATTTAGTGTTGAGTTTTGAGTCTGCATAGTCAGTGTTACAAGATACTTTGGGATTTAACATGAAAGCTGTGGCTAGGTCAAATAATCTCTCCCAGTGTCCTACGCTGAGGAAGCAGAGAATGCTACCCAAAAGAAGTATCCCATAAACTAAAAAATAAAAAACAAATATACAAATTGAAGCTCAGGAGAAAAGTATGCCTTGAAATTTGTTGCGTCAGCCAAGATGAGAAGAAAAGCAGAACTCAAAGACAGAGTTGAAGATGAATGTAGCTTTGTATGTGTATGCATGGGTGGCTGTATTTCTGTGTTGAGGCAGGTACAAGCACACAGGTATTTTTTGTCCTTGTGGGCTCCTGATCCTTGCCCCACACGTGATGCCTCACCCACCTGTCACCCTGATGTGTCTTATACAGCGTGGGGTAAGATTTTCCAAATGTGCTTCCAAGAACAATAATGCCATGTTGTTTGTATTAAAAAACTGCATGTGCACAGTAACAATTCATCTAGCCTCTGCCTCATCTGGCAAAGTGCAAAAAAACACTGTGCAGTCAGGAACATGTGTTAATGATGCAACTGATGTTAAAATTGTCACGTAGGATGCATTTCACACATGGCAGGCTGTGGAAAGTCATGGAGAGCTCAGTTCTTGACCAAATGGCACGCAGCAGTCTAAAAAATGTGAAATATAGCATTTTTAACTCTTTTTTTTTTTTTTTTTTTTTTTGACGATGTGTCATTTATAATGGAGAGGGAAGTAATGTGTGCTCAGCTCTCCTTAGTGAGGTTAATACCATAATCTAGGATGTCTTACTTTTAACTTTTAAAAGTGGAAATGAGGAAAAGAAGAGTCTGGAATGTTTCAGAGCAGCTTAGGACACAAACTGTAATGCTAACTGAGGTGAACAGTGCTTTCCATCCTGAAGGACTCTTAACATGCTAAGCAATGGAACGTACGCTTCCCTAGGGAAGTGGTGCAGTTACCATCCCTGGAAGTGTTCAAAAACCAAGCAGATGTGGCACTTCATGATACAGTTTTCATGGCAGGTATTCTGTTGAAGGTTGGACTTGATGATCTTGAAGATCTTCTCCAACCTTCATGATTCTATGGTTCTGTGCCCAACAGATGACTTCCATTCTGTTGTGTAAATGTTTGAAATTATTTCTCTCTTGAAATGTTTTTCATTTTTTCCTTTATCATTATAGAGTTGTTCATAAATAGATATTTGTTTTGCCTTATGAGTCTAAATTCCACTTGATGTGCTTAGAAATAGACACAAAATGATTCTACACAGGCATGTATAAAGAGCATTAAGGGTATGCTTTTCCCACTTCACATTTTAAACTTCTATGTAAAGTATTTCTATATTTTGTTAATTATGTAAAAGTATTAGAAAATAAGTAAAAAGGAAGAAAAATTCCTGGGCTGGTGACTTTTTACTTGGCTCTAGGGGGTTAAAAAATTGCTCACAAGAAGAAAATAGGGACAAATACGAAACAATCTTGCCCTGTTGAGATGACATTTTTCTCTTGATAAGCAGGTCAAATCAGCAGGTTCCCAATCTCAAAGAAAACTGCTGTGGTGGCCTACTTGGCAGTTAATACATAGCACATTCAACACATGTATAGAAAAGTCAGCTGAATGGAATAACAAGAAAAATATGACTCACCCACAGGACAAAGTGCTAAATTCAGGAAAACTGCTAAGAATGTTCCTCTTCATTTTTTTATTTCACTTTTTTAATTCACATACACTCACTGGTGTATGTGAATTAAACAGCAGTCTTAGACACAAAAGAATGGTATTATATCTGTAATAAGCTGATTTGAAATTGTTAAAATGTATTTGTTCATGCTTTTTCTAATTGTTGTGCAGGTAGGGGAGTCGGTGCCCTGAGAAACCTTAGACAGAAACAAGCTCATGCACACACTTTGTTGCTGTTCTCTTCACCCAAGTCACACAGCCAAAGAATCTTGAATATTGCCCTTTTTAGTCTTTAAAAGCTGAAGGGAGTCAGACCTGCCTGACCTTTAACAGACTCTGAAGAAAACAAGGTTGTGGGAGAAGACTGCTGGCTGAAAGTGCTGTACTCTGCAGTAAAATCTCTCTAAATCTGGAAATTCTCCAAAAGTACTGTGGTTATTCCACAATAGCTCTTCATCTGGATACCCTTAATATCAAATAAAAAATAGGGGTATAGTGATTCAGTTTAAACCACTTCCAAAATGCATAATTACTCCAGAGTAATAGCTCTTCTGGAAGGTGTCCAACTAGCCTCAGCCCATCCTCTCAGCTGGGTGCAGTGCAGCCCTGGATGATGCTGCTGTGACCTAGAGCAAGGCACACTCTGTGTATCCTCTTACATTTCCTGTGATAAAAAGAAAATTATATTAATATTGTTAGTAACAAGAACTGACTGATTTACTCACTGGAACAGATTTTAGTCTTGAATTTTAAACTTTTTTTTCTGGGTCACAGGTTGTTTGTGAACAGTCATCATTATTATACATGTATTTGTTTTTCATTTGTAAACAGGCACTTTAGGAAAAGCAGACCCTGGCCTGTGGATTATTCATCATCTGTCCATTTTAATTATTTGCTTTTTGTGCTCAGTTATTGGCATTTGACAGTGATGCTGCTCAGACTCTGTAATTTGATGAGGATAACAAATAATGAATAACCACATGTTAACCAGGCAGATAAAGGTGCTGGTGTTAAGACAGACATTCTTCAAACATCCGTGCAAACAGAAATTGAGGTCACAGAAAGGTTTTCAAGCAAAGCAGAATGAAGTTGAACCAGGCCAAGAGTTGCTCTGCTTAGCATCCTTGGTTTTGACCAACATTTGCAACTATTTGTATTAGTATGTTTATTTGTTTGTTTATTTTTAACTGACTGATTTGTACAAGGGGATCCAGACCTGATTGCTTTCCCTTTCTTTCACATCCTGTAAGCCTGTTGTAACATACTCAGTCAGAGATTTGGGTTTACTCAGTAAAGTCTCAGAAATGGATTTCCAATACAAAATAAACACCAAGTTTATATGGGTAATATGGGGGTATGATAAAAGGCTTTTATTAGAGGGATGACTAAGAAGAGGAATTTTCAGGCTGAGGCAGGAAACTGAAGGGAGAAAACTCAAAAATTAGAGCCTTGGTTATAAATTTGATCTTTTCTACATTTCATGCACTGAGAGGTCTGGAGTGTTAGCTATGTGCATGTGAAATTGTATGGGTTTGTAGGATTCATTTTGTTGGCATGGTAAAGATTTTTCTATTAGCCTTGTGATACACAGAAAGCATTTATGTAGTCTAAAGATTCAAAAGGTCTAAATAATTTGAAGTGACAAAATTTGTTTGAGCTTGTTTCCGTTCTCTTCTTATGTCTCAAATAGGTGTCCTGGATCCACCTTTTGACTTAGCCAGCCCAGAATGTCTGGGTTTATCTTTTTGCTAAGTCACTACAAAATGCATAATTCGTTTTTTTTAACATTTAAGTAAAGGTGAGAAATGCTACAATTATTTTTCTATCTAGTGGTTAGAGAAAAGGGAGGTGCTAATGATGAGCACTGATTCCAAAATCTCTTGCTAAAGTAAACTGTAAGTGAAAAATAAAATGAGTGGTTTGGAGAAAGAGTTTATTCCCATGGTTCTATACTGTGACAATGTTTCTTGTCCTTGTGGAAATTATGTAAAATAAACCCATTATTTTTTGCCACTGGAATGATATGGCACAAATTCGGGGTTTTCAGGATCATGATGGCAAGCTTTAAATTTTCCACCTCTACTGGACTGATGGTTTGGGGGTTTTTTTAATAAAAAAGAAATGAGAAAAAATAAGGAAAAAAGCTGTTAGACTATTATCAGGCATGCAGTTGGTGTCTCCAAGGGAGATATAGAGGTTAGTGTCTGATATCTCCTTCAAACTGTGAATTTTTTTTAATAAATTGAGAAATATGTGGTAAGAAATTGCAATGTCTTTCACTCAAACCTTGCTTAAAAGTCACACAAGACTGGTCTGTCCTCTTTCAGGCATGCCAGGGCTATAATCTTTCTGTATCTAGATGTCTTCTGGGTGCTAATTCAGGACTCCCAACAATAAGTGATTTTTGTCCTCAGATTTATTGAAATGCTCTTATCTGTACACTATAATGACTGTAAATTAGATGTCAGCATTTTTTGTGCTCAGGGCATTTGGGCTGATTGTTAGGAATTTTTCACACCAAGAGTATCTTCAGCTGACTTGTTGCATTATTAAGTAGGACCCTTGTCATAAAAACAAGCAACTAGCTGAAAGGCTGAGGGCACTCATGGTGATCTCAGACCTGCCACTTATTCATTTGAATGTAAAATGAGAGGATAGAAATCAGGGTTTGGTGTAGATTTTAATTCCTCTCAACACCAAATGTGTATTTCAAACGTATTTTTCATATGCATGATTCACCAAACACTTCAAATTTTTTCAAATTAATTCAAGAAAAGTGCTGACATTCTCAAGTCTCTGTTTTGCTATTTTACCTGAAATTAGGCCAAAGATAAGTGTAATTTCTTGTGTAAACACTTCGCCTACATTTCCTCCTCATTTGAGATGGGATTGGATTTTCCCCCACAGTGCTAGAGGATCTGCTCTGACAGGTGACTTTTCACAGGTCATCTGATAACCTTATCAGCAGAGGCAGAACTTCTGAGCTGGGGCATCAATCTCTCTCTCTCAGGTGACAAGTCACTGTTCAGCCCAGAGCGCAGTTTTAGCTTTAATTTTCCTTCTTCCCTCCCTTCTTCCTGCAGCAAGCAGCTCTTGCTTTTGGTTTTGGTTTGGATTTTTCAGGAAATACATGAGCATAACTTGCCTGTTGTAGACATTCCTGCCTGGATTGGAACACCCCAAAAGTGATAAGTGTGCTGAAAAATGCAGTACTGACTGCTTAAAAACAAGTCAGTACTTCCCTGTCTGAACAGATGTTCTTGCTCAATAGGCATGTGATACTTTTCTTCCTAAAACCTGGTTTTCTAGAATTATGTTTATAAGGATTTTATCTATGAGAATAACATACTGTGCTGTTATACCTGCATAAGTTTTTCGACCCTGTAGTGTTACACTGAAATTCACAATAAAATAGTTTAAATCAATTCTTGTGGTGCTTCATGGCACTTCATAGTAGCTAAAAAGTTGTTCCTATTGTTTTCATCAATCACATTCTTCTTTTAATTGACAGTGGCTTTTATTTTCTTGTCTCTGGCGCTCATAGAGTTTCTTCCCAATATCTATCTGATTAAAATATAGCAGCCCTTCATTATCACTGTTATTTGAATAACTTTTAACTCTTAAACAAATTATTTAATAAAATCTTATATATCAAGTAACATAAAACAAGATTCTCAAAATTTAAATGTTGACTTTTGACACAATGTCAAAAAAGTAACATCTTGGTGGCACCAAGTACTGAGAAAAAAAACTTAAGCAACTACTTTGTTTTTAGGAGTTTAAAGAGATTTGAATTAATTGTTGGATCAGGTGACAAAATGCTTTCTGCTCTGAGCAATCACAACCTATACTCAGCAGCATCATAGAGTAGTTTGATTAATAAAGTAGGTGGCTATTGTACCAAAAATAGTAAATCCCACCTCATGTAGTCTGTATTAAACACATTTGAATAGTCTATGTCAGAACAATCACTTTCTTGACTTCTTAAAATCTTCTGAACAGCCTTAGGGTTGAATAGCATGCAAAACTGGTGTACCTACATTTCTGTATTTGCTGTGTACACCAGTCCCCTAATGACTGGATGAATATAACTGTCCTATATGTGTATCTATGTGTACTTTATATATACATATATATTTACACTGTCTAATAGTGCAGAACTTTCCCACTGTGGGTCAGCTTTGAAAATTTCATTAATAACAATACATAAGAGCAATGCATGTTCAACATGCTCTCTGGTTTAGTGTAGTTTTTAAAAAATTAAAAAGTAAGCAAACCATGCAGGCACAACTGAACTCAAATACAGCAACCCTGAAAACTGATTATAACCCAGAAAATTAAATTTCACAAATTCTTATTGGGCTAAATGATACTTATATAGTTTTTACTGGATTCAAATGGATATAACTGATAACAACATACAACTTGTTTGGACACCATGACATAAAAGGAAATCACTTTAAAATCTTGGAACTGATGCAGTTAATTGCAATAAATTATTTTAAACAATTACTCTTATTTCCTTAATTTTCATTTAAGTTTAAAAAAAAAGACTTTAACAGTTATATTCACTTCTAAATATGTCCACATCAGGGGTAGGTTTGCTGCAATTTAAACTAATTAATTTCTAAGCCAATTTAGTTTCATCACTAATCAAATTCCGTGAGACCAGCTTGATACCAATGTGTGCAATAATACAGAATTCTGCTAACCCTACCTTAAGTTTATTAAGTATTCAGAAAACCACTGGGAGTAAAAACCAGTAGAAACTTGTTTTCTTGCTAACATCAGCAGCAAACAAAGAAGGTACATTTCCAGACTGAGGAAGAGGGAATGACTTTTACAGACATTTTTTCTTTTACAGAAATCACACTTAGAGATGTCAATACTCTTGCCAAGTGTTGCCTTTTGAAAGTTAGCTGCAGCGAAGAGCTTAAAAGAAAATCCTTGCCATAATGTTGAAAAGAGTGATGCAACACTAATACCTAGCTAACTTAAATGCTACATGATCAGATTACTCAGAGATAATTGGCTTTCCTCTAGGTTCACAGGTTGGTTTCTGGGATTCAGGGATTCAGAAGAGAAGGATCCTAATTATTCTTCAGTGCGACCTCCTGTGACAAGAACTATACAATTTCAACTTGAAATTTCTCAATCAAATTCGTGACAAGCTCATCCTAAAATGACTGGCTGGTAAACTTGCTTTATCATCAGTCTGCCACCATGGAAGGATGAGACATTGGCAGCAGAGGCTCAGGAAGGACAAAATGCAGTTCTTCTTAACAAACTGGCACACATCACACAGTACTTCAGTAAAGATCAAGAGATTGTTACTTATATGTAGGCTGGGTTCTGACCACAAATCTGCCTTGATGTGTCTCCAGGTTTGATAGGGTTTAAGCCTCCTGGTTGGTCAAATATTAACTACTCCTTCTGTAACTGAAGGGACAGCATATATACAAGAGTGTATTAATATGGCCAGCACCAGTAGTTTCTGCTATTACATGGTTATTTCAAGAAACAGCACCTACAGTGCCATGTCCAAACACAGTGGGACGTGTGGGCTCCACTATGGCACACTGACTTCTGGCATATTGAAAGAGCTACTGATACAGTCTGGAAATTAGGGTTTACATTCAGTTTAGGTAAGGTTTTGAAGAATCCAAAGCCGATTTAGAAATGTGAACTAGAGACAGGTTTACAAGTTACTAGCACCAGGAACTTGCAATGTGCACTTGTGGACAAAGTCTTTCCATTCAACCATTACTCGATAGGCAAAAAAATAAGTGATGGGTTTTTCAGAGCATGCTCAGATTAGAAAACTTCTAAATAAATCTTCTAACTACGGTGACTAGATACTTGCTGACAGTTCAATCCTCTGTGTTTCTGAAAATCTTGGGTTTGGTTCTTGTACTGTGTTTTTACTTAAAGATCTGTTTACATAGATGTGTCTGTATTTGGTTAGCAGAACTCCACATTTAAAAAAACATTGCCCATTTTGTTTTATTAACATTATTGCCAAGGGGAAAAGATGCAAATTCTGGAACTCGAGAGTGCTGCAGTAACGCATAACAAAGTGTTACATCAAAGTGCCAGTGAAGTTGCTTCCTGGAAAATATATAGGCAAATAATATGATTTTATTAAGCTGAATATTATTACATTTATTTACTGTTACACATTCTTGATCTAAGTGGGATAAACTACCATATTTCACAAGGTTTTCTTTGTTTCCCATAAATACCTTTTACAAAATTAAAGTGCTGATATTCAGAAAGCTTGTTAATTTCTTACCATGATGATTTTATGCCATATAAGTTCTGAAATATAAAATATTTTAAAGCATCCTATTTTTATCTAAAATTATAAGGTTTCACGTTTTCCATTACTGCTCCAATACGGGGGAAAGAAAGTTTTGGTAAAGTGCAGAAAACATTTGAATGGTTTGCTAGATTTAGTTTAAGCAATAGATCAAGCAATAGATCCCCAATTTTCTCAGAAAAAAGTGGTGTACATGTGAAAAGATGATAAATAATTCACATGCTGACTAAAAAAGACCACTTTTCTGTACTGTTTTTCTTTTTTCTTTTTCTTCATCATGTTTCATTGCATGTAGAGGTTGAGTGTCTTCTGTATCAGAGACCTTCTACCATGACTGTACTAAAGCATTTGAATCTTCAAATCTATAGGAGAGACTCTGTCCTGAACAGACTCACCCTTGAAGTTCTTGGTGCTGTTTTCCTGATCCTTTGTTTTTAGCCAAAGATTAGGGGCAAGGCCAGAAATGTTTTTCTTCTGATTTCTCTCAGCCTGACTAGGTATGTATGATACCTGTGTGCATACAGCTATAAATAGAGCCAAGTGCTAATTGCTTGACACCAACAGAGTTCACAAGTTTTGGGAGTTAAATATTGTAAGCCATCAGCGATCCACTCTGGGTAATAACTCTCAGTTAATGTGAAATCTTTTTTCCAGAGATTCAGTTGTTTATAGACTCCCGACTTGTGGGCGACAAATTGAATTGTTTAAGTTGTGTGCTGTTAATGTACTGGTCATTTTTATAGAGAGAGAAGTTCAGCAGTGGCTGTGTAGTGCAGGGAGTAAATTGGGTCTCTCAGGAAGCCAACATGCCCTGGATCTTGTCTGTGCATCCATAATTTCTGATAATATCCTAGTGATAAACTGCATTTAGCAGACACCTTTGGCTGTCTCACCTGTTCTCTGCACAATAATTCAGCTTCCCTGGGATAGCAATTAAGCTTCTGACTGGCATCAGCAGCTTCCAGCAGAAGAAATTAAAAGGAGAAAAAAAATCTGCTGGAGAAATATTCACCTGTCATCCACTGGGTATGCACATGCAGATTTTCCAGCTCAATTCATTTGAGATGCAGAATGAGCCATATTTAGTCTCACCTTCAGGAGATCCTTCACTGTATCCAGCTGGGAAGCTGGAGGCACCCTACTTGCAAACAAAAATATCCAGACTGATGAAAAGGTCACCAGCTTTAAACCTCCAAGTACATGGGATATTAAGTCTGGGGTGCTATTGTATGCCATAAAAACAATTTAAATACTTCGTATAAATTATTGCAGAATTTTAGTTATATGTTTTGCCTGTTTCCTAAGCCAGCGGAGCTTAGGCTTTCATCAAATAAGGTATCAGCTCAGCAGTGAGGGAGGTCTGGAAAAAGCATGGCCTTGGCAGAATTCCTGATAGTGTGGTATCTAGATTTCAGTAGTTCTCATTTGGGATAATGACATCCATAACTCACTGTGGTATTATTCCCTCGGGCAGTTTAAAACTTCTTATAAAAATCTTTGCTTCAGTTTTGTAACAGTAAATCTCTACATCCTGAAACCATCTGCTTAGCTTTTTATTAAGATAATGCATGCTCTGTTTTCATACCAATTTTTTGCGTGTAAAAATAACAATACAGGATCTGAAACCCTACTTTCAAGCATGCCCCCCCAAATCTCAAAAAAATAAGGAAATAAGTGTATGGTTTGAGTCTAACAAGCCAAATCAAGCACTGCACCTCTAAACCCAGAGGCTGCAGTACGGAAGCTTAGATCTGCTGAGATCTGCCTGTATCTGTGTTTTGTGTGGCAGCTGTGTGAGGTGCAAGGGCACCACTGTTAACACACCCATTTAACAGACAGTAAATCAGAAGACTGAGGTCCATCTGTGCAGCATGGAAGAACTCCTGCTTTTTATCCTCATACTTAGTTGTACACAAGCGAGAATCATCAATTCATAGAATGGTTTGGGTTGAAAGCGATCTTAAAGATTACCTCATTCCCATCCCTGTGCCATCCTACAGGGACACCATCCACTCACTACAGCAGGTTACTTAGGGTCCCATCCCACCTGGCCTCGAGCACTTCAGGGGTGGCACTTCCATAAGTTCTCCAGTGCCTCAGCACCCTTTGAGTAAATTTCTCCTTAGCATTTAATTTAACCCTGCCCTCTTTCAGTTTAAAACCACTGTCCTTGTCCTGTCACTATCTGCTCATATAAAAAATCCCTCTCCCTTCCTTCTTAAGACACAGGAAGGCCACAGTGAGGCCTTCATGGAGCCTTCTCCAGGCTAAACATCCCCAGCTCTCTGAGCCTATCTTCACAGGAGAAATGCTAATCGATTTTCATGGCCCTTCTCTGGATCCACTCCAACAGATCCAGATCCTTCTTGTGCTGAGAAAGTTGTGTCCTTTGTCACTCGTTTCAAACTGTGGAGTTCATGCTTTTTCTCAGAAGAAACACTGTTATGTTAGTTAATTTTAAATTTGCACGTTCCTTTATTCTTATTAATCAAGTTTATATAAGACTGCCAAGTTAGAAAGTTATTACTGATGTGTCCCATCACTTGAACTGTTCAAAGCACTGCATGAATTTGGTCCTTCCCAAATATTAATCTGCCTTGGGGTTCTCCTGAGCACCCATTCACTCAGTTAAAAGTTTGTGTTTGCATGCTGATGTTTGTTCCTGAGGGCTCATCTCCCCTAGAGAGCATGTTTAAACAACTGAAGTACTCTTACAATGAAACATTCAAATTCAAGCCTTTATTATTATGCAATCTGGGATTATTTTTTTATCATTAGACTTCCTTCTGAACTGGGTGGTTGACACTCCCTGTTCCAAATTCCTGTCCCATGAGCTAGTTGTTTGGAAATACTGGCTAGGAAGACAAAAAATGTGGCTTCTTTTTTTTTTTTTTTTTTTTTAATCTGGAGAAAGTGTTTTTTTCACTAGGTATTTGGGATTAAACTGTAACCTGAAGGCAGTCCAAAGAAATAGGGTAAAGATCAAAAGGAAGAGGAGTGCATAACTTGGAGGATTGGTACACTGGAAACAGAGAGCCTGATTCGAAGTGCTTTGGCTGTCTGAGGATTCTTGTGCATGACTTAACTAGTTTCTGGATTAAACCTCGCATATGCCCTAGGAGAGGAATGTGTACCTGCTTCAGCAGCATGTGCTCTCTGAAAAAAAACTGTGGAAACTATATGTTGTGTCAAATTGAGGGTTCTTTTACTATTCAGAACAAGAGATTTCTGATTAACTCCATATCTAAACAATTTTAATGATTCACGAGACTACTCTGACTTGACTCTCCAGTCAGATCAGTTTCCGTACAGAACTTCACTCCTTGATCTATGTCCAAGAACATATTTATCAGGGAATTTATACAGCCCTTTAAATTCACTTCCTTATGTGACTTAAACTACCTTTCACAGTTTGCAAGTTCCCTGTGTGTGAAGTGAGGATTTCTCCAAATTCTTCGTGTCCTGTGTTCCTGTAGTGTTCTTCCCCGAGTCCTCCTGCCGGGCAGCCTCTGCCGCAGGAGAGCTGGAGCGATGAGTTCCCTCCTTTGCCCGCAGGGACAAAACGCCGCATGGATGTGCTCTCCCTGCACGCACTGAATGCTCAGGCATTCGGCGTTTTGACAATTCTCCCGGGGAGGACTCGCTTAGCTTTCCGAGCAGCTTAGCATTCAAAACACCGTGGCCACTCGGAGAGCCGCAGATGCTTCAGGTTGCCCTGACACGGGTTGCCAGGTACTTGAGCGCACACGGAGAAGAGCTGTGGCACCGAGAGCCTTTCCTTGTCGTGCCTCAGCAGCTCGCAGGGCTCGGCCAGCCCCGGCATTGAGAGCAGCTGCCTCCGACAGCCCCGGCATTGTTTTGGTGTCGTTTCTGCAGAGGAGCGGCAGGAGCTTACATCATTTCCAGTAATGAAGTGCCTGGGGTTCTTTTATGACTTGCACACTCTGCTTCTCTGGAGCTGTACAGTATGTGCTGCGTGACTTCAGGAAACCGAGGATTTGTTTTGACTTGCTAAAAGAACGTTTTGCTATTTCTCTTTACAATTTCACCGTATGACTTGTCCATTCTCTCCCCCTCTTAAGAATAACTTCAGATTTAATTAGCTGAGTGCAAACATCTTTCATGGCGGTGTGGATTATACTCCTCATTGAGTACATTTACCAACAGAATGAAAGACAACTTAATCAGGCAATTCTGTATTTATACTGCTGTGTCCAGAGAGCATGGTAGCTGTCAACAGACAGTTGCTATTGACTTTCTTTCTAGTGCAGGGTGCCCAGTGATGTGAGGACCCATCTTGTTAAGGCTTGCTCTTTGGTTCTGATGCTCTCTCTTCTACTTAAGATTCCTTTTCAAGTGTGTTTTATTATTGTTTCCCTCTCTGCTATGTAAGAAAAATGATACTTATGTGCCGTGCTGGAAGGTACTGAAGGTGTCCCAGAAGTTCCCCAGTGACCTTTCCTAGCATATTTTAAATGGTACAATTTTTACTTTCCTGAACTGTACAGTAGCGTTGCTCATGAACATTTATTAGACGAGTTTGGCACCAGCTTCCCAAGTGTTACCTGGATATAGGCGTGTGAGTGTGTGTGTGCTTTGAATTCCTCTGTGCTGAATTGCAGTTTGCATTTCCACAACTCAGAGAATATTCTGACCATGAACCACCTGGAGCGTGTCTGGGGTATCCTGACTCAAGCTGCAGCCTCCACAATTCTCCCTGAGTCCTGAAGTACATGACCGTGTGCTGCAGCAACAGCAGCTGATTTGCCTGCCTGTGCTGTCACAACAAATGCTTTTTGACAGCATCAAAACCAATGAAAGACAGGACATTTATAATTCCCATTGTAAAATTGTCATCTTTTCTGTTAGTTCCAGGTACTGACCTTGTCTTGAGCACTTTATAAAACGCCTTTAACCCTATTAACGATTCACTTCCCCAGAGTTAAAATTTGACAAGTCCATTTTTAGCCATCTCTTCTCTCAGACATGCCGTGGTTTCAGTTTGATTCTTCAGAGGTGAATCATAGTTTCAAAACCCTCACTACCTGAAACACTCTTTTTTTCCATCAGCATTCAACATGTTTAACATGGGTTCAGACATGTTATCAGAAACTTATACTAGAGTCCTTTAAAAAAATTCCCGTGTGATTTCATGCCCTGGAAGCATCTTTTACACTGTAACTATTCCTACAGGTATGGGAAGATACGAGGCATATGGATGTGAGCTAGTCAAATTAATACCATAATGGCTTCTGGCTCGACAAGCAGATACAGTGCAAACAGAGAGCAGAACAGCTGTAGTAGAGTTACCTTTTATGTGGGTGGCACAGACGTCTGCCAATTAAAATGATCTGATGAATCATTTCTTGCCATATGATTACTGTTAATAAGAATTTATGTTAACAAGTTTGTGTCTGAACTTTGCACAGGTTCATGCCTGCATTTATTTTGTTAAAAAATAGAGCATATCATGGTTGTTTTTTGTTCCTAATGGACTTTCTTTCCTCCCTTGAAAGCATTCCAGGACTCCAGTAATGCAGAGCTGCCAACTATCCCTTAAAGGGAGATGTTTTAATATCTCTGTAGTGCTTTTTGTATGTAATTCTGTGTATACAAAACTATAGTTTTAACCTGGGAACCTCAAGCTAAGCTTATGACTCCACATAGCAGCAATTACAAAGAGAGCATGGCCTTCAAAATACAAACTTTTATTTAAGTCTTTTTTATTGCAAACATTTATACTTCGCCACCAACTGAAAGGTTTTAGCCATGGACTTCATTACACTACCTCCCTGTATGTAAAACAAAGTGATTATTTTTCTCCAGAACTGATGTTATATTTTGGTGAAAAATTAGGCATGACAAAATGTTCTTCTAAATATGTCCTCATCAACTTATAAAGCATTTCAAAGTATTTGAGAAGTCTGTACAACAAGTGAGACATTGCATAGAAAGAATTGTGCAAGTCCAAGCATGGTGAGTGTTAACAAACTTTGATAAAGGATGATTTGAGAATCTCTCATCAGAAAAATGTGGTTTGAAACTCTGCACATAGTAGGACAGAGTAGAAAGACAGAGAACAATTGCAATAAAACTGCTTGAAGTACAGTTTAACTAGGGTAAGTGGTTGGGGACTTATCATCTTTGTGAATCTTGTTTGGGAGTCATAAGCAGAACAAACGTTTTGGTGGAAGGACTTGTTCCCATGGGACTTAGAACAGTTAATAGAAAATATATTGAGGAAAATAATCCTAAGAAGACTAAGGTGGAACTTGGCAAATAGATATTTTCTCTCCCTATGTGCCCTGCTAGCAATTCTGCCACTCAGGAGGAATAGAAGACAATGATAAGCAAGGCATTACATGGCACTTAGATAGACTTTTGGGGGCTCTTTGGCTAACAGCCTCCTCACCTCTGCTCTGTCTGTGCTTACAGATGCTGTGATGTCATATTTGCCTCCCTTTTCCCTGCAGCATCAATAAAACAAGAACTCTGCTATGTTTTTTCCAGTGTCATCCTGCATTACCACCTACAAGAAGACACCACCTCCAGTCCCACCAAGAACCACCACCAAACCCTTTATTTCCATCACAGCCCAGAGCAGCACGGAGTCTGCCCAAGATGCATACATGGATGGGCATGGACAGAGGGGAGATATCATCAGTCAGTCAGGACTTAGCAACTCCACAGAAAGCCTGGACAGTATGAAGGCACTGACAGCTGCTATTGAAGCTGCCAATGCACAGATCCACGGCCCTGCAAGCCAACATGTAGGGAACAATACTGCCACTGTCACCACCACCACCACCATTGCCACTGTTGCAGTAGAAGATAGGAAGAAGGACCACTTCAAGAAAAACAGATGCTTATCTATTGGAATTCAGGTACAGTACATGACATGGATTATATACTCACCATTGTTTTGGATTCCTACATCTGTTTTGCTGCTCATTATACAATGTTTTGTGTATTTTTCTTCTTGTCCTGACAGGTACGTATGTAGAACTTGCATCAGCATAATCATTCTGCATGGTACTAATGATGTTTTCCTAATTTATCATAAATACATCAGATGCAAGGATTTGTTTGAGTCTCTGTGCTGCTTGTTATTCAGCTCTGTTAAATTACACACATGAGCACTAATCTATGAATCATAACACAGCGGGGGTCAGAAAGGCATGAATTAAATCATTGAAAGGGAATGTGTAAAACAATGATTTACATTACACTATCACCAAAAAAAAATTTTCATCCAGCCTCACTGAATTAATTGTCGCTGCTTATTCATGCATTTCATAATGACTGGTAGCCACTTGAATGAGACAGCATTGTTCTTATCTCAGCCTCAAGAGCAGAAGATAAGTTCCTTCTGATTTGCCCTTGTTAAAGAAAATTACATTTTCTTACCTCTAGTGGAATGAAACAAGGAGACTAACCCTGCCGAATTACACTCCTGTTTATAGAAAGGACAAGAGTAAATAAACTAAGATTTGTGTAATTTGCTTTCTTAATTAATCTTTTCACTCTCCAACTCCCCCCCAAAACTGTATGTGCATAGGACTCCTGACTATCTGCTTGCAGGAATAGCTTTTGTAACAAAATACTTGAACTTAAAATCAACTGAGAATCAACACAGGTTTTGACAGGAGATGACTCTCGAGCAGGTAGAATAGCAACCCATAGCTTATCGGCCTTCACAAGAAGACACTTTTATTTTTCTTGCAGAAGGTGGTTGTAAGCACAGCACTCTGTGCCTGGACAGGCTTATCTGATTAGTAAAGTCTAAGAATTTACCATGAAATCTCGATATCAGCCTGATGAGATAGATGAGAGGTGTTGTGCTGAAGTATGCCATGCCAGGGGTAGCTGCAGGAGAAGCTGTAGCTTTTCTCTCACTTCTTGGAAGGGAAATAATAATTATTGTCTGTGGGTTCAGTTCACTGACTTTGTTGTAGACCTTTACTGCTTCATAGCTGTTCGTTTCGGGTATATTCTGAAAGAAGAGCTGATGTTCAGTGTTAAACAAAGGAGAAAGATCCTGGTGGGACAGGGATAGAGGAAAACTCCTCTGTTATGTATTCCCATTCCCAGCCAAGCCAAAGATGCCATTATATTATTGCAATCCCTTATTTCACCTATCCAAGAAACCAAGACTCCTTAGCAAAGACCCTGCAAAATAATGGGTACAAGGAAATAATTTCCATGTTTGCAGAAGCCAAAATGAACAATGATAATGTGAATCATGGTTCTCGAGAGACCATCTCCCTGCCATCTCTTCTTAAAGGAGTGTTGCTAGTAACAAGTGCTGCTTTTGAAAGGTGTAGAGGCCTTAGTTTCCTGAGATCTGAGGAAAACAGCTCCAAATGCTCTTCAAGCCTGTGACAATCTCCCTCTTAAACTTGGAAGTTTACAGATGACCAGTATAATCACCTGAAATAATAATGAAATCTGGGGATGGTACGTGAGGGTGTGCCAAGGCAGGATTTGTGTACAAACCAATGAAGGTGTGGTACAAACCACCTGAAGCTGGGATGACATGAAGTGAAACCTGCAGCAGTGGTACAGCCTTACAGGATTCCTGCCTGTGCATGGTGCCACCCTCACAGCTGTGCACATCAATGAGATTTTTAGAGTCAGACAGGCTTCACAGATAAAAGAAACTTACTTCACTAGTCTGCTGTCTGATCCATTTTGCAGCACTGTTGCACAAGCAGTCATGCTGGTACAGCTGAAGGGGTAGTGTGGGAGTAGAAATACCTTAAAATAGGTGTTGATGCCAGAAATTACTTCTCTTACAAACAACTGCCCTAAAGGAGGTAGGAACACTGTCAGTCCTCTGACTGGCAGCATAGAGTCAGTCTCTCTCCACTGAGTAAAGGGAGCTTAGTTCAGGCTTAGTCTGAACTCAGACCAAGTACACACCTTCTCTGTAGAGCACAGCAAGCTGCATTAGCCACAGGTATATTCTTGGTTTTCTTCCTCCTCTGCCAAATAAACCCAACATGCACTTCTGATGAGCCTCCATGTGTGTCCTCTACAACCCTCAGTCACTCTTAGGACACTGCAAGCCTTCACTGTAAATCTGCTAAGCAAACAAGCAAAGTTAAGCAAAGAAAAGCTCTTCCATCAGAAGGTTGCTTCACTCTGTCAGTTACGGGATTTAAGGTGTATTTATCTTCCCAGAACCCCCAGTATCAAGGAAGTACCTCACCTCACAGAACAGTTTCAGTAATTGCCATCCCTCACTGAGCACTTTTCCTGCACAGGTTGGTCAAGTGGCTCTCAACCAGAAGCCGCTGGTGGAACAGCCACTGCAGCTGGATATTTTGCACACCCATGGTCACTTTGAGGCTACAGGTCACTTCATGACACTGCTATGGCCCAAAAATTCTGTCTACTGGAAGATGTCTTTCTTGTATGACTATCCATATTATATATAGCACTGGGAATTAATGACTACACTGATTGGACGCAGAATATTGTGATTTTGTTCAAAGACACATCTGTGGTTAAATTTTAACTTTATACCATTGGCACAAATCTCCTCACGGAGCTGGAGATGTGATATCAAGTTCCAGCTCCAAATTCCTGTTTGCAAGATGAAGCAGTAAAGAAAATGCATCCAAGACTCATATCTGCTTTCTTTAAATCTTTTCTCTGCAGTGCTCTGATTTGAGGCACTAACATTTAAACAAAATAGACACATGATTTTGATATGAGTTCACATATGCATGCACGTACAGATAGAAGGTAAAATCAAACAAATGGTGAGGCACACACAATATCTGGAGTTACAGCTGCCCAAAGAGATGGCTCTGACAAATGTGAGCATCCAGCCTCGATAAAATATTGGTTAAAATCCATGTTGCAGGCTGAATATTGTCTTACCAGAAATGCTTTATAGATTAAGAATAATGAATATTCACTAATAACATCAGAAATGAGCACACCATGGAGACATTGACTAGATAAAGGAACTCATGGTACAAGCTCTATGTGCACTTAGTAGCTAAGGTGCATAGAAACTGCAAGTAGCCAGGTGATATCTCTGCTAAAATACATTCTAATTACCTGTGATGTTTTGGTTTTTTTAAGGTTGATGGTGCTGAAGAATCCACCATACCAGGTGATAATAAAGTAACCAGTAAGTTCCAGTCCATAGGAGTTCAAGTAGAAGAGGAGAAGTGGTGAGTAAAAGTTAACATTGTTTTTCTAAAGTAAATAATTATGCCGCAACTAATTTTTAAGAGCTCTAGTTCCTGCACACATGACCACATAAACCTGCTTCCTGGATGAATTGTTAGATCACCCAGCTGAAAAGCTGAGTCTTAAAAATGTTGCAGCTCTTGTTTTTCAGAGAATTTTTCAGGACCAGTGAGAGAAATGGAAGAGAAGTACCACAAATTTTGAGAGCTCATATATTTTTAATAATCTCTTTTTCCCCAGAAAATCTGCCTAAACAGTGGACAGTGCTGCAGCTAGAGTATTAGTCTTGGGATGGCTGCAGCAGCACAGAACTGATGAGGAAAAGTTTATCTTGCTTTTCTGCAGAATAATTTCAGCCACATGTAGCAGTGCAGTGGCAGAGCCAAACTGAATGCTTTTACTCAGGTATCTCACCCAGACATCTCTGCATTACAATTGCTCCCTTGCAAAAAAACTGTTGAGGTTACAAAGCAAGTCTGTAAAACTCTGTTCTCCCTACAATCTGCAGTGTATCCTGAGTTGGTAAACAAATACTCTCCAAGAAAAAAAATTTAAAAGAAGAAACAATCTAGAGCAGCTGTCTTTAAAGGTTGAGTTTCTTTCTGATGACAGATTTGCAGCTACATTGCAGGGCAGAATAACTGTGTGTAGCACTTGAGAGATGCATAAAATTTTTGAGTGCTTGACCACAACTGCAAATCTATTTCCTTCCCAAAACTGGACTCAGTGGCTGAAGAAAAGCCAGACTGCCCTCTTGCCTCTGAGTGTGCAGGCCTGCCCAGTGTTGCTGTGACTCCAAGCATCCACACAAGCCCTGCTTCTCTTTTCTCAGGCCACCTGGGCACAGTGTGACTTTTGGATGCTGGAGCCGCTTTCTTGATCATTCTCAGAACCCTCCTGTGTCATAGGCAGAGCCTCAGTGCAGTATGACTTGTCAGTAAGAGAAGTTACCCTTGCTATTTCTCCAGAGAAAACCTGGGTGCAGCAAATCTGAGCTGATAAAATTCAGGCCCTCTCCCCTTCTCTGGCCTGCTGACTGCAGGAGCCAGTGGAGATGTACATTTTCACACCATATTTTTCCTACATCTGCTAAAAATACTCAAAAATAGCAAGTTTATCTACACTATTTTCAATTCGACCATATTACTCTGTAAAGTAGCAGAGCATTTTCCTGTGGTTTTAAAAGGCTAAAGTGATTTCAGCAAAAAGAAATGTGATTTTGCAATGACCCTGCTAGGCTGTTACCAAGTTCCTCATTAACCTGCTAAAACATCTCTTGCTGGCAGACATTTCTTTATGTGTTAGACCTTAGCCCCATTTACCATCAACTCTTGCAGCACGAGATAAATGAGCACATTAGAATGGATGCTGAAGGACCATTTCACTTCAGCCTGGGCACAAAGGAAATAACTACCCCAAAAGCCCTACCCTCCCCCTCCCCACAAAGAAAGAAAGAAAGAAATGGCTGTTTGTAAATACCTTACTTCCAAAGTCCTCTTTCTACTGCAGTTTTTATTGCTCCAGAGAAAAAGGTAAGATGTGCCCGTGAGAGTCTGCCCTGAGAAAGCAATATTTCTGCATTACTTACTGACAGCTGTGTTTGGGGGTTTCCTTGCTGATAAAGTTGAGGTTGCTGCTGTCTGGAGCAGACGGGCAAGCAGCAATCTATCATGGACTTTCAGAAGTGAGCTGGCTGATAAAGGACAGCCCCTAATCCTTAGAAAATGAGTGCACTCAAGACACAAAGGGCTTATCATCACAGTTGGGCACTCATACTTTTTTTCTTTTTCTGTAACACAGCAGAACACAATGTATTGATTATCTGTTACAGGAATAGAATTGTAAATACAGTACATTCTTCACTGTCCCTACACCATAACATCTGCAAAGCCTAAGAAAAACCCCTTTTAGCTAAATCTTTCAGAAATTAATGTTTTTAAAAATACTCCAGGCTTCAGAAATACTAAATAAATGTAAAATGAGAAGAACGACACAGCAGGAAGGATAAATACAGTAAATTGATCATGTTTTCTTGACAGTCTAAGCTATTAATTCCACTGTTGCAAAACAAGAAAGCTCTTTGCCTAATGCACCAAAAGCCCACCACAGCTTTAAGTCTTCTTCTTCTTCTTGGCTTCCTGCTCCTTCCTTCCCCTTTCCCTCACCTCATAGGATTGTCATTCTCACATTAGGGAGTCTTACCTCCTCATGTCCTTTTAAATATTCCTTCTTCTGTGTTTGGATCAGGTAAGCAAAACATTTTGCCTCCACTTCTTGATCTAAGTAATACAAAACCAGACCATCTTCACAGGACAGCTCTCTCTCTTCAATCTTCCATCTCACCTCAGACCTTTCCCTGGCCCTTCACTTTCTGTATCCTGGGCCTTCTGCCAAGACTGCCTCGGTCCACTTCCTCCTCTTGTACTGCTCAAAGGATAAATGTGCTTCCTGCTACCTGACCACATTGCAGCTGGAGCCATTGCTGCTGTTTATCTTATCCTCAGTTCTTTATGCTGCCAGTTCTCAATACTGTTTTTCATACCCATTCCCTACCTGCAGCTCTGTGATTTCTAGCATTTATACAGTAATTCTGTCCAGTCTTTCTTTTGGAGAGAACTTGGTACACATTTCTTTCATCCTCATGATCTTACTGCTGTTAATCTTTATCTCTCACCTGACCTTCCCCACGATGCTGACAAAACCCTAACCAAAATGTTCTTCCATTTTTCCTTCCAGGGCAGTTTTGAAAAGTGTACCTAATGAAACTCATCCATGCAATCTCAGGGCATTTCAATTCTTGTCCGTTTATGTTTGTCCTTTCTTCCTACCTGTAACTTCTTCTTGACCTCAAGGGACCACCCTCCTCACTTACCAAAGAAAACGGAGTTGTTAGAAGTCAACCAGTTCTACTGAAGCAGAAAAAAAAAAATCATTTATTCTGCCAAAAACAATTAGCATGCATTCTTTGTGAATAAGGGGTTTTCAGTCCCATAGCTCTGTAATCAGTTTTAGTCTCTCTTGCAATTTATCTTGCCTGCCCCAAGACCTCCTCCTCTTACATTGTCAGCTCCAAAATTGTCTCACTAATTGTTCTAGATGTGCCATCAGCTGGTAATTGTACCTGATTTGCCATCACAAGATGATGAAACAGTGGTAGTTTCTGGAGTAAGAACACTGCCATAGACTCTTCTCTGGTTTCTGGGGCACCAAGGAAGATGCCCCCGTACCTTGATACACAAAATTGTGTCTTACCACAAGGTCTTGATACACAAAGTACGTCCTTCCACAGCCTTCCTCTTTATATGATATAAAGTAGAATCATTTGAAATAACAACACAGTAACAAAGCAAACAGTCAAACAAAAAGCCTGTGATATCTCTTCCAGGAAAAAAAACAACAACCCTTACATCTTTGGATTTTCTTACTATATAAACTCATATTTTTCTGGTTTTTTCTGTAGGTTTTTGGGTTTGGTTACTTCCTGTCCAACAATAAATACTCAGGTTTTAGTAATTTCCCTATACAATAGGCCAATCCTACAGTCTAACGCTAATTTCTCAACACTGTTTAGAACTTTCAAGTCTGTATTTTGGGTAAGCTAAGCAGGAAGTACATGATGTGACATTTGGGGGATGTCCTCGGACTTAGGACTTTGGACTTGATGATCCTTTTGGGTCCCTTCCAGCTAAGAATATTCTGTGTTCTGTGAACTACTTGCATGGCTTTTCTCAGCAGCATTTTCTGGATAACTATGTTCTCCATGGTGGAAGCCATTGCAGTGAGAAATTCTGAAGGTTGTAGGTGTCCCATCCCTGGAAACATTCAAGGTTAGGCTGAACCTAACCTTGGTTAGAGCTTGAGGCAATCTGATCTAGTTGAAGATGTCCCTGCTTATTGCAGGGAGGTTGGTCTAGATGACCTTTAAATGCCCTTTGCAACCCACACCGGTTCCTCTGGCCAGTCCCATGCTGGTGAGACTCATTCCCCACATCCTCTCCCACCCTGTGCATGCTTGGAGGAGGAACTGCTGCTCTGCTCAACAAAAGGCAAATCACGCCCTGGCTCTGGCAGGGCCAATCTCCTTCCCTGGCCACAGCTGCCTGTTAGCCAAGGCAACACTTACAGCCCTGGTGGCTCCCAGCCAGCTGGTGGGCTGCTGCAAGCCAGGCCTTGGCAGAATTTGCCTTAAATTTCTGATCACACCCTGCTGGTTGGCAATAGCCTCCCTGCCCCAGACCGAGCCCTGGAGGGAGGCTGAGCGCTCCAGCCAGCATCTCTGCCCTGCAATGCAAAGGCCAAGAGCTGGTCAAAAAAACAACAAATAAACCAACCAGCTTAAAACACTGGGATAAACAAAGATGAGCTGCTGCAAGGAATGGGGTTGGAGCAGGAACATTGTTCCTGCCTTTAGAAACACGGTACCATGTCTGCTAACTCCTTCTGCAGTTTTTGTTCTGCTGACAGCAGCTGCAACCTTAGCAGAGAAGCCCACCACCAAGAAGGAGGACAGCCAGTGGGTAAAGTAAGGCTGAGTTTAACCTAAATTTCTGTGAGATTGACCGTGCATCAGTTGGTTTGAAATCCAGATCCTTTCTGGAATTTTGGATTTGGGGTTTTTTTAAGGAACAAATTACGTTATCTAAGTTGAATTGCAAACATATTTTGCAAAAGAAAGCCAAATACTTAGTAGCTGAGAGTTGAATGCCAACAAGTGACCGTGTTGTTGTTCAAAACACATCATTCTGTTGTTCTCCATACTGGTTTATCCAGTCTGAGGTTTCATGGCTTTCTGCACCCTAGGCCAGATATCTGCTGCAGTTTTCTGAAGCTGTAATTATTGCACCTCGTGCCTGCAGGGCACAACTGAGTACAAAAACAGAAGAAGAAGCAAACCTCTGTTTTGAACTTTTTCCCTTTTTTTAGATAGATTTGTGAATGTTTTATATGGTAGAAGTAGCAAAAACTTTATCATTAGCTTCAACAGCACTCCTCTAGTATGGAATTTTAACTGAGAGCAAAACAAAAAGGGTTCATGTGGGACACAAATGGTATTTTGTAAGAGTAAAGTATCTTGGAAGTGAGTGAGGAAGCTGTCACAGGCTAAAATTACCATCTATTAGGCATTTTTTTATAGATGAGTTTGAAGCAGGCAGATAGTAAGTGCCCTTCCTGCATATCCATTTTATTCAAAATACATTTCCTTGGAAGTATTTTTTTAATTTTGAACTGATGCTATATTCTATTGCCAAGTTGTTTTTCTTTTGAAGACAGATAAGTTACATAATCCAGTGCCAAGAAACTGTCGTCCAAACCTGTAGCATGCTATTATATAGATAAAACAAAGGCAAAAAAAATAGGTCATTCTATTTCATTTGTTAAGCAGAGTCTGGTTTTGCTGGTACTAGCTCATACTGAACCCAGTCAGAGTACACTCCTGAAAGACTTGAAATGTAGAGCCTCCAGCAGTATGTCCTCTTGTCAGGCAGACTTTGGTGTTTTCACATTTGGGTTTTGGCATACACTGAAAAGCCAGGGTGTTAACTGAGAACACAAGTGGTCATCTGAAACAGTGTCAGAGTCTAGGGCACTGAAGGAAGCAGAAGGTGGCTGTGACATGGAAGTAGGGACATGGAGAAGAGCAAGCCTGGACTAAGGCATTTGCATTTCTCACCAGTGCTATGGAAGGTGTGGAATTGTACACTGTGTGCTAATGCCGTGGATCTCAGTGAACCCTGACTAAATGACTAAAAAGAAATATTCAGTCAGCATGTGCCTGTGTGGGCACACATGTTTGTGTGTGTGTGTGTTTGTGTGTGTGTGTTTGTGTGTGTGTGTTTGTGTATTTCAGTGCAGATAAGGGATTTGTCAGGTTGGTGGTCAAATTAAAGCAATTTCTAAAAAAACCAACATGGATTAGACCAATAGATTTTCACTAGTCTAATGCTAGTGTCTTTCTAATCACTAATACTAGTATGACAACTTTTCTCTGCCAGGAACCCATAGCAGATAGTTAGGGAAAGTATAAAGAAGTGTGTGTAAAGTGTGTGAACTAAGCACAACTTCTCCCAGTAGACATTCCCAATTTAGTATTCTGTTGTTCAGGGACTTCCTAAGCAAAATATGAAATGTTTAATGGCTCTTCCTGCGGATTTGATCAAATTCGCTTTGAACCTATTTTTACCTTTGCTTTTTTTCAGGATTCTGTGACAATTTAATTACACATTGTGTGAAGAAGAACTTGCTTTTACTAGATGTAGATCTTTAGACCTCTAAGCCTTGCAACTGGCTGCCTTCCTCCCCACAGTTATTTCACTCGGATAAATGGTGAAACATCCCCTAGTCGGGATTTCATAGATCTCTCACAGTCCTCCTCAGCAATCTGTTTTCTAAACCTTTTCTCCCATAGGGAAATCTTTTCTCCACCTCCCCAGGCAACCTTGTCCTCCCTTTCTAACTTTTTCTGCTGTATCAATCCATAACAAAATGCTTTTCTCTACTTTTCAAGGGATAAATACTACCAAGCTGAAGAATTCTCCACACTCTTTATTTTTCAGTTTGCTGGTGCATATCATGCACAACTACAGTGGCACAACCATGGCTTTTGTATCATTTAACCACATTTGTTTCAAAAGAACTGCAAGCAGCAGGCACCATGTCAAAATGCTTGTGATTATTAAAAAAATATGCACACAATCTATTATTAAAGTTTCCTGGGACTGGTATGGCTGTTTGTTTGAGGTGCCTTCTGCAGAGGAATTGGGTTGTTTGTTTTTTTTTAATTGGAGGACCTTTCTCAACTCCTGTTTTGCCTTGCTCTATTCCTCCCAATGCCCCAGACCAACAGCCATTAATTTCCTCTATCAGCAGGACCTATTGCAATCCTCCTTGAAGTCTGCTGCAGTCCTCCTGAGCTACCTGGATGCACCAGGTACACAGGACATTAAATTCTCCCTCAGCATCCTTCCATCTGCTCCCACACCAGCTGCAGGCTAAATATGCTTAAAGAAATTTTACTGTCAGTTGTACTTGTCTAATTGGCTATTGCTTTTCAGTGGAAGGTGGAATATAAATGAAAGGAAGTGAAATGGCACCCAGCATCCAGTTTCACCATCTCTTCAGCATTTTCACTGCTTGAGCACAAACTAAAACTAGGACTGGCAAGGGCAAAACAGCCAAAATATCACAGGGGAATGGGTCCTAACACTAGTTACAAGTGTAGATGTGATATTGAGAACAAGTTGGAGACTAACTACTGACTGCATGAGTGTACAGGCATCCTGGATTTGTAAGAAGAAGAGATGGGAATCTGTCCCTATTCCATTCAAAACTGTTAATTCTGAACCCTAAATATGACTGATTTAAGAAATGTCTATGTTAATTGCTTTATGGTTCTACCTTCTTTTACTTCATGGGGCAAGACAGCAGTGTGCCTCACTTGTTTTCCACTCATGCCCTCCACAATCCACTGCTGATCTAATGGGCTCTCATTACCACGCCCTGCAGCAGCATTGGTTGTCTTTCCTCCTTTGACCTCTCTGCTCCTCCTCTGTCAGCCTTTTCATCTCAGAAGCCTCGGACTGCAGAATTTGAAGTGCTGTTTACATAAAGAAAACCCACCCCAACCCAGACCCCCAAACTTTCTCTCCCCACTGCTCTTGCCTTGGCCCTCCGGGTTGTTCTAAGCCTGCAGATGCCCCAGCACAGGGGAACTCTGCAAAGTGAGAGGAAGCTGCCCTCAGGACAGCAGCCATCACAATGAGGTTAACACAGACAGGCAGGACACCAGCTTTGGTGAAAAAGATTATTTTGAAACTGAAGTTTGAATGCGAAAAATAGAATGTCTGGACACTGGTCATGGGCGCTAAAATTGTGAGAGATGGCAGATATAAAATTATGAAGAGTAATTATGAAGAAGCAATAAAAATACTTTCCTGAGTTAAAAGTACTTTTTTTGTATAAATGGAATGTATAATAATACATACATAGTAGACACATTGGTATTAGTATCTTACTGATTTCTCATGTATGATTTTCAAATGTGGCTTATGAGTTTGGATGTGTAACTTCAAAGGGTGTGAGCTTTAAAAATTGAAAGATAAACCACTTCTGAAAATTGGGCCCCTTTAACTTTTCATTAATCAGCAACCTAAAATTCTGAGCCACTGGCAGTGTTAGCTCTCTCTTGGGCTGGCCTCTGGCTTTGTTAAACCACATAACAACTAGAGGTCCTTGTCTCAATAAACAGTGAGCTTGCATGGAAAAAGAGAGATGCTTGTTTGTTTGCTTGTAATGAGAAAAAGCTTATGCTGATCATTTCAAGGAAAAAACACTTGAGCTTAGCACTGAGAGGTGTGACTGCCAGTCTTAGGAAGAGTGGCAGAATCTTAGTAAGTCCTTCCATACCGAGTTACCTGGAAAAAGCTTTCTAAAGATTTTCTCTTTATGCTCTTCAAAGCTTTCGCAGGTTTACACGATCTAATAGTGTAACAACAGCTGTGCAAGCAGACCTGGATTTCCATGAGAACTTTGAAATAATCGACCCTCAAGAGGACAATACATGTTCTGGACAAATATCAAGACAGTTTTCCCGAGATGCAAGCACCTCTACCGTTAGCATACAAGGGTCAGGAAACCATTACCATGCATGTGCAGTGGATGATGACTTTGAGACAGATTTTGATCCGTCAATTTTACCTCCTCCTGACCCATGGATTGACTCTATTACTGAAGATCCTCTGGAAGCTGTTCAAAGGTCAGTGTGCCCACGAGATGGCCACTGGTTTCTGAAGCTACTTCAGGCAGAAAGAGATCGTATGGAGGGTTGGTGCCAACAGATGGAGAGAGAAGAACGTGAAAACAACTTACCTGAGGACAGTAAGTAACCACACACAATAATATTGAAACTGCAAAGAAGTACTTAATATAGGTCAAATTCACTCCAGTGAATTCTGTATTGTGCCCTTTCTTACTTAGCTAATGAAGCTATGGTTGTGACTCTCAAAAGGACTGTATGTTTGTATATAATAATCCTTATTAAAGCTGACAGGGAATGCAAATGCTCGGCACTTCTGAAACTCCAGTGGTATTAGCTTTTGGGATTGCATAGTTCAACGGATAATTAGGCTTGTGTGGTTAGGGATCTTGTTTCTTAACTCTTCTATTTGAAATCACTTCTCATAACCTTAGAATATAGTTTAACAGATTGTAGTTCCTTTTAATTAAATTAATATTTCAGTTGCCTTTTCAGATGGTGATTGGCATAAGAGTATTTATGTTTCTCCCTACTGAAGGAGATTTCAGTTATGCTTCCAAATTGTTCTCTCTCTCTGTCTTCCCCTCTCCAGCCTCCCTACATCTCCCTTGCAGTTCTCCTTTGCTTTGACCGTCCCAATAAAACAAGCTCTTTATATTGTGTGATAAAAATCCACATACATGTAAACTACATCTCAGTTGTCCCCACTGTCAGCAGTATTAACCTACCTGTAAGGTAATAGCACTGTCTACTAAATCTTTATTACTCAGAAGGGTTGAGGGTTGAGTAGTTCACAACTTATTCATTCTCTCTAATTAGGGCAGAGGGGCTGAGCATCTGTTTCCTAGTCCAGAATTTTTTCTCCCAGTAAAAATTGAAGATTTTTTCCCATTTCTTTGCCTTACAAGAAACAGTACTATTGCTAGCTGTCCACTTTAGACAGAGGTAAATCTGTGAGCTTACGAACATGCTCCTTGCAAATAAAGCAGTTTCAAATTTTAGAAGTGAGCTTCTGGGAAACACTAATAAGCAGCTGCTTATAGAGAATTCAGGTTTTTTATAATTTAGGCACACCTAGGCATATTTTGCTGGATATACAAGTAATATATTTCCAACCCCCAAATTAGCTTCTACCAAAGCCAGGACTGCTACTTCAGCTCCAGAATTGCTTCTTTTAAAATTGCTTCTTGCTTTCTCTCAAGAAGAGAGATGTTTGAATTATTTTGAAATGTAAAAGTTTTGATTTATGAAAGGAAAGAAATTAACACTGGAAAAAAGAACTTTAGAAATGCATAAGCTGTTTCTGCTGGAACTTTCCATTCAACTCAGTGAATGAAAAGGTGTGATATAGATAGTCAAAGTTAGATAAAATTGTAAGCAATTGGGAATTGATTTTAATGGCAAGTATACTATAACCTGAATTTTAAGATATGTAAAGGGTTCATATTTCTACAAAATTTATGTTATATAATAGGCTAACAGTTTCTTCTGAAGAAAATATATGGAAGGTTTGACTTTAAAAGCAGCTCCAGATTGCCCAAGTTCTAGAATTTTTGAATCTCATTTTTAACCATCAGTGCATTAAAAATCTCTTTGAACATGTATTAGAATAAAAGAGTATTTGTTGTTTCCGTAGTATGAAGAAATAATCCTCATGAACTATGAGACTTTAGGTTGAAAAAGAAGTGTGAACACGTAAACAGGAAACGTATAAGTCATAACAACTTAAGACTGGACATAAAGAAAACATATTCTATGATGAGGGTGGTGAGGCACTGGAACGGTGTTGTCCAGAGAAGTTGTGGATGCTCCATACCTGGAAGAGTTCAAGGCCAAGTGAATGAGCCCTGGGCAGCCTGGTCTAGTGGAAGGTGTCCTTGCCCATGGNTAGGTTGAAAAAGAAGTGTGAACATGTAAACAGGAAACGTAACTTTTATAAGTCATAATAACTTAAGACTGGACATAAAGAAAACATATTCTATGATGAGGGTGGTGAGGCACTGGAACGGTGTTGTCCAGAGAAGTTGTGGATGCTCCATACCTGGAAGAGTTCAAGGCCAAGTGAATGAGCCCTGGGCAGCCTGGTCTAGTGGAAGGTGTCCTTGCCCATGGCAGTGGGCCTGAAACTAGATGAATTTAAAGGTCCTCTCTAACCCAAACTATTCTGTGAACTGATAATACTGGAAAAACCTATAAATATTTTATTTGTACACCAAGGTAGTTGATGCACCAATAAAGTAGTAGGAAAAGAACATAAAGTGAATTTTACGAGGCTAATAGATGCAGAAAATATTTGTACAGATTTTTCTCTCAATGTCTTGGTGTCTTTGATATAAGACAGTTTTAAAGGCCTCTTTGAGCAGTCAGTGGGAGGAGTCAGTTATGGGGAAGATAAAGAAATGTTAGGCTGGCTATTCCCAACGCCACCTCATAACACACCTGGCATGTGTCCCGGTGCTTCTTGTGACCACTGGAAACAGCAGGAGGGGAAGGGTCTCCTGGGTTTGGTCGGCACTGTTGCAGCACTTTTTTTCGGTGTGATGCTGTCAGCTGCTGTGGCACGTGGCAGCTGCTTCCCACAGAGGCTGCACAGGGCTTTCCGCTGCCGCTCAGCACGTCCCACTCTACCTGGTGCCAAGGAAAAGCATATGGCTGGGGCCACTCTGCCCGTTCAGCAGTGCCAGAAACAAAAGCCTGGTTGTTACAAACCCTGCCCCGAAAAACCTCTTTTTCATCCATCTATAAACTTTAAAGGGAGAGAGGAAAGGAGGAGAAGAGGTGTGTTTGCTTTGCTTCCCCGAATGAAACATAACCAGAGCGGGGAATGCATCCTTTGTTTCCAACCTGACATCCCCAGCATGTGCTTGGCCAGATAACAAAACAAGGAGAACGTGTGATGAGCGAGGTTTTCTGGATGCCATGGCAGCTGACAGAGGGCTCATCCCCCCGGCGCTCCACGTAAAACGATCCGCGCTTTCCTCCAGACAATGCGGCCCTTGTGCGGAACAGCTGTCTCGGGGAGACGGCTCGCTGCTGTTTGACAGTAGCTTGTATGTTACATGGATACGTAGGGTATTATCTAGCTGGGAATGAATCTACCAGATGGGATTGAATGTTTCTAGCTGGGAAATGGAGTCTGCTGCTCCGTATAAAAACAAGCTGTGGTTCAGCGGCTGCACGATGAAATGCCAATATAGAGAGAAATGTGGCTTCCCTTAACGCCATGAATTATTTATTGTATAGTATATTCTGGTTTTATCTGAAATCGTTTTGTGATAAAGCCGCAGCGTGTGTGACAGGCAGATGAGCACCGCTCACACTTAAAGCTAACATACTTGGTATGATCTCAGTGTATTTTGCAGTTTCAGAGAAGTTGGCTACAAACTCTAGGGCTCTCATTAAAGAAAAAGAAAAGATGTTACACATCTGAGGCTAAACACCTTGTGAGAATTGATTGACGCTTTGGATCAGGCCTCAAGTGAAATCAACTGTTGACTTTTTTTGTGTTTCTCCCTCAACCATCTGCTTGCTCCTCCTACCTCTCCCCTGCAAAGTTTCAAATAGTTACAGCCTCACCACAGTTGGTGACTTTTGGCTCAGGCCCCCCTACATACAAAACTAGCAGCATCAGACCTGGCTCCCTGCATAGCTCTGACCACTTTTTTTCCCAGCAGCAGTGGGCACAGGAACATAATCCTATGACCCTGGCCTGTCTTTGGAGGGTATTTTTTTTGCTGTTGTTTGTTTTTCACACAGAGCATTAGCCTTCTTGGAAGAACCAGAAAGCTTCATTTAGCCTCCCCCTGCCCCACCCTCCAGAATTTTCTCTTTCACATGGGGTTGTACTGTGGCTTTGGTGTAAAGATAACCATCGGAAGCAAACAGCAGGCCTGATTCACCACAAGTCAGGTGTAATGTGGGTTTAGTGGTGAGACAAGCCAGGCCAATCAAGTAAAAACTAAAGCAGAAAACCAAGGTTCTCACAAGACATGTCATTATAACTCTCTTGCGTGTATATGGTAGCCCTTTGGGCCAGTCTGTGAATAAAGGTTGACCTCAAATCTGCAGGAACCTCACTGCTCAGGGCCAGAGCAAATTCATCCAGTTCTGGCAAATTATGCAATGCTTACACGCTGTCTGCTGTTTTGGTTTGTTTCAAAAGAAAATATAAAAAGTAAAGGTTAGACATGAGAGAATAAAGTTTTGGAGAAGGTACATTTTTCATAATAGTTGTGCATGGCGAAAGAAAAAGAGACCCGTGAGTTCACTCTCAGCCATAAGTACGGAAAACCATTTGCCATCACTCTGCAGGGCTTCTCCAGGCAATCCTGGGCTCTGCCGTTCCCAGGAGTGTGGCAGCCTCATCCTGCAGTGGCTGGGGCAGCCGTGCAGAGGGATGGACACCAGCCTGACATGTGGCCGAGTCCTGCTGGAATCCTCCTGGCTACGTGCCTCTGGCCACATGCCCAACTCATCCTTTTCTTCTTCTGGGTTTCTTTTGTCCCCAGAAGGAACTTCTTCATACACGAGGGTTTCTCAAAGGAAAGCCAGCAAGGAAAGCCCTACCAGTGCCCAGAGGCTAGCAAGGCAAAAAGTGAAATCCACAAGCAATGAAACTATCTGGTTAGGGGAAAAAAACATTAAATGTGCTAATAAAAGCCAAGTAAGTCGGAGAACACATGGAAACTGCTTAAATCCAAATGAGCAGCATTTGCTCATGCAGACAGCCCTATTAATTTCAATGAGATCACTCCTGTAAGTATATATGACTCAAAGAAAGGACTGCTCCTTGCCTAGTTTGTTCCATTTGGCTGTTTTCTCCTTAACAGCTGAACTTAAGACCTGAGCAGTAGCTTTAACTTTGAATTTCCTGGGTTTTGTCATGCTTGGCATTATTTAAATGTAGGTCTGTCAACATGAATAGGCTAAAATGCTGGTCCATCCTGGCTTGGAAATGGATTGTGACAGCTCTGTGGCAGGATTGCTTCATATGCATAGTGCCCAGCCAACATCTGCAACGCAAATGTCAGCCTGTGTCCCTGTAATTTCAGCTATTGTTCCTGCCACTGGCTCCTGGGGCAATGAGCAAGTCCCTGGTATTCTGTTCCCTACCTTGGGCCCTGCCTATCAATCAGGTGTTTTCACATTAAGGGCATTCGATAGTCCTAAAGTACCTCCTTTGTCACTTGTTAGACCCCGAGGCCTGTCAAAGTTCAAATGCAAATACATCACTTGGGGTTTTAAAGCCAAATAATGCTGCCCCTTCTCAAAACTCCCCTGGCTTACATGTGATTACTTTTCACATCAGTCCAGGTGGGACTTTTGTTGTTTTCTTATATTTTGTTACCCTTGTTACACACACAATAACCTTCTTAGCTAGAGCAGATGACAATAACTATTTTTTTGCTTGTGTTGACAATTCTTTTATTTTGTTGTTTTCCTATTTCATTTCCTATGAAGACATGGAGGAGGGAAATACATAGAGCACTACAATTTCAAAACAGGTCCTAAGCAATTCTTAGAACCAAGAAAAGCAAAAACTTACCGCTTGAACAGCACATAGTCCAAGTCTGTTTTCATGAATGTTTTAAAAGAAGAATATGTTGGGGGGGATAAAGACACAAGGATATTCATTGTCATATGTCTGTCCTAGAATAATATTCTGTGACTCCTAGATAAGAACAGTAATACTGAGGAGACATTCCACAGTAGCTGAATTCCATCAAAATGGTTGTGAGTTCTTCAAGAATAGACATGATTGTCCATGTCTTTAAAAATATTACAGGAGAGAACTGGGTTTACAAGAAGGATAGGTCAAAGCAAGAAGGGAGGGGAAAAAAAAGGGGGGAAATCAAACTATAAAAACAAAACACTGCAGTACATACACTTCTCCCTCTGGGGAAGGGGTGACAGCAAAGCATATGATGGATGTTAATAATGTTGCTTAATGCATTACTGGAAGGCATTCAGATCCAACAGTGCTGAGTGTGCTGTATAGCCCTGTATGGAACAGAAAGCAGATATGAATAACATTACATAGGTGTTTAAATCCATTATGATTGCATTTTGATGGGTTGGGATTTTTTGTTGCTTGGGTTTATATGTTTTCTTTGTATCCTATTAGCTGAACACCTCAATTTGAATGTTTATGTGTTTTTCCTCCTATACCCCATCTCTCTTGCTGTTAAAGATTTCTCTGATTCTTTTCTGATTTGTTTTGAGTATTATCTTTGCAATTCTGTTTATTTTCTTGGTATTTGATTTCAAACCATGCAGGCTTTTCTTCTAAGAAAATCTATTGGTCTCTTTTTGCTTTTGATTTTTCACGACACCTTGGCCTTTCTTTTGGGCACCAGAGGTTCTGACTGAGTAATCAAAATGAACACTATGCCTTGAAACACTAAAATAAACGTGGGTTTGGAAACAAAACTTAGGCTATTGATAAGTCTTTGTGTCTTCTAGAGACATTCCTTTCGGGTTATTGCATGCTTTGTGTTCTGTCTTTTTTTCCCTCCTAACTTCCGTGACAGAGTTGGTTGTTGAGGAGTTGCACATTAACAGACCCCTTGCTTTTGAGGGGCGAGGAATCAGTGACACTTGACTAGATACAGCCACAGCTACAGCAGAAGTGGCAACAATAGAGAACAGCATCAGCATGCATCCCGCAGTCAGCTGGGATGATGGTTTGTAGGCAAATAGCCAGTCACTAGGCAGCCAGGCAACCACGGACAAGGACTTCCTTTTCCCTCTGCTGAGGTCTCTGAATATTAAGCTCTTCTTCCCCAAAAGAAAGGGGCACATCCCCATCAATCACCAACAAGTTGCAAGTTGTATATGCATTTCTTCATGCCTGGGAGGTGATTTCCAACTCATTTGCTGCAGGTTTCCAGGAAAAGTCCACTTCATCTTTTTTTTTTTTTTTTTTTAATATCCCAAGAAGTTGAGAGACTTTTTTCTCGCCTTCTCAAGTCTTGGGAAGCATCAGAGTGGCCGAGCTCCAGATGAGGCAGCTGTTCCCAAATATACTCAGTGGGAAGAGTTTTCATAACAATGGGAACCACATGAAAGCTCTCGGAGTAGCTCCTCCTACTATTGAAAAGTCCTTTCAGTTGAGTGGTTTGCATATTGGGTTGCATAAATGACTAGACACACCAAGGGGTCCATTTTCAGCACTGTGCGCATAGAATTAGACACGCAAGCCTTGCTAACAATAATGAGAGTTGTGTGCAAAACTCCCTGCGCAATATGCTGAAAATATTCTGCTTAGTGAATCTTCCAGCTCACGGCTATTTCCTGGCAGTGCTGAGCTGAGTTCTGGGAACAAAATGAAAGTCTGGGCTCTGTGTGTGTTCACAGAGCTCTCTCCTATAGGTTCTGAAAAAAAATGTGAAAAGACTCTCTCTTCCCTCCCCCTTTTTTCCTCCCTTTGTATGTCTGAAGTATAAATGAACTCCACATCCCACTTTTCCTTCAACAGCCTTAAGAAGTGAGCTTTGAGGCTGGTGGAGGAAAAGCCATTTGCCTTGAAGGAGGAGAACACAGATTTCGCATTACTTTGTATCAAGTTTCAGTTTATCATGAGTATTTGTGCCGGCCTGCTTAGCATGTGGCTACTCAAACCCTTGGAGAGGCCTCTCTCTTACCAAGCACTGCATGGTGGCATTCTGGTAGCCAGCACCAGTCAGAGGACCTATGAAATGCTAAAAATCTTGTTAGAAGGAGTTATAGCAAAATTGCGTGTATTTATGTATGTATGTATTTATTTATTTATTTTTCATTGTGGTAAATCAAAATACTTAGAAGTATTTTCTCAGAGAGCTCTATTAGTGCTGTCTTAGCTTTTATATAAAAAGTGACTGTGTCCAAGGGATGGGGCAGAAGATGGCAGCTTAGTTCCAGTATCTCTTCTAAGCTCTGCCAGCAATTCACTCACCTTGAGCTGGCCATTTCATCTGTTTGTTTTTCCTGTTCCTCCTTCACCTGTCTCGTTTATCCAGGCTGTAAATTTGTCATGGAAAAGTTGCTGTGTCTATTTGAGGGCTGGGACAATACAAATATCTCTGAGTAGGAATGATAGTGAGAACTGTGACAGAGTGGCTGCCATTCATGTTTTTCATTAAGGAAGTGGTAATATTTTAAAAATAAATTCAAATTATTTTTTAATCACTTGTTAACCAGAGAATTTGGGATAAGTTGTTTCATCTGAGACAGAAAATGAATGAAGGAGCCAGCTAAATCTGTGATGCCAACCTGTTTATTTAAGGACAGTTTTGGGTTTTTTTCTGATCATGTGGAATTTCAAACAAATTGGTAGCTGCTTTCTTGCTCACACTATCAATTCTTTCACAAAGCAGTCCCTAAATCCACACTCTTGTTTTCAGGATTCACTGAAAGGCTGAGGCCATGTCTGCCTTTCCGCTGTGTTTCTGCATTCTTGCTTCTTTTTCCACACACACAAAGGTACACACATACACATGTGCTCACACACATGTACAGGTGCACACACAGAGTCTCACTCTGGACCAGAGCTCCCCAGAGAGTCTCTGAATGCACCAGTCTATGCCTCGGTTTGGGGCAGTGTATTCCCAACTTCCCCTGGCAGCAGTAAAATCCCAGGGTCTGAGTGAGGTTGAATGCAACCAAAACAGAGTGAGCTCCTGCTTTATTCAGAGGCATTTACTATGGGCTCTCTTCTGGTTCACTGCAGCCCTTCACAGCACTCGGTCAGTCCAAAGGGGCAATAAGCACCCAGCTGTCTGTACAAAGGAATCCTCAGGCAGCTGCCCTAGGACTCTCTGACACCTCCCTGCAAGTCACCAGCAAGGAGGAGAGGCCAGGGTGGGATTGCTCCCTGAAGTACTCCTGGGCATTTGAATTCATAGGCAGAAGCATCCTTGGATCGTGCTAGTGGAAAGTACTCAGAAGGTTCAGATGAGAGTCACTGGCATGCACTAAAACAATAATCCCCTTTCAGGGGCTCTGATCGAGCACACTCAGCTCCACCCGACCATAAGGCCTGAGTTGCTAAGTGAGGTGGAGAAGCAAGCAGGGTTTGAGAGCCACATGTCCTTGTGCAGGGAGCTAGGTTTGTGTTCAAAGCCTGAGCCTGGGTCACAGTGATACAAGTGGTGACATTTCTGGTGAGCTTTCTATACAGCCTGCAGAAGCTTTTGATTAGCCACGTTGACACTGTCATTACAACTGGTTGCAACTGGTCTCACTGGAGGAACAAGAGTAAAATGCAGCAACCTTTTACATATTTTTTGCCTCATGAAGATCTGACCTTAGATTTATCAACTTTTCTCTTTTTGTGACTGAAAGATAACGTACCTTTTGAAAGCCAGAGCTGGCTGCTGCACAGCTTTCTCTCTTTTTATAGGCTCTTAGTTGCCTGCAGCAAAGAAAGCATTGTGACTTACTCTTCTTTTTCTCTCAGTTCTAGGGAAAATTCGAACTGCAGTGGGCAGTGCCCAGCTCCTCATGGCTCAGAAATTTTACCAGTTCAGAGAACTTTGCGAAGAAAACCTGGTATGTAATTTTTCTGCTAAATACAAATGTGTGCCTTTTACTAACCCTGTGAATAATCTACATTAACTAAACTGATTTGCTGGCTAACGTGGCAGTTTTTCCAGTTAAGGCCTTGATATGAATTTGGGAGTAACTCAAACTTGTCAGAGTCAGCATGAGTTTCACAATAGCTTGAACACCTTAAAATAAAGGCAAAAAGCTTCAGGTGAACTATCACTGAGGCTCTGCTACTGGCTTCAGAGGAGCAAGGATCTGTCCCTTGACCCTCGAGTTCATGGGCACACAGGTGGGTAAAACGTCTTGAAGGTCTTTGAGGGTGGATCAGAAATCTCCTGAGCTGGGCTTTCCCAGGTGTCCCTGGGAAACAAGCTCCAGACCAAAATCTGCCTCAGTGGACAAATGCAACAGAAATTGGCTCTGTCTTAATAAGACTTCCAATTTCTAAGATAAAAACTGAAAAAGCCTTCTGATTGCACATCTTTGCAAATAACAGCCTACGACTGGGTAACCTACTAGTGCTGAGCACTGAAAAACTAGGAATCAAAGTGCAATCTCTGGTCTCCTTATGATTCTAAAAATATATACTTTATTGTTTTCAATAATTGCACCTTTCATGGTATAATCATCCTACCAAAATCCTTTGTCAGTGTGACTGTGAAAAGCACAAATAGAAATTTTATAAGGCAACCAGCTTACTTTTTGGGTTTATTGCTTCTGAAGAGGAAGAAAACTAAAGGCAAAGTAAAACTTGAGCCATGTAAAACATCATGCAAGGTGCTACTAGTAATTTTTTTATTAACAAAATTAATTAGAATATACCAATGTAGTCTGACAAGGCCACAGCACCCACAAAACCTTGCTGACTGGTGTAGGAACTCCTCAGCATTTATGAAAAAACATGCTTGAAGTGAGTGTGTGCAACATCTCATTTTAATTAAAGTTTAAGCTGGGAACCAGCTTACAGAGACACATCCTGCAGAAAGCCTTCCCTCATACAAGCCTTGCCAGTGGAGCAGGGATGGTGTTGTGTACTCCCACTGCATGCAAAAAGTGCCCAGAGCTGGGGTGCACTGAAGGGACAGAAGGAAGGACAGGATTTCTGGGTCTGGCCCATGATGTGCTGAAGATGCTGACTGTCCAGATGTGCTCTTCTGAGCAATGCTCCTGGGCTGATGAGTCTGCACACACAAAACAAGGCTCCCCACCTGTGTCCCAGTTTCGTTCTTCCCAAAAATCTGACTGTAAAAATGGGCTTACTGTGCTTCTGCATGTAGTCTTTTCACTCTGCACAGGTTATTCTTGACAAACAAACAACAACCAAAAAAAAAAAAAAATTGGCCTGTGGTGTATAAGAGACAATTATACTTAGTGTATTTTTGCAAACCTTACATTTTCAGAGTGCAGAAAAAAGTGCTCCCAGATTGGTATATCAATATTTGCACATGCAGGAAATGTACATTTGCACAGATATCCTCTTTTTGGCAAGTGTGAGCATGGTAGGTTCCTCATGAAAGTGGAGGCTGGCAGTTCATTTCAGTGCAGATAGGATTGCCACCAGTTGTGTCCAGGAACATCCCTGGGCAGATCCTGCCACAGGGGCCCTTTACCCTTAGTCTGGTGAGTGGGTGTTTGCAGGGCACAGCAGCTCAACGCCGAGCCAGATTCCTCGAAACAAAACCCTCCCGTAAGTAGTGCTTTGCTTTGCTCCCCTCTCTGGGTCTTACCCATCACTTGGATCTGCTCAAACTGCTTTGCTAGCAAGATTTGTAACCATTTGCACAAATGCTTTACATTAAGAAGTACTAAAGCCAACATGTTTTTTTCTTCTGTTGCACAGAATCCTAATGCACATCCACGGCCGACCTCCCAGGATTTAGCAGGGTTTTGGGATATGCTGCAGTTGTCCATAGAAAATATTAGTATGAAATTTGATGAACTTCATCAGTTAAAGGCCAATAATTGGAAACAGATGGATCCTCATGACAAGAAGGTAGAACACTGTAGATTTTGTATGCTTCATTTAAAACCCTGCACAAATACTGGACAGATTAAATAGGCCTCTATGTTACAGCGTTGACGTTAAAAATGTGAAATGAAGCTCATATCAAATTAATTTCATTGTAATAACAATGTTTACATAATAATCATCTGGGATATTATCTGTAATATGTTTCAGGCATATTTTTAAACCAAATCTGTCTTTGTGAATCGGATAATGGGAATGTGGTACTTTGTTAAGCTTTACATTTAATCATATTAGATGATCAATCGTTGGAAGGAACTGCCTTATATATTGATTCTTAAAATTAAATAAATCACATTTACGGTTCATATTATTGCATACAGCAAGAGTTCTAGGTTGTGTTACTGAAAAAACTAGGGAAGTACTGTAACCATCACTGACTTTGGTAGCCAGATTACAAACAGCAATATCAAAAATATGCCTTCCAAAATGTTACATGAAAAAATTGCATTTTTTTTTGTCCATTTGTTTGTTTTTTATTTATTTTGGGCTTTTTTTAAATGGGTGATTTCACAAACACATTCACTTTCCTGGTATTGTTGTGTACCTGAGGTAGCATAAAAATCATCTGGTGCTTTGGTGGGGGTTTTTTCCCTTTTTTTTTTCTTTTCTTTTTTTGTAAATGTAGTCTTCTTCTGTCACCATGAAAAACTCCCACATCTCCAAGTGTGAGTCACATTTCATTTTACATCCTCATTTGGCACCATGGCCTTTTTTTTTTTCTCCTCACTATCCACCTCAAGACAAACAGCACTTGGGTGAGCCAAAATACACAAATATTTCAGAAAATTCTTAGAGCACAGACCCATTCCTAGAGGAACCAACGGTCCAGTGTCGCGCTCCTATAGGTATGTAATTGGATGGCTGAATTTCTGCTGTGACTGGTCTGATAGCAGTGAATACAGCCAACAGGTAGGGTCGCCAGAAGGAGGGGGAGCACGACTTGCAGGTACAGTGGCTCAGACAGGAGTCCTGGCTACCCCAACTTACGGTCAGCTGGCTGCTGATGACCAAAGTGGTGTTTTCTTTTGGACAAATAACCATAATAATATCAAACCCCGTTAATCTTGCAGCAGGAAGCTTGTACAGGCAGTGCTGGTAGCACTATTCCTCCTCCTCCTCCTCCAATCAAGACTAAATACTCATTCCTGACTTAGGAGTGCCATGTTCACACCATTTGTGCACACCTAGTGTGTTTTGTAGGGGAATGAATGGGAATGTGTTTTCCTAGCCCAAGGTACTGAAGGCAAGTCATTTTCTTATCTTCTTTTTTTTCCAGTATTGATCAGAAAAGGAAGTTAAAACTGCCAAACATGCATGCACAGAAATGCTGGTATATGGTCTTTCATTAGCGTTTACAGTAAAGTGGGTAGGCTGAGTGTTTGCAATTGCAGCAGTAAGGAATGAAAGCTTTCCTTGAAAAAAAAAAAAAGTGCCTTTTCTTTGCTTCTGAAAAACATTTCAAAGAGCTTCCAACAAAAAGAAGACTATAACGGTTTAAAGGAAGTTAAGTAGTGCTGAAGAAAGGGACCTACAGTAGGAAGGTAAAGATTTTAAAGAATTACACTGTGTTCCTGTTTCAACGGCATTTGTCTATGATTTTAGATGAAACAGATCATCTCCTTTCTTAAAAAGGATTAAAAAAAAAAGCAAGAAAAAACTTTCTGTGGAATTGATATTTGCCTTTGGCCTTTGCCACTGGGCTCTTTTTAAGCAGCATAGATTAATCCTTGGACGGAGAGAAAAAGCAAAGTATGAATAAGTGTAACAAGCACCTTTATATTTTGAGCCGTGGAAGCTGTTGTGAGCAGCATGAGAGAAAACGAAAGGGCAGAATGGGACCTTTGTAGTGTGATAAAATCCCTTCGCTCAGAGACCGTGTTCACAGTTGGAAGGGGATGTAACTTAAAAGACAATCTAATTAACTTGACAAAGTCTTTGTGGACGCCTGAAATTCAGTTCTGAATACACTTTTCTTTTGTGGGAGAGATCCTTCTCTGAGGGTTTTTTTTTTCTTTTCCTTTTTTTTTGTGTGTGTATGTGTGTGTACATGCACCAGGGTATATATAAAAGCCCTTCTTGTTGGTCATGTATCTGGAGCTAGCTGCCACCGTGATGATTAATGCATGTTCTCTTAATGGTTTTTAAGTTTTTCCTACCAGATTTTCTATTTCTAGCTGAATGTAGCTTCATGCCTATTTAGCACAAGGCCAGAGTGTATGCGAGACCCAGAGTGTGGGATTTTTGAGCAGCCACTAAACTGCTACGAAATAGATACATAAATATGTGGTGTTTTTTTTAAAAACTACTTATTCTGACGCACCAGCTGCAGACAGCTAGCTCCCACCTGCATTTGGGAGCACCAAAGCCATGGCACCTCCGTGTTGCAGGAGCATCTAGCGCTATGCACGGATAGAAGAGGGTGGCCCAGGAGCTGGGGCTCTCCAGAGTTCCTGGGCTGAGGGCAGCGTTCCCTCCCGGCTGTGCTGGTGGTGGGAGGTCGGTCTCTTTCCTAGTCCCTGGCACTAAGCAGGTAGCAGTGGGGGCCACGGCCCTGGCAGCTCCATCCCAAAGGAGAAGTAGCACGGCGGCTGGCCCTCCCCTTCCCTTTGCCCTTGCCCTATGTTTATGAACCCTTGAGCACAAAAGCCAGTTGACTGAAGACAGAAAGGCAGATAAGAGCTAACAAACCTTAGGTAAAATGTGTGTTCTAACTACTGATATATCCTAGTTTTTCCCACCTTTACCTGAGAAGCTGTATAATGCCATTAACCTTCTGCTTTGATCAGGAGAGAAGGGTCCCTCCTCCAGTGCCAAAGAAGCCATCGAAAGGTCAGGTGCCACTCATACGAGAACGCTCTCTGGAAAGCTCGCAGCGTCAAGAGGCCCGGAAACGGCTGATGGCTGCCAAGCGCGCTGCATCGGTCCGCCAGAACTCAGCTACCGAGAGCGCCGAAAGCATTGAGATATACATCCCCGAAGCCCAGACCAGGCTATGAAGGGATCCAACCAGGAGGACTCTCTCTGGCAAGACAAGCCTCATGTATAATCTGCCCCTCTAGGCTCCTGCTCAAGGTCACCACGAAGTATTTGTACCTCCTCCTCTCTCTCTCTCGCTCTCTCTCCCTCCTCTCCCCCTCCCCTCTCTCTGTACGCAGCTGCCCCAATGCTCCCAGTGAACTCCACTGCCGTGGCGTAGTTGTCGGTCCTCCGAGAGATGTCCTCTAATCACCCTTGCTTTCTGAAGGTTCACCCATGTCATCCCGATGCTTGATCACATGTACTGATGCTGCCACTTTGCCTCATGTAAACGAGCACGATCCTTTTTTCTTTTCTGTTTGGAGCAAATAAACGCAGCACTCAGACTTCCACACACCCGCGCACCTGTACAGTAGATGCTCCATTTAACTTACTCATGATCTTTGGTTGACCTAAAGCTAGTCTGTTACCCAGTGTACAGCAATATCAAACTGTAGGGGACTTTGGTATTTTCAGTCACGCAGGGTGATCCTTTCGGACTCTGCCGTCTTCCTCACAAAAGATGAAAGGAGCTATGACTCGGATTCCCTTCTTTTTATTACTGGTTTGTTTGTTTGTTTTTTTAAAGCAGATGGCGCACTTTATTCTAAACCTCCAAATCACATCTTCACCTGAATTAAGGAGTCACACAAGGGGAGGGAGCTGGGGTGGGAGTGGGGAG
>VZTB01007825.1:506994-533430 GCA_013397245.1 Thryothorus ludovicianus | reverse complement strand
CTTCAAAAGTTAAAAAAAAAAAAAAAAAGAGGTATTTATTATATTTTTTGCAGATGTTTCCATAAAATTCTCATAATCTTTTTGTAAAGAAAGATGAAGAAATGGATTAAAGATTTTTAATATTTGAAAAGGTAAATAGAAATAATTTATTTGTAATATATTTCAGTTTATTTATTGGTGTTCCCTTCATGCTTTGATGTGCACTATCACTTTAATTTAAACTGTATCTCTGTGAATTTATTGGGGGTTTTGGTTTTTTGGTTTTTGTTTTGTTTTGTTTTTTTTAAAGGAAAATGATCAAATGCATATTTTGAGTAGAATGTAAATCACTGGCCTACCTGCATTCCCAAATGTGATTTTAAAAATGTTTTTGATTTGAAACAAAATACATAAATTTGAAAGCCTTTAGACAGAGGAGAGTGTTCTTATGGCTTAATGATTTGGGTTTCCATAGGATTATCTATCTGGTTTGTGTGTGGACAGGAAAATGTAAATAGATTAATGTTTCCCATAATGTAAAAAGAGCAAATTAATAAAATAATTAATGCACTGCTTGTAAGAGCTGTGGGTTTTCAATGCAAATTCATTCTTCCAGAACTGCCAAGGCATTTCATTTGATGTGGTCAAGGATAAAAGCACGACAAGCAGAATGTTTCTCTTAAGCTCTCATTGCTTAAGACCGGCCCTGCAAAGTCTCATCCGAAGCATCCTGCTGAGCACACTGGAAGTGTTCATCTGCACAGAGTTGCTCACAGGCATAAAAGTTGCCATGATCAAGGCCTTGAGCCTTAGCAAAATCTTCAAAGGCACTTCTGCACAGAGCCCAGCCAAACCCCACTGAAGATGCCAGGAGTTACACTGGGGACTTCAAAAGAAGTGGCAAGAAGACCCCAGCCTGTATGGTTTTCCCCTCGCTGGTTCCCTTTCATTTTCTACTTATGTCCCGTGATGTCTGAATTTTTGGGGGCAAAAGAGATCCCTGGCAGGCATAGCTAACTTTCCCTTCACTGGAATCCTGCTTCCAGATGGGGTTTTTCCCACTGTGTGAAATAAAGGCAGTCACCAAGTCCCACAGAAACATGTCCTGGATGATGTTGTTCATGGTTATACCAGTATTTAAACAGGTCCTGATTCACTTTGTAGTACATAGTAGTTACATTTATAGTGTGCCAGTGTTGCACCATGTACTGTCTGCCCAGGTCTAGACCCTCAGCACAGAAAGACCAGAAAGATTTGTGCTGCAGATCCGTGGGCAAGGAAAATTCTGCTTAACACCAAGACGAAGGGATTTTTCTTCACATGCTGGAACTTATGTGCTCGTTAGTCACTGATAAATGGATGCACTTGGGATGGGGGGAAAAATACTTTTTTACTTAAAAAACTTTCTGAGGTGTCTGGTACCTTTTTGTAATGAGAACAGCTCAAAGGGAGTAAAATAGCAGGTTTGTTCTCCAGCAGAGTAAGGAAGTCCAAGCCATGGCTCAACCCCACCTTTCATGCAGGTAAACTTTCTCCCTATTTATATTTAATGTTTCCTTCCAGATCAAATCAGAAGCCTTCCCCAGAAGTATATCTTGTTGTCAGTTTGTTTGCCAATGTCTGTTCTCTCCTGTGAGACATTGTTTTTGCATCACGCAATAGGCAAATAATTCACTTCAGCCGTCAGTTTGGAGCATGCTCGCCTATATCAGATCTGATGACTTTGAGCTGACATTTTTGATAGCAATTAATGATAAAAATATTGGCTGCTCTGCTGCTACTTGTATTTGTTGTTGAGGTCATAGATTTATACAGGATTTGGAGTGCAGAGAGCAAATGAATTTCTCTTTTCCCACTATGCATTACGTTACAGGGTTGGGTCAGGCCCACTAGCCATGGTCCTGCACTGAGCAAACCTGAGACCAGCACTCACAGCTGAAAGATACTCATCCCCTCTCCCTGTAGTCTGATGCTATGCCAGTGACCTATAAAACGTGGCTGTGCTGTCACAGTAAGCTCATTCACAGCATCGTCCCTTCCCTGTTCTTCTGCGCGCGGGGAGGTTTTTACAGCCCCTCTTCTGCACGGCTGCTCGGCCACCGTTGTGGCAGGAGAAGGTAGCTGCTCTCACTTGATTCATCAGGATGCATTTGGATGCCAGCTGCGAAACATGACGTGACTGGCCCTTGCAGCCAGCAGTCAGGCTTTCCCACGCCTGGGTCCCATCGGCGGACAGCACCCTTCTAGGTAGTGCCTGAGATTACAGCCGGTCCTCTATTGCTCCGTGAGTCACATGCCCCATCCGCAGTGAGACAAAGGGGCAAGCAAAGGAACAGGGCTTCCTGGTAATTGTGTTTTTCATGGTTCTCTTCACTGATCCAGTAACAACATAATCATTGAAATTAGAGACAGAAAAGCTCTGCTGGGGCATTGTGTTAACACTCTGCCAGTTCCAGATTGCGATCTACTGAGCTGTGGCAGGTAAGTCATCACCTCCCCAGCTCTGCTCCACCCAGAGGGGAAAAAAAAACCACACACAAAAGGAGGAAAAAAAAAGAACGCTATTGAAAAACAAGCTGAGCTGTGACATTACCACCTATTATGGGCTACTCCTGGTGCGGAGGCCTTCATTGTATTGACTCTTCACTTAACTACCTCTGTGACAGGGTGCCGGACTTTTCCTCATTTTCAGTCAAGCAGAATGGAAACACATTATGGATTTTGCTACCTGTATTCAGAGAAGGGGAAGTACTGAGGTGTTGCAGAGCCTCTGGGGAAAGCAACCACGGCAGGGTCCCTGAGCTACACCGACGGCAGCGCTGCCGTATTTCAAAGCTGTCAAAGGTTTTGGAAGAGGGATGGGCCTTGAGTTAAAGAAAAGCAGTAGGACAGAGTGTGACGGATGTTTTATGGGTATCAAATATCTCACCAAGGTAAGATAAGTCCCTGTGTAAACAACCATGTGCTGAGGCAAACACCTTAGTTTGGTGATGGTAACTAGGGAGCTGAGATGTTGAATAGCAAAGGGTAATAACCCATTCCGGTGTAACTAGCCTATTTCCCCAGTGGCAATGTCCAACCTATCACTTATCCCTGGCTTCAAACTAGAGAATTATCAAAGTCATGTCCTTAAAATACTGTATCTTACTTTTTCCTGTTGAACTGACTATAAGGTGCTCACAGTTGCAATATGGAATGGCTTTGTGAGTGTGCATTCAGGACTGTGATCGTCCCTGATTTTTTTGTAGCACTGAGAAGTTACTGCATTGCACAAGTTGGGCTATATTGTTATCTTGCAGCACATTGACTTTTTTTTTTTTTTTTAATAAGTGGTTGTAATAATAACTCTCTGTGCTTCAGTCCTTTTTCAGTCTTCAGAAAAAAACTCCTATCACCTGAAAGAAAAAGAAATTACTGAAACTTCTTAATTTTGTAGACTGTTCCGGTAAATCTTGGCTAAACTAGGCCTAAGGGGAAGGAAATTGAGATAACTGATGCGCTTAAGTATGTGACATTCTTCATCTCTCCAGTCAATAATTGACAACAGAAGGGGAAAAAATCATATGGGCCAGACAGCTCACACATGATGCGCTGAAACTGAGATGGCATTTCGCTATGCTGTGGGACAATCACACCTGTAGCAAGAGCTGAAGGGGAAAATCCCCACCTCGGAGCAACGTTTCAGTAAATAGTTTTAAAATATGTGACATCCCTTCCCAGTGCATCAGTGCCACCATGACCACAATTCTACAATTTCCACAAACCTCAGAGGTAGCATCAGCAGCAGGGCAGTATCATGGTGCCAGCTGAGGTACAAGACCCCGGGCAACAGCAGACCTTGCACAGGGCAGGGCATTGCTATTGGAGCAGTGGCAACTCTAGGGGAATGTGGTGTGTATTAAACACAACCCAAAAGCAATCCAGGTCAGATGGCTGCTGCTTCCATGAAGCTGTCATAATGGGAAAGAAGAGTTTGAAAGGGTGACTTCTCTTTTCATCTCGCTATCTACTGTTTTAGTCCAGCATAAGAACCAGGCTTGGAATTTTAGTAAAGTTACACAATTGCATTTGCAGTGTTGGAAGAGAAACCAGACTTCATCCCAGACTAATTGCCAGCTATAAAATTTAGTGGAGGCGTACATAAAGACAAACCTGTAGCAACTTCAACAGAAATATGTCCGTGTGTCAGTCTTCAAGTGAACCCAGAAATGCTTTGCCTAAAAGTGACAGATTTTGTCATGATCCTCTGCAGGAAGATCCTATTGTCTTGCTCATTGCCCTGATTCACCACATAGTAAATATTGCTGTTATTTAAAAAATGTTAAAAAGCGGTGACTTACGTCAAAGAGGCTATATGACTACATGTAGGAGGAAAACATCTTTGACTAATAGGTGGTGTGTATCAATCTGAGACTCCATGAAGTACTCTTTTGTATTACTAACCGAATGCATCAACAGACAAGAGGTTTCCTTTTGTTTACATCTTTCCTGGCAATAGCATCATGACAACTGCAGCCTGTCTGCAAGAACGTACACGAACCTGGGAACCCAGCCATACATTAGCAAACAGCAGTGTACTCCTTGTGTTTCTCATCCTTTGCTTAACAACCTTGTGCTTATAAAAGAAGCTGCTTGTGTGCAGTATTGCATTCATTGTGATGATTCATGTCTATCAGCTTCTGCCAGGCAATGCTGGGATTTCAGGTAGGAAGCAGCCCACCTCCTGTATTTTCTCTCCTTGAGAGAAAAATTTCCTTTAGTGGAAGATGGGAAATAAAACCAAGAAACCAAACCAAAAACAAAGGAAACCTATTGAAGCATGCAGAGTTTGTCATTAAAGTATAATCCAAGCAGCTTTTGTTTATCAACAGTTGCATAAGTGAAAATAACAATTCTGAAATTGCTTTTTACTGGAACTGTTTTCATATCAAGCAGCATGTGTGTGCTTAATGGTTCAAGGCCTTCCCAAGTGTCAAGTGGTGTGATTGCAGGTGCTGTCACAGCATCCCTGCCACATGTGTCAGTGGTAGTTGCCACTGCCAGGGGCTGTCAGCTGCAGTCCTGATGCCCAGGATTCCTCCCCTGTGGCACATCCCTTACTCACATGTATGAGGGAATTGTGTTCTAGGAGCCATGTGTTTTCTGCTTTACCTCACACTGACACCAAGGCAGAAATCCCACCAGAGCAGGTTGAATGGATCTCCTTAAACACCAGAATTTTACTCAAACACCCATAATTATACTTGCCTGAGATGGAGGTTTGTCTTTGAACTCACACAGCTTTTGTTAAATTATCTTTATACCTCTCTGCTTTTCAATAGATAATGTGAAACTCTGCTCTCGCACCTCAGGAGCCAGTGTATTACATTTGCTCTGGACTTTCAGCGTTGTAACTGGAAGCAGAAGTTGGATCTATTTTTTTTTTCTTCCTCTCTTAAAAGGTCAGGGGAACATGAAACCTCAAAAGGCTAATTCTTCTCTGTGTCACATTTCTGTGAGCCCACAGAGCAACATAGTGGTATTTTTAATGTCTTTTTCCCCCCCGACTTTTCAATCCACAGTCCTTGGCACTGTGTGACAGCTCACACAGTAACACACTCTCGCATCATTCCTTCTAAGCTGGTTCTGATGAATATTGGGAGCACCAGGAAGGGTCCCAAGCACTGCAGCACACGTGTGATGAGCAGGGGGAAGACATCACAAGGCTTGGCCTCATCACAGGTTTTCTGGTTCTGGTGCTTCATGCTCACAATCCGCAGCATTCAGTACACATGCTTGGTTATCGTTAAACTGTAAATATTGCAGGAAGGTATTCAGCATGATTTAATATTCCTATTAGTGCCTCCAACAGCCCAACCAGAGAAGCTGAACTGTGCTGGGCTGAGCACTGTGTAAATATTGATGGTTTCTGTCTTACAGTGTTTACAATCCAAGAAGGAGCCCTGAACCAGAGCTCTTTGCTACAGTTTTGTTATTTGTCTTTGGAAATTATTTGTCTGATTTAAAGCATCATAAATGAACCTGTCCTTTCTTTTGCCACTACTACTAGAGCAATTACTTTGCAAAGAGCTGTGAAGGCAAAGTTCTAGACCTAAGTATTTTATCATTCTGATCAAGAATTAGTCTTTTGATATAAACCCAGAATCCAATACCTTTTCTGCAGCTTTAATGTGCTACAACAAAATATGATCTCACAGTTCCCAAACCCTTGCCAGGTAACAATGATTCAGCACAAGCAGAGCAAAGCATTGCTTTGCTCTCCTGAACAGAGATACACTCTCAGGTAAACTCACTCTAAGGTTTGTTAATGCAAGGGGCTGCTCCCAAAGCCACCACACTGACAAGACACAGATATGTGGCAGTGGTTGTGGAGAAATTCACATCAGGAATCAGGTAAGTTAACCTCACACATATATATAGCAGAAACAGACACTACAGTAATGGCTTTTGGCCCAAGGCCAACTGCCTTGCTGAGGGTGCTGGTGTTTGGAAAGGAAATGACAAGTTTCTACAGCTGCAAGAGTCGGCACTGACGCACAGCTTGCTGTACCCTCCCTCCAGCTGAGGATAAATCCTCTGCAAGGGAGCTGGGAGCTGTGCACCTCAGAATACGTCTGGGTGCTGCTGCCATCCATCATGCAAGCATAACTCCTTCGGAGTTCAAAGGCAAAGTTGCAAAAGACTTATTATTCCTCAGGGTGTTCTGAAGATTTATATACTGTCACCTACCTGGGCAGTGGGAGATGTTTACCTGTATCCTGTGTCAGCTGAGCTCAAGGAGCAGTAACATGATTACAACACTGGAATGCTCAGAAATGCTTTCTGGCTCCTTATATCTCCTCATCTGATCTCCAGGACACCTCACCACTGTTAAAAGAGAACACCAGCAAAGCACTACCCAGCTCCAAACCGTCTGAGGTGTGAGCCCAGAAGCAGTTCTAGCATTCTCCTTTTCCTCTGCTATTGCAGCCTGCAATGTCATTGATGGCATTTGTTCTTCCCACAAGCCTTACCTCATTTGGGGTCAGGGGGAGGCTTCCAGTCAGGGGTTTCACCTGAGGCAGGTTATACCTGCGAACAAAAGAGTGGGCATGGAAGGACAGCCTCACACTGCCATCACCGCAGTGTTCATCAGATCCCCCCAACAAGAGCTGGGGGCTGGGATTTAAGCTCTCGGCCTCTCCAAGATCATACCTTGTGATTGCTGCCCCGCCGCCGCACACCCAAGGCCTCGGGGCCGCCACCAGCGCTTCCGTCCGCGCTGTGCAAACACCGCTGCGCCCTTTCTCCACACGGATAGTAACAGTGCCACCCTCATTTCCCGCTCCCAGCAGCCATGGTGTGGGCACCCAGCGGCAACTACAGACGGTGGCCCAAGGTCTGGTTAATGTTTCAGCGCTTTGAAACCACCACAAGTTGCACTTTGAGCCGTACACAGCACGTTTTTGGCGGTCCTGGCGTTTAAAGATTTTTTTACACCAACAGGTTGGGTGCCTGCTCCTTTTTTAAGAGGAGTCTGACACCAGAAATCTCATGTCCGTGTTAAAGTACCTGACCCCCACCCTCACTGGTGAAAATAGGTGTTCTATCGTGAGCATAACCCAGATTTCCACAGACTTTTGCACATGAGAAGAGGCTGTGGCATCTCTGAGTGCCCTGTTAACAGCCAACAGGGCAAAGTTCTTGTTTCCTTTGTAGTGAAAAAGTTCAGGGCCGGATTTTGATTATCACAAGGAGTAGTAAAGTACATAGAGCAGAGATCGCGCATTGGGTAAGAATTATCACCGAGGTGAAAAAAACAAACAGAAACAACAAAACAAACTCCTGCCCAGCTGATGCAGCACTGCCCCACATTCTGGTGTGTGCAGCCCCTGTACCTGTGTGATACCCACAGCTTATGGAAAAGGCTGGGCTGTGCTCTGGATGCAGCATAGCTTTCCCCAACTCAGCACAACACCATGGCATGGCTGCCAGGGGAGCCCCACCTGGGCAGCTGGGCTCATCCTTCCCTTTTGATACTTTCCTTCAACATGCAAATTAAAGTAAATTGGGTGAAGTACCAAAGTCCAGTGTCATGCCACTTACATACCAAAAAGAAAAAAAAAACAAAACAAAAAAAAACCCAACCAAACAAAAACCAAAAAACAAACAAACAAACAAAAAAGGAAAAAACAGAGACAGTATCGAAGGACCTCTATTTTTATTTTTTATCAGGATTTGTTACCCTGGGTTATGGTTAGGATGTCAAGCCCTCTTGTTTAGAATGTGGTGTTGGTGATGGATGTACTCCCACACTACATCCAATCTGAGTCTTTACAAGGGTATGACAATTCTTTTGCAAGTCTAGGAAAGAGGAAAATTCACACAAAATTTTACACAAAATTAAAGTCCTGCCTGACAGCTCCCCATCTGCTGGCCATGTCCCTGTTGTGTTGTTGCTGTTGTCCTGCCTTGGTTGATCGCTGGTGCCAGCTTAGCTCCCCTCAAGGTTCCCAAAGAAATTGTTTTGTGTCTTACCATCAGATTGACGCACCTCATGCAAACATCCCCAGCTGGCAAAAGTCGTGGGGATTTGGGGGTGAAACATGAACACTGCCCTCACAGTGGTGGCTTGAAGAAAAATGCAGACGAAGGACCGAGCTTGCAGACTCTGCCTATAAATGCCACCGGTGCACGCAGGGGGAGATCTGGAAAAAGCTCTCCACTCCAGACTTGCACAACTGGACGGTGAGCAGAGAGGGGTAGGAGCCGTGGGAACTGGCAGTGGAGTGACACAAGAGAGTGTGGGGACTGCCAAACTATTCAGCTGCAATCCAGAGACTGACAGTTGTGGCAAGAGCCATCTTCCCCCCCTCCCTGCAAAACATTCCCTCTCCTAGAGATTTGCATAAGCCTGTGTACATTTCCTGCAGTCCTTGGACAACGAATAGAATTGTGGTTCAACAATTTACAGGATCAAAGGCAGATTATGATCCTATCACTGGGGCAGTTAAGTTTTTACATGTGGGCTTTTTAGATATCATTTCTCAAAGATCAAACTCCAATGTATTCCAGGGAAGTAAGTTTAGGCAAACCATAGAGCTGGGGAGCAGACAGGATCACTTATTTTTTTTCATATGAATAATCAAAAGGTTTTATTAGGGTATTCCAAAAACCCATAGCTCTCATCCTGTACCCAGCCAGTGCTGACTGGCCACCGTTTGAGATCCCCAGGGTGGATCTCCTGGGCTGCCTTACAGCAGGGGATTTCCTAGGGCAGGAAACCCGTCCTGCAGGGAGGGAGGCTCAGCCAGCTCTTCCTTCAATGGCAGACAGGGCTGAGGGTTTTACAAGCGCCTTGCGTGCGATTTCCCTGCTCTCTGTCCAGGCCCCTGGCAGCTGGAGAGGAAGCAGCATGTAATGAGCCCCAGGTGGAGGCAGCAGCTTAAGCCCTGCAATGGCAGCTCCCCGCACCCTAAAACAAGGGAGCCATTGGCACCGGGAAGGCATCTGGGACAGATCGCTTCAGCCCAGGTTGGAGAGCAAATGCAGATGAGGGCTGGGGTACGGCAAGGGCTAAAGGCAAATCTTCAAGGAAGTAGAGGATCTGAAGTCAAACTCCCCCTGAGTTCAACAAGCCTCATGGAGCGCCTGGGTCATGCCACCAATGAGTCACTTCTGCCAGATGGGGAGAGTCTGGCCAACACAGGCATCAGCTGGTCCATGCAGCCCTCCTTGCTCTTCTGACCCCTTGGAAGGAAACCTGAGCTTCTGCATCACTGCATTTCAAAAGGAAAGGAAATTAAATTTTTCACAGCGGAAATACCTGTTGCTTATCAGTGTAAATACGAGAGAAATTGACACAGCCCTCCACACCTCCTCTCATGCCTCCTGCTTATTTAAGCTCACAGTGCCACATCAGAGGAAGCTCAGAGAGTGGTGCTGGCTGTTGGCACAATACCCAGCTGGGCTTCTCATGCTGCCCTCTCCAAGACCACCAGCACACCATGATCACATACAGGTGTAGGAGTAAGGTACTGCAGGACCAACTGCAAACTCTCCTATGGGGAGACAAACTGTGTATCTGCATCCAGACCTGTATGTCTGCATTCCCACCACCTCCTCCTAGGCTCCAAAGAGATGATAAGGGATGTCACTCTCCCTTCAGAGGGGGTCTGGGACATTCCTCTTTGCCCCAGGTGTCATGGACACAGTAGCAGGGGTCAGGGTGGGTTTGGTAGGGGAAGGGAGGTTGGAGTCACTGACTGTTTTAAAACAGATAGTATGTGCTTTGCAGCTGCAAATCTATACACTAAGCAGAGATATTTAAAGGAGGTTTTTTCCACATATCACCAGCTAAGGAAGAAAGACTTTTGAGGAGGCCTTTGGAGAAAGCTGGCAGCACATCACTGGAAATACCTTGGCTGAATGCAAGCCAGCTGAATTTAACATGAAGAATGTGTTACAGAAGCAACTGCCTTAGCAGTGTTTAATACAATAACCTGAACTAACCTTTTTGTTCAGGCTGGCAGAGGAATGTCTGCTTCATACCTCACTAGGAGAAGATTCACGGCAGCAGAGCCACGAAAAAGCAGGCTGAAACCAGCAAGGCCACTGACTCAAAACTTAAAATAATCCCTCCATTTTTGAAAATGCCCAATGGATTTTATTATTAATTGTTTCTTTCTTTGCCTTACTCGTGTCACAACAGAGAAAGCAGAAGTTAGAAAAAAAGCTGAACTATCTACACAGGGAAAATGTGCTTTCTCTCATGAACAGAAGTTGATCTGTTTGCATCAGAGCAAGATTTGCTGTTGTGGTTAGTGTAGTGGAGTGGCAGAGATCAGATGCCTTTCAAAATAGTACAAAACTAGTCAAAATATCTCTAACCTAGTTAAATGGACTATGCATGATATTGTGTAAGCACTCTCAAGTCAAACAGAGAGAGAAATGATAGAGGGAGAGTTCAAACAAGGAATGAGACTAGAAGTGCAAAAGAAAACAAAATAAAACATTGGACACAAGGTCAAGCAATAAGAACATTGCAGGCTAGAAAAGGAAGTGAAATTACAGGCTCTGGCAAAACAGCTGAGTGCTTACTCAGGAAAATTACAAAACTGTTGAGATACTTACTATCAGATGTATCTTCTATCCAGAACCATTTCCAAGACAAGCTATACAGAATTCATAAGAGCAAGCTCGGGGACGTCACATTCTTCTCACATCGGTAAAGTGATTTTGTTTATTTTTTTATAAATACCAGGACCAATACATATATGGTATCCTTACTAGGATATATATATAAGGTGTATATATATATATGCACACACACACAAAATTACATCTTGGTAAAATCCATAAGCTGATGGCAAATTACAATCAAGTTTATCTTCTTCGTCAACAGCTTCTACAGGGGAGGCTTCTAAAGGTGAAAAGCCCCTAACTAAGCATTAAAATTTATTTGCCAATCAGCAAAAACCCAATTTTGCTCCTGCAAAAGAGCTGAAACACCAGAAGAAAAATTGAGATAGGGAAGAACGCTTGGTTTATGCTGAAACTAGATAGGACACATCAGTTAAAGAAACCAAATGGTTTATCCCTAATGGAAGCCATTCAGACCTTAACTGTTTAGTTTTGGGGAGGAAGCAGAGCAAGTATAGATTGATTTACACATGATTTCCCTATCAGGCTGTAGGGACTTCAAAGGCAGGATCAAACATTCTCTGTACACTTATAGAATATCATACCAGTAAAACTACAGGCCTCACAGCTGAGAATTATTTCGGTGCTACTATATATAAAAATTAATATTCCCAAAAAGACAGTGAGTCCTGCCAACTTGTGAAATGTCACTGATTGAGGAGCTCTAAGGCATTATTTCCCCAGCAGTGTGGCAACACTGCAGAGATGGAAAGACTCAGAGAAGCCAGGCAAACATAGATGTATCTACTGCAAAACCCACAGCTCTGGGACTGACCCACTCACACTGTACTCAGGTCAACCCTCTACATCACCAGCTAAATGATGTGATGAAAGGCTCATAACAAAAACCACATGCAAGCTTTATATATGCCCAGACAAGGTTCTTCACTCCGAGAGGGTCATGTTGTTACACACCTAGAGATAGGGCTTGGTGCCCAGGGCAGGCACTGCCTAGGCTGCAATTAGAGAAAGCAGCCACAGCCCTGGTCTGTGGTCCCAGGGAAGCTGTCCAAGAAAAAACAGGGTTAGATGGTTGTCAGCTGCACTCATTCAACTCACAATCTGCCACCTGTGCTCCCCCCCTCCTCCCCCCAGTTAAGCCACTAATTCAAAGCACTCCTACCTCTGTGCATTTTTACAGGTTTATTACACATTGTGTAAGCAGCTGAAAGATCAACACTTTGTTTGTCAGTAGAAACAGACGGAATTTGGCAGAAACCCTGCTATCCAGTGGAACACAGATTAGCTGGGAGGCAGATGAGACTTATTCATGGCTGCATCATCTTCAGGGACTGTGATTCATGTTGCACAGTGAAGCAGCTCTGCAGAGCTGCAAAGGCCTGTGAAGTCGACCTGTTGGTGAAAGCTACCCTGTTCTGCAAACGTGTGTAGCAGGACTTGAGATTCCTGCCAGCTATGGTCTCAGACCTGACACCTCAGCTTCAGAAAGAAAAAGGAGTTTAAAGACAAACACAGCCAGTTTCAAAGAGAAAGGTGAGCAAAATGGCTTTAAGCTGTCAGCAGGAGTGCATGCAAAATATAAATGGAGAAAGTAGCCTGGGATTTTACTTTGTAGCATAACTAGCACCGGTTCACATTCTTTTCTGTGTGTGCAGAACTGCAGGCACTCATTGTCGTGACAGGGACTGGAATAGACACTGAACCGCATACAGCACACATGGGTACAATTATCATGTCTGGAACAGCAACAGCTCTAAGTGACATTTTGCCAGAGTGAGTGGCTAATCTAATCTCCTTCACTCTGAACGCTGGAACTCATGGGAGAAGAGCCTGCTGAACCAGCGAAACAGGATAGAGATGTAACAACCCTGGCAGTTGGTGAACAGGAGACTTAAAACAAGTAATGTCCTGAAAAGTGAACATGAGCTGTATTTGTGCCAGTAATCCCTACTGGGACAAAGCCAGGCGGGAAGTTGACAATTGCAAGATGCCAAGTAGAGAAAGAGAAAAAAAAAACAAAACAAAACTAAATGGGTTTTAAAGAGAATATAAAGTACTCCAAGGGTTAGCAAAAAACCCTGCATGAGTGCATGAAGAAAAATGGCAAATGACAACAGACTTTGACAGGCAGGACACAGTTAACTGCAAGTGGCCTAAATAGCACAGGTGTAAAAGTCACATTAGGCAGGGTCACGGTGCTCCTGGACTCCCAGCTGCACTGCACCTTCTGTGGGCTGGGCTTCCCACTGCAGCCTTACCGCATCTCCAAGGGGAAAACTGATTCCCCAGCACACGCTCTCTCTCCCTGGTTGCTGCTTACTTTCTCCTGCTTCCCCTTTTCCAGAGAAGCTATCGCACGCCCCCCGCTCTGCCTGGGCAGCCGGATCCTGCTGCCGGCAGAGCCAGCGTGGCCCGGGAGGGCGCAGCCCTGCGAGCCAGCCCAGCTTCCAGCTCTCCTTGCCCCATTCCCTCCCCCACAGCACGAGGCCAGCTGTTGCAGCTCCAACGGTTTTACAGCCATGTACGCTGACCTCATGGCACAGGCTGGGAGACATGTGGGATACCACAGCCACAGCCCCCCCGACAGGCAGCGACACGCCACCCCCTCCCTGCACGCAGGCAGCGACGCCAGGCTCAAGATTCCCTCCCTATTGTAATTATTTTTGCTTTGCGCAGAGATTTATCACATGCAGCTGCCACAACTTGTTTACAAGACACAAAAGCCATGAAAACAAGGTTGACGATGTCTGCGTGTGAGCTGTTTTCCCTGGCATGAATTTGTCATACCTCTTAGCTCGCTGACGCCCTGGCTGGCCACACAGTCTCCAATAACACACGGCAATGCCTTCCCTTCAGCTCCAGAGTAGCCAAATCAGTGTTTTCAGTCAGAGATTAGGTTTTGACAAAACTGCTTTGCATTTAGGTTTATCACTGCTGCAAGAACAGCAAAACCATGTTGTCTCATTGCTTCCTTATATTTTTGTTTTTCTTTTCCATGGTAAAACAAGTTTCACGTATAAAACTTCTTGTTTGCTGTACCAGGGATCTGTGGCCAGCACGTGAAGCCTTTGGTTCTTTGCTAGGTCTCCTGCTCAGTTCAGGACCCTAGCTCCACCCAATGCCCTACTTCTACCTACCTTTGATAACTTTAATATATACTCAGAAAGAATAGGTTTAGGTAAACTTCAGCGGCCAGCACCAAAACTATCAGTGCTAGATTACAAGAAAGCAGAAACTCCCTTTTGATACATTTTAGTGGGTACTCAATATGAGTCATTTTCTTCTTCTAAGTTAAATAACACCTCAGGGTAGGGAAAAGCTTTTACATGGTGTGGCGTCAGGTGCTACTCAGCCACAGCCATCTGACTTATGACTACAGCCAAACTCCTAGCTGTAACCTTAACACAAGTAATAATTTAAGAAGTATACAATTGGCCTCAAGCAAAATTGGTCACCAGTGAAGTTCCCAGGGTAAGTCAGTCAGCAAAATGGAAATGCAGTGCTCATCATGAGAGCAGGACTTTGGTGGTCATTTACACTAATATCACTTTGTGTGGCATAATAGTAAATGAAAACAGCAGAGAGACCACAGGCTTTTACTTTCAATGAAAACTGTTAACCTGAATGGCAACAGCTTTCTTCCTCATTCTATTTTCATTTTCAGTACTGCAGCTGCTATAGTGAAATTACAGAACTGGTCAGCTCAACCAGCAAAGTTTTTACTTTCTAAACTTGCTAACATTTTTTTATTTTAAAGGGCAAAGTAATGAAGAGTAAAGATCTCTGAAAATGGCCTTTAATGATCTGAGTGCCCTGCTTTTTCTTTATCCCACAGCACACCAGCAAACTGCTTTGAAAAAAGGAAACAAAAGAGGAAAATGTTCAGCAATTCAAATCAAACAATGCAAACGTGTTTCTGAGGCTGTTTTTCTTTCATTAGTGCTTGAAGCACGAGTGTAAGGAGTGCTGCAATAAAGTTCCTTCCTGCAAGACCAGGAAAGGACATCTTCCAAACTTTATCAAGGATGACACTCCACTTTAGGTAACACCCCTTAAAATAAATCACCTATTCCACAAAACCATGTCTATTGACCAACTTTTCCCTCAACAGGAACCTCATAGTTACAAAAAAGTACACTTCCATTTTACAATTAGTCATTAAAAAAACCCAACCAAACAATACATACATAGATATCCCTGGAAAAGTAGCTCATAAGTATCAAGTACAGTGTGTCCAGAAACACTACACAAGGCTCTTCTGTACCCACCTGCAATTCCTTCACGACAGAGTATATAGTCTCTGTGTTCAAAATTATATTCCAGCTTAATTTCCAAATTATTTAAAAAAATAATTCTATCTTCATACAGTATATGAGGATGACTGTGTTACCAAAGCTGATGCAGTCGTAAGCCAGTGTTTACTATTTGCCATTTTGACTTTAAACATGGAGGTTCAAGAAAGGCACATGTTCAGAAGAATTACAAAGAGTACTCCAGATAATAGAGTATTTCTGACATTAGAAAATGATAAAGGCCACAGCAAAACAGAATAGCAGTCAGAATGTTGTAGTCTTCTGCTCATAATGATATCCTTAAATTCACCAACTCTCCTGCTCCTCAAAGCCCTTCCCCAACCTCCCAAACAGACAAGTGGTTTGTTTTTAAAGATTAGCCAGAACCAATTCTTTAGCCTGGAGGTCTCTTATTTCACTGTTGCTGGAGGGAGAAGAGTGGGCGACTGACATTCAAGTAAGTTGAAATGTGAGCTGCAAGTCTTAACGTTTTTCAGTAATAAGTCATTTTGATAGCAAAGTCCTTTTCTGAAAGGTAACTTAGATTCTGTTGGCAAAAAAATACACCCCCAATACAATAGGGATCTCTTCTAAATCTTAGTCAACCACCTGTTAAAGTATCCCACAAAGACCTGACTCCCAGAACTCAGATTTCAATGCAATACAGCCTACTTTATTTCAGTCTACTAGAATTACTGAGTAAAAACCTTGTCATTGCTAGTCCAAGTAAGGCTAGAAGCCCTTGCCCTCCCCTATCAAAATTTGTCACCAGTCATGTCTAGGAGCTGCATCACAAAGATCTGCAAAGAACACTTGTCCCAGCCCCTCTTCTGGCCTCTTCCTTTTATCTTCAGATCTTCCCCATGGGCCATCACATATCCCATCCCTAAAGTATTTCAAGGAGCCAAGAGCTGGGACTCTCAGAGGGGCCCCAAGGTTTCCCTCTGAAATTTAGTCAGAATTGCCTACAGTAAAGCTCCCTTTGGCCCCTTAAAAAAATTTCAACATAGCAGAACACAATCAGGTACTTCTGGCCCACTTTTCTGCATTCTTTAAACATCGGGTTGACAAAAACTGCTAGCATGGTCCTCTAAACCAAACGAAGTCAGTATGAGCTCAGAAATATTTCTCACTTCCATTTATTTCAAGGGTAATTCATGTTTTCTGCAAAACAAAATACTCTGTATGCATCACTTTTAAAGAAAATATTTTATTATATTATGGGAAAAAAGCATGATCATCCAAAGTTTGTATTGTTAAAAAAATTGAAAATTTAGACAGCGTGTCGGTAATATTCCGTTCCACATGGGAATGATAAGAAGACTCTATATCATTACTAGATATTGCACAGTCTGAAAGAAACAAAACAAATCACATGATCTTGGGAAACATCTCACATTATGAAAAATCTACAAAGAAAACATTAAAAAAAAATCCCAACAAAACACACAATCCTTTCTTTCTACAGTAGCTTTAAAGTTTATAATTCTTGGAATGACCGTATTCCACTGAAGACCATCTCAGTGACAGGAAGCTTCATTTCAGCAATCCCCTTGTGCAAATAAGATTAATAAAAAAAATAATAATAATGCAGTGAAGTCTTTTGATATCGTGTGGGTGGCAATAACCACACAGCTGTTAGATCCCTGCCTGGTAAAACAAAACGGGGAAGGAGAAGGAGGGGGATTTAGGCCATAAGTTTCGCCTGCAACTCCATCTCTGCCGCCCTTTTGAGTGCAACATCCACCAGAAGCTGAAATCCACTAAAATCCTGGTTAAGGTCTGGTGGTGTTGGAGGAGGAGTGTTAAAGAGCCCGCTTTGTGTGTTTGCACCAGGTCCCAGTTTGGATGCGTCCTCGTGGCAGGAGAGGGGGTTATCTGTGAAGCCGCCAGCCGGGGGCTGCTGCAGGTCCGTGGTCTGGCCTACATCAGCTGGCTGGCAAAAGTGGAAAGGGGCATCTTTCAACGCAGTCACAGTCGTGTGGCAAATCACCGAGGGCCGAGCCAGGACCGAGCCCGGGGAAGCCGGCTTGGAAGCGGACACAGTCTTGCTGAGCGGTGCGGCAGCCGGGAGGAAGGCAGTCTCCTCCAGCAGGGGAATGAAGTTCTTTGTGCTGATGGCAGACTCCACCAGGCCGCCCTCGGGAAGCTTGGTCCCTCGCCGCGAGATAGTGAACTGATTTGGGTCTTTGCCATCCTTCCTCAGCATGTCAGGTAACAGCCTGCGGCGCGCATTGATAAACCAGTTGCAGACCTGGGAATATAATGACATCTTAATTTCTACCTTCATTCATTCCCAACTACGTGCCACTAGAGCGGGTGGTTAGATTAATGAATCCCTCCAAGCAGTTGCCTTCGCTGCCCAACAAAATAGAGACCTACTGACAAGTTCTGACATGCAACTCCCTGCTCCTGTTAGAGAAGGCCCCGGGACATGTGAAGTCCAAACTAGGGGTTTAGCTTTTAACTCTGTGCACACACATTAACCTATTGGCTATTGTTCCTGAGCTTAGGTTAATTAACAACAGGAAAACCTTTTCTCTCTGAAGAGTGCCACTCCTCCCACAAATAGTTACTGATTTTCCTTGTTCAACTGACTGTGTCGACAGACATAACATGAATTACCTCATTTAAGTTTGTCCTTGTTTAAATATCAACCAGTTTCCTGGGCAATACAGGATAGTTTATAGTTCAACGTCTTTTTTTCCTCTTCACTACATAAAGGGTGTCTTCTTTATAATGTTGCATTAAGAAACTTTTACTCTATAGTCAACTTTGAAGTTTGCACTAATGAATTAATACAGAAAAATAAAGCCCAGAACTCAACAGGAGTGCTCTCTACTTAGCAGCTCCCTAAACCAAACCCTGGTTCACCCAAGCTGTCATGCAGCCACCTTCCCACAACATGGGATGCAGCAATGGGCAAAAGCTATTCCAAAAAAGATGATCACAGAAAATGAGAACAATGTGTCCAAGGGACCTCACAGATGCCAGTGGCATCCCAGGATGAGAATCCAAAATAATCACACAAACACCTCATCATACCTGCGCTAACACCCTTGAGTGGCTCTATCCCCCATAGGTTGTTCCACTGATTTTAATGGCAGTGATCATACACATAACTACATCTGTCCATGTTCTACTGGAGCCTCAAGGTGCCATTTTAGAAGTGAAGAGTTACATGTTAAGCTGCACATCTATCACCATAAAACCTCTGCTGACAAATAAATGCCTTCATCTCTCAATAAGTTACCTTGTATAGACACTTTATGTCTTTTAGTGCGCGGTGCTGCAAAAAATTAGCATGTGTGTTCCAATTCATGACTGTCTGTTCTCCCAGAAAAATAATTTTATTCCCAGTAAACAAAGATCATCGTAACACATAATCAGTCTCTGTCTCTCCTTACGAGTGTCATCAGCAGGAGAGTAGCAATAAAAAAGGAAATCTCACATGCAGTGTAAACATTTGTATCCACGACTAGACCACAGGTGAATTAAAACAGAAGACAACTCCTTTAGAAGGGAGAACTACTTTTTTTAAATACCTGTAGTGTGGAAAGGTGTGTTTGTCGGGATAACAGCGCTTTTTCTTGCTCTGAAGGATAAGCATTGTATCGGTGCTCATAGAGCCAGTCCCGAAGAATCTGCACAGATTCCTTGGGCAGGTTGCCACGTCTCCGCCGTTTGCCTGAGCCAGCAGATGAGGAAAGATCCAGTGGGACATCCATAGTGTCATCATCCTCCGTTTCACTGCCTGATATTGCAACTACACCTACAATTGTAAGACAAGAACAATCAGCCTCCTAAATCCGTTAGCGACTTGGCTCCAGCGCTGTACAGCACAGACACTTTATATCCCATTAACTGTCTTTACTGTTACAGCCCCTTGGACGGGAGATTCCTCCTGTCATGCTGTAGCTTTTCTGTCAGCTGAACAAAAAGTAGCACCAATGATCCGTTCCTAAAGGAATTCTTCTCTGCAAACCTTCATTTTCTTGTTCCCCTGGCAACCTTTTATCTGCTGCACCTTATCAGATAGAAGCTATCTAATGAGAATATTGTCCAAGTTTGCTTGCTGTGGTAGGCATCCAGCACTTTTTTTCAAAGATAACTATCCAGTCGCTGGGCAAAAGGTCAGCAAGCAAGAACTTAAAACGCCCCAAATCGAGCAGGAGGTTATTTAATTATTTCTTAACATCCTGATGCTTCCCTCTTGGGAGGGATAGGTTGTAAATTTTATAAATGTATAATTATATCTATTCAGAAAAATTAATGGAAGAAGGGGAAAATTGTGTTCGTCACCAGCCCTAAGGAGATTTTCACTTATGAGGAGAAAAAGTGTAGAAGAAGGGAAGAACCAGGTGCCTAAGAGTTCACTGGTTTATCAGGAAATGGACTTTTATTTAACTGCATTCTGTAGCAAAGAACTATGATCATTTAAATGCACCAGTTTTTATCCTGACTCTTTTTTCAGCATTATGGGGTTTATCTCATATTTTTATCCCTGGAAACATGCGTTCTGTGCTATGCTTTCTATAAGGGCTCCAAATTTACAAGTTAACTGCATACCTTCTCCCCTCCAACACAAAGGAAGGAACAGATTTCAAAATCTGATTATCCCTTTGTATACGTACACCACACTACTAGTAACATGAAGCTGTGGAATGTAAATCAAACGAACAAGCAAGGATTCATTAGTTAGGAAGGCTACAATTCTATTCCTTTGGTAGGACACACGAGTCACTAGTTCCATAAAACACAAAGAAAACCATGCTTTAAGCTCACCAGAAATTTTAGGAATCTTACAAACTACATACAAGTCCAAATAAGATACTACTCACATTCAACTAGTACAAATTAATACTAATTTCAAGTGAACTCACACCGCCTTTCAGAGGCAGTTTTAGAAACTATAGAAGGAAAACAAGCCCTTAATCTTTTTGTCTTTTGAACTTAGATTGGAGAGGTGAGGGAGAGGAAGGAAAGAAACTTGCTCACTTGTAACACCAAAAACCTTAATAGTAAACCCAAAATGTTAAAAATAAAATTTTCTGTGGTCAACCCCCCACAATTAAAAAAAAATTCTATTTCAGGAAATAAAGTAAGCCCTAAACAACAAGAAATGTACCTGTGAAAATATTAAACTATATAAAACTATGTTATATCCATAAGTAAAGGCACAGAAGGAAGTAATGCCCTTTAAAAAAAACAACCAGCCACCAAAGCCGCCACCACCACACAAAGAAAGAAGTTATGCATGTGCAAGTTTTCCTTGATACTTGGCAGGAGTAGGGAGTGAAACAGCAAAAGACCTTTCCTCACACTTCCAAACTTCAGCCAAGCTGACATAGTAAATTATTCTTTCCTTCCCCTATTTATGAATAGCTCCAACATCCTTAAATTTAGTTTAAGTTGTCCCATTTGAAATGCACAGTTTTGATACGCAAGCATTCCCAACAGGATGATCAATCTGAAATCTGTCTGGCAGAATTACTTCAGTAACTTACTTGGTATTGTTTTCATTCTCCCAATTGCTGATTTATGTAACCGACAAACACCAAACTGACATACCAAATTTTTCATCTGATGATTAGCCACATAAATTATCCAGTCATGGAACAGGAACAATAGGACAATATTTAAATACCCAACACAAGATAAACTCCAAATTATGTAAACAGTTTCTTAATTCATGTAGAAAGTATGTCAAAAGTTTGCCTTACAATTATTCCAAGCAAACCACTTTGTCATAGCTTCATGGAAAGTGCTGTCACACTTGCAACCTGACCTGAGAACATGCCTTGAAGCACCATGAGCTCCTGGAGCCACGAGGAAAACTTCTGAGAACAAAGATCCTGCAGAGACAACAGGATGGCTCTGCAAAGCAGCTCAGCCCTTCCAAATTGAATTTAAAAAACTAGCTAAAACTAGCCCATGCTATTCAGACAATGTTTTGAAGTGCGCTGTTCTTGTTTGTCAGAAACCAGAACTGTTGCAGCACTTCACTGGGTTGGGTTTTTTGTTTGTTTTTAAATATAATAGGCAGTAAGGCAAGACCTTGGAAAAGAGGGAGAGGCAAACAGCAAGGGCTAGAAACAAGAGGGAAGGGAGAAACTACTATGAAAAAGTTAGATGTCTAATGGTTTGCAAGCAGTATTTACATGGCACAACAAAAAGTACTCTAGATATACATCCAAGCTAAGCTGACCTTTCCAGGATTTACCACACAACTAAAAGTCTCCATGGACACCTCTCCCTGAAAAAAAAAAAAAGTGTCAAGATACTGTCTGCAAGCCAGCAGTAAAAAAACTTTTCTCCCTTTTCAAACAAGACCTTTTGCTAAAGTAAAAGTTGTCATCTGACTAACCGTAACCTACCTAGCAAGAAATGAGTCACCAGCGGATCCAGCCCTTTGACCTGCTGGCTTGGTGTGTCATGTTAGTTGACACAGTAAGTTAGTGACACAAAGCAGGTTTTGGTTAAGCAGGAAACCCAGTGTAGTACAACTTCTGCTCATTTAAATGAGCTCATTTAAATAGCTGATCAGCCCTCTGAACTCGTGGCAGATCTCTCCAGTGCAGTACAGAGCTAGCAGCAACAGGAAGTCATGGCTAGAAATCTCGCACTACCCCAGCTGATATTTTTTACTAGAGCAGGAGCCACATTGTTGCTGTCAAGGCTCTGTTTTCATTAAAGCATTCCTTCTGATTACAACCCAGCTTTGTTTTTCCGTCTTGTTAGTAATCAGCCTATTCGCTGCTGGTTTCCTGTTTTAACAGGGCCCAACTGAAAAGGCTCCTGGCCACGCTCCATGACTGGACCATTGGCTTACTGTTATTTACACCCAGAATAAAGGCCTGTGGACACGATGAGTAGCCCCAGCTGACCTACTAATTTATTTTGTATTAAAAGCAGGCTAGGACCAGGCTATTTTATGTCTCCTCCTAAATACATTTAATAATAAATTAAAAAAAAAAAACTTTCATAGAACTAAAATTAAAGCAGCTCAAGTTCATTTACAGAGAGGTCTGATAAACAACCCAAAATCCCAGTCCTTCCCTTCCACATCGCCAATTAAAACAGTAGTCTATACTATTAATGACCTAAGGACTACATGATCAGCATCCCTTCTTTATAAATTACTTTATCCTTCTGGCTTCCCAGCTGAAGTCACATACATGATTGAATGCACTGCCGCATTGTATCACAGCCCAAAGACTTTACAGGTCCTCCCCGTAATCAGCTCAGGGAAGATTACACCTAGGATCTGGAGTCTGGGCTCGACACCCAAACGGTAGTTAACAGCTTGAAAGGACTTGAGTAAAAGTACAGTGATGACTAAAGCTGATTTCAAAACAAACTGCTGCCACGTAAAAAGGTGTGCTGAAATACTTTGAGGGGGAGGACAAAGTATTTAGAGAGGCTGAGACAAATAAAATGGAAGTTAAGCAAATGAAAAATTTAGGCTATGAGGGGGGGAAAAAACGGCACCAAAAAAAAAAAACAACTATCCCATTGTGTCGAGGAAGAGCTTCACAGAGGAAGTGGCAGAAGCCTATTGTTATTCAAAAGAGGACAAAGTATACCACAAGGAACAATCTCTGCCCTCCAGAGAGGCGATGGACAAAAATCACCTTAAAGAAAACCTCCCACCCCTTAGGGTTCTCTGAATTTCTCAAGTGAGATTTTCTTTTTATGAGCACTGATAAACAGAACCAGTTCCTGTCTGAGCCCCCGATCCTGTTGTAACCAAGTTCAGTAAGATTCTTCACATGTATAAACTTGAGCACATGCCTATGCCTTTTCGAGACTGTGTTCTAAACCAGCTAATTAAGCCAAATAGGTTCTGTGTGATTGCTATCACGTTATTTGGAAATGAAACTATCCATAGAAGAGTGCTGAGGTTTAAATCCACAGTCTGCTAGCTTAAAAAAAACCACAAAAACAATCAAAAACAAACAAAAAACCCTCAACAAAACTAACCAACAACAACACAGCGTCACACACAAAAAAATTTAAAACACAACACACATACCAAAAAACCTAACTAAAATGCAATGCGAATTTAAAAATCAGCAACAAAAATACATTAGTTTAAAGTTGTTCATAAGTAGCAAAAAAACTACAAGGATACAGAAGGGAATTTCCACAGTAAAAAAACCACACACCTCCTTTAAATGAGTTTCATAATTGAGGAACCAGCCTATTTGTTTTCCTCTGTACTTTACAGCTTGCACTCTACTACTTCTAAAGCAACTTGACAAGGCTGTACTATATTTTCTTTCCTCTAAACGGAGTTTTCTATGAGTGCAAGCAAGAAATCTGTAACAAAGTCACTCTTTGAAACTTCTTGAATGAGCTACAAATGCCAGGAGGTCACAAATAAGTACAAGCCCAACCTTTATTAAAACAAAGGCACCCTAGCCCTAACATCTTTTTAAAAGTTTCCGCCTTTGTCTCCTCACCTTTTAATTTGTGCCACGCAAACCCCAGACCCATGGCCCCTCTCAAAAGTTCTCCCTCTCGCCTGTCACCTTTCATTGTTTCCATTGTTTCAGCCCAGGATTTGCAATCCTCAAAGCAGAGCTTACACACACACACAGTCTTACACACAAAGCCTTACACATGCATACCTAGAAACTACGTCAGCGTTTTCCACACTCATTTATTTCGGGGGTGGCAAGAACAACAGTTGAAAGTGCAGAGAGTTTGGTATTTCACCAACCAGCAGCTGCCCTCGGGGAGAGAAGTCTGAACAATGGAAGCAACAGCAGACAGGAAACCAGCTCACCACTGCTGTGCAAATAGGCAGCATAGGAATGTCCTAAAAATAACTGGGCTAAATTAATTCAGCGAAACTCTAAAAGAGAGGGGGAAACAAACCACAAACTGCTTCCAATAGTGTGAAGAATCTCGACCTACCTAAGGCGCCTGAAACGTTTAAAAGCCAGCGCTGCCGCTGTCTCTGGGCACAGGGGCAGCTTCGGCCGTGACTGGGATCAAGCCCCACTCCGCTCCCGCGGGACGCTGCGCTCCTCAACACCACCCTGTCTGCTCTTTAAACTTCGCCTTTGTGGCCCAGTTCCCTTTGTGTGCGCTCCTCTTAACCGAGTGGCATGTCCAAAAAAAAACTTCTGACGAGGGCTACAAACCATATTAGTACACAGCATGTCTGCAGCAGCCCAATGATTTCACGAACTACATATGCATTAATTGCTCCAAGGGTATTAACAATGAGAGAGGCTGCTTTACTACAGAGCCGCAGGAATGCATAGTAGGGGGAAAACAGCACAACTCTGGAGTACTGAACATGCGCACTGCTCCCCTCTAACCCTCCACTTCGGAGTGTTTAATGGGCTTTGAATGCAAAACACCCTTCAGCCACACCGCCGACTGGCAAATCGCAACTGAACAGACACTGCTTTGCTGTGAACTTCTGCCCAGACCAGCGCAGGAGCGTTAGATCCGAAAGCACGTCCCGCGTCTTTGTGGGCAAGCGCTAATTTAAAGGCACTTAAAGCACCACGAGTGCGATGAGTAACGATCCTCTAACTGTAAAGTTTGTCTGTTTGGAAGTGGGCACAAAGAAAACTCAAACAGCCTTATGGTTATAGGGGGCGGGGGGGAAAGTCTTCCTCCCTTTAACCCTGCGTCAAAACTTTTGTAGCTTGTGTTTCGTCTCCCTGTTTTAAGGGATAAAAGGGATATAAGAGGCTTCAACTTTCAGTAAAACAAGGCGGTCGAGGGCGCGGAGGGGTTTGAAGCCCTCCCGCCGATGCCCCCCCACGCCTCAAGCCCCACGCTGCCGTCCCCGCGAACAAAGAGTTGCCGGACGGTCCCGCTTTCCTCTCCCCAAGTTGGGAAAACCACCCGCACCCTCGTCCCCCTCGCGGGGACAGTGGGGCTCGGTGCGGACAAGCGCTGAAAAGTGTTTTACGGAAGGACAGGGGGCAGAGGCTCGACGGAGGGGGCGAGAACAAAAGTTGGCGGAGGACACGAGGCGAACGGCTGGACATGTTTTTGACAGGGAGCCAGCGGCGCAGAGAGGCGGCCGCCTCCAAACAACAGCCCCGCATGTTTTGTCTGGGAGCGGAGCATCCACTGCAATCTTCCACGGGATACTGGCCAGGGGGCGTGGGGGGAGCACGGGGGACAAAAGGCCGAGAAGGCAAAGGGACTCCCGCTGGCTTAGCGACAGCCCCCCCTTCCCTTTTCCACCCCGGGTAGGGGCACGGGGCACCCCGCTTTGTCCCGGCACCCCATCACAACTACCTTTTTTACTTTTCATCTTGATCGCGAGGACCGAGCCGATCGCCGGACACCCCACGCACCGACCCAAGTTTCTCTCCCTTCGCCGAACGCTGCTTTCCCCCTTTAAGCACGGCGAGGAGGAGGAGAAGGTCGATGAAGAAAGAAGAAACACCACCGCGGAGCCAGGCGCCCGGTCCGCGGCCGCGCTGCTGTCAGCGGGAGCCGCAGGGCTCTGCCTCCCCCGGGGGCTTTCTGGTGCGGCCGGGGTGGGCTTCCCTCCCCCCTTCCCTTTGTTCCCTTCTGCTGGCGATTGGCCCCGGCCTGTTAAAGTGAGGAAAGGCACGGGAGAGAAAGGTACACAGCGCCCGCCCTCCCCCACCTCCCCGCAGTGAGTACGGGAGAGTAACCGTGCGCTGCACTGGCACTCGCGGCGGCGGCGGCTGCCTCCTCCTCCTCCTCTCTCCTCCCTCCCCTCCCGTCTGACAGAGCCTCAACACCCGGGAGGGGAGGGACCGGCCGGAACGGGGGGGTGTCCGCCTGTACCCGCTCGCTCATGCACGCACAACAGCGCGGGGGGAGCTCTCCGTGCCTCCCGCTCCCTCGCCTTTCTTCCAGGCAGACGTTTGATCATTAAACTGGAAGGAGGAGAAGGAAGAGGCGGGGGTAGGGGGGGAGATTTTGACAGCTGCCCTTGACTAGCCTCCTCCTGTTGCTGCCGGACGAACCACCCACTCCTTCGCGTGAATAGAGGAGCAGAAAGGAGAGTGCGTAC
>VZTB01007825.1:466557-506798 GCA_013397245.1 Thryothorus ludovicianus | reverse complement strand
AGCCCCGTTTCTGCGGTTATTTTTATATCACTTCGTAAAAGGTTGTTTTTCTCCCCTCGACCTTCCCCCCCTCCCCAGCCTGGTAGATTTTGCTGCGGCACATGATCGCGGCTGTAAAAGAGAGAAGTCTCACAGCTTGACTCATCCCTGTCGGGCGAGCACGCTCTGCAGCAGCAACAGTTTCTTTTCCTCCGGGATGGGAAACGTGACACCCGCCAGCAGCTCGCTCCAGCTTCCCTGGCGAGGTGGAGAGCTCACCCCGGGCAGAGGCCGCTTTGGCGGCGGGTCCCGGAGATCCCCCTCCGCCCTCCTGACAAAACCAGATGCAAAAAATTAAAAAAAAAAAAAAAAAAATCAGAAGTGCTGAACGCCCAGCCGCGGTCTGAAGCGCCAAGGGCGAAGGTTTCGGCGTGGAAAGGAAAAGAAGCCGCCTGGCCGCGGAGCAGGCGTGGCGTGCACCTATTCCACGGGAGCGTGTTTGTGTCACTCCCGCACCGGCACGTGCGGGGCTGTTCCCGGCCGGGCAGGCGCCTGGAACGGCTGATGAAATAATGGATTCCTACGGCAGAGCAGGGATCCTTTCCTCCCCACCACCCTGCACCCCCCCCGGCGGCGCGGGCGTCCGCACAAATCCGCATTCACTGCACAAGGGAAGCAACAGCGTTTTAGCAGCAAGCCCTCCCCAAGTACCTTGTAACTATTTTTATGTGGCGCAATTACAGCAGGAGAGAAAACAGCTGTTCTATGCCGAACGGGGGATGTGTGAGGGGGGAGGGCAGCTGGTGAGTCACGTCACTTAGCCAAGGACTCGGTGTCGGCTGCTCTGCGGGGCCGGAGGTTCGCTCCGGGATGGGTGACCCTTGCGCTGGCAGCTGCTGGGCGGCGTGTCCGGCTGTAGGTCAGCGAGGCGGGCCGGGCATGGCACACTGACTGACTGACTGACTGACTGACTGACTGACTGACTGACGGACGGACGGAGCCGCGGGCCGGCGCCGCGCCAGGCGGGAGCTTGTGCGGCGCGGTCCGAGGTCCCGCCGGCGGCAGCGCGATCCGAGCCATTGCCCGCCGACCGAGCGCCCTCCGCCCGCCCTTCCTTGCCGCCGCGTCGCCCCCGGCTGTGTCCGGAGGGTGCGACAGGCTCGGTGCTGCCGCCCCGCGCGGTGCCAGCCCGGCAGGACGGGGCTCGCTCGGGGCCGGTGGTTTCACCCGAGCCGTGCCCCCCAGGGGCTGGTGGCTCAGGGGCGGGGGTTGTGCGCGCACGCCGCCGTATGGCTTTATTTTGGCTTTTGCTGTTTTGTTTTTGTTGTGGAAAAGCCCTGCTTCCCAGCTGTGAGGGCTGGCTCTTCGAACTGCTTGTTCCGAGCGTCCAGGCAATGGTCATGCCAAAAAAGCAATTAAGGGAAGTTAACAAAGGACACGTCAAGGATTCGAAGAGATTTCCCTTTCTCCGTGCCGCCAGAGCCGCCTCACGCCTGCTCATTGTCCTTTGGACCGCAGGCAAATCTGTGGAATCTGTGAAACTAGCTCTTTCCTTATTTTTTTACTTTCTTTTTTTTTTTTAGAGGTTTGTTTAAACTTGTTTTTGTTTTTCTTCGTCGAGAAGGTAGTTTTATAAGGAAAAAAAAAAAGTTTTATTTTCACACTGAACTCAAGTTACTTTTCTTTTTTTTTTTTTTTTCCAAAAGCTTTAGAAACAGCCTTTCTAGGAAAAGATAAAATTCGACTTTGTGTGGCAGCTCTTTAGCTAGTAGGAGAAGGCCATGGGCCAGTGGGTGCCCATTCCTAGCTCCTGTGGTTATAAAATCCATGGAGAGGCATTGTTTTGAAACAAGTTCCTCCACGGATGCGGGTATGCAGGGGTTATACCCATAGCTGGGACCAATCGGAAAGACTGGAAGTGGGTTTGTGGACTTCACGTTGCAGTTGTTGCCCCGGGCAATATCTCAGGTTTCTCCACAAATTTTGGCTACCTTTACCTCTTGAAGACTTCTGATACGTGTTCCAGGTGGTAGTGGGTTAAAGTTTGCAAGAAGGTAATGCAGTGGGAGAAAACCCCCACAGCTTTCTCTGCCGGTTAAAACTTCAACACACCTGAAACAAGGCTGTATCTAAAAGGAGGGCAGGTGATTTGCCTGAGCTCAAATCTAATGGGTAGAGCAACTCGATTTTGTAGCAAATAACCTGTTGGCCTGTTAGACGATCGCATATATTAGTATTGGCTGCTGCTTTCAAGCAGAAGTAGAAGGTATGGAAGGCAATATGTAGCTTTCTGCAGTTTTTATTTTTCCTTTGTGTGTTCGTGAGGCTGTGTTCTTAGAGCTATTCAGTCTGCTAGAGCTGCATCAGCACTGTTCGTTGTATCTCACAAGCAGCTCAAAGTGCTTCACGCTGAGCAGCTTTGGCATCTGTGCAGCTCCTTGGGTAGGTAGTGGTGTGCATGTGCCCCGAGATACATCTGTGCCAACAGGTTGGAACAGCTTGGTTTAGTCGGAACAAGTTCAGCTCTGTCTGGACCCATCTGCACAGACATGCTGTGTTTGTAAAACTGGATTCCAAAAGGGGTGAGAAATTAAGCTAGATTTTTAATTACTCCGTGATTGTCCAACGCCATAGGTTTATCAGTTTTCAGTGGCGGTGTGCTCATGTTTCTGTCCTGTCACATTGCCACGTGCAATACCTTGCACAACTCACTGTATGTTTCTTACTTTGCAAGTGCTTTGCTTTGAGGCGCTGGGACTATGTTTGTCTAACTGCTGGAGTCTCCAAGGCAATGTTTTGGGCATAGAAACCATTGAAGGAAGTACCTTGGGAAATCAGGACTTAGGCAGATCAGGCTCATTATCTTCGTCTTTTTATTCCAGTTTCCAATTTATTAACTAGATAGCATTTTACCACCCCCCCCACCCCGAGTTTGATAGAAAAATAAATCTGTTGATGTTCAGATGCCATTGAAATATTTGTGATAAAATTTATTAAATTGTAGTCAGAACTGAATTAAGTAGCACAAAATTAAGCAAGTCATGCCTATGGCAGTAAGAGCAAAGCAATGCAGCAGATGAATAAATCTGTCCATAGAAAAACAGGGATCACTCCTGTCAGTCACAGCTAGCCTTCACCTTTTCCAGTCCATGACTTTGAGTAGTTTCAGTGTATCAGAGGAAAGGAGAGGCTATAGAAGACAGATTCGAGGTAATATTTCCCAAAAAATGTCCCATTCAAATATTTAATAGTTCAGTACAAGCACTGGAGGAAGAATTTAACAGAACTTCAGAGTTTATTACTGACCTAGCTGTATAGTCTTTACACTGGTATAAAAGTTTTATATCTTCATAGAACTAAAATTCTGTAATGACATTTGAGTGGCAGAAAAGCATGTTGAGTTACATAAAAACGCATGTTTTAATTTTTTTTCTTACCTATTTCATTTAATATCCTCTTGTGCTCTGAGAAAAGAAAAACCACAAAAATTCCTGGTTTTGTACCATTCATTATTTTATATCTTTCCACATGACTGTCTTTTGAAAGAAAATTTCTCACTCTTTTCCTATGAGAATTACTCTCAACTTTTGCTCATTGCCTTGTTTTTCTCCCAAGTATTTAATCCTTCAGTGTTTGGTTTTTCAGTAAAGGTGACATGCTGCTTGGACTATTTCAAACAAAGTTATGCCTCCAATTAAAATATATATGTATTTCATATTACTTATTCCCTGATCTACTTTTGTATGGAATCCAGCATGTTAGTCTTTATCTTTGGCTGCTGCTACATACTGAGTGTGGGGCTCTACCAGCTTTGGAGGTTGTACAGTTTGTGTGAAGTTTCTTTTCCACATGATTTCATATTCATATCAGTGCTGGATCTTTTGTTTTTGCATTGTTCACTCATGTAATAGAAGTCATACTAAACTTATTCACAAATTTCCCTTTCCCTAAAGACATTTTTTATATCTGCAGACTCCACTGTTCTTTACCTGGCCCTCTCTCAATGGTCAGAGTTATTATATTAAAAAAACACTGGACTAAGTAGAGAATGCAGAAGTACCTTGCTGTCAACCTTTTGTCATAATAAAAAAAAATTATAATTTAACCTTACAGTTTTAATTCACTTGCCTCAACCAGATATTCACCCATGATACTCATTTGCCTTTTTTCCCTAGCAATATCTTAGTTTCTCAAGTAGCATGGAACCCTGTCAAAAATCTTTCTGTAATCTGAATAAATTATGTCAACCAGCTGCACTCTCACAATTAGAGCTCACTTTGCTACCTTTGTGCAAGGGCAGAAAGGGTAAATCTAAGTCATGAAGACAATTCTAAGGTTTCAGAACTGCTTAATAGACTCTGCAACCTGAACATGCTTTTCACTTGTTTTCTGTGAGCATTCTTGTGGTTCTCAAAGATCAAACAAGTGCAAAACCCTCAGGAATTCTTTATGTAAAATCATACTGATTCCTGACTGCTACAGCATCATGTTTGCAAGCTTTTGGTTCACAGTAAGGACTCTAGGATAGACTTAAGAAGGATAGTACTTAGGATTCCTGACCTGGATCAGCTGCTGGAGTGACCTGTGCTGCCACTGGGGTTTTCAGACATTTTCTGGCAAGGAAGAGCAATGGCTGCTCTGGCAGGATGTAGTGCTGTCTATCTCTGGGGCCTCCTTCAACTATTCCCTGTGCCAGCCCTTTGCTCCCTCATCTGCACTTGGTCCTCCCTTATGTCTGTGTTTAGTACATAAGCACATGGAAATAGAGTAATATTATAAAGAATAATATTATTACTGTAGAGACAACTTAAGTATAGTTGGTGATGTTAATTATAAGACAGTGCAGAAACTTCTTAAGTGGTGTAATCACTTCCACTCTGAGGCTAAAATCTGTGTAGCTTCCTCTGGGGAGTGGTTTGTCAAACTTGCATTAATGCAAATGCAGCTTTGTTTCCATAGTTTGAAGACAAATCCCTGTGTAAAATTAAAGACTAAAAAAAAAATAAAAATTGTGAATTTTAGGTTTAATCTTGTTTGGAGTTAAGTCTTCCCTTTCAGGCTTGAACTTTAAAGTACAGGAACAGAAGTCATGTATTCCTTTCAGTGATGCAGAAATTATAATTTCTGTCTACCACAGGCTCATCTCATAACTTTGTCCTCTTGTCTAAGAGGGGTTGCTCTGGCTCTGTTTTCTTTTGTAGTATACGAGTGAGTATAACAAGACCAGCATGACAAATGGCACAATCATTTATGGTCTCAGCTTAGCACAAGAACTTGGGGCATGAGAGGAAACAGATCCCTCTTTCCTGGAATTTGAGACTGTGGATGCAATTTATGCAATCGGGTTTTGCTTATCTGTAAGAAGTCAAGCAGGTAAATCAGGTATCGGATAAAAAAAAACAACTCATGGTTTTAAGGTTTTTTGTTTTATTTTTAGTTGTGGGATGCCTAACTTGCCTTTACCAAAGACTGGTAGTGCATACTGAAGGAAGACAGGAGGTTTACTGCAAGACACCCAAAACAAGAGTGACCTTGCTTAGCTGATTTAGACAGTCTGGTATTTATTTGAACAATCTCCACTTAGGGCTGTGTGTCAGCAAACTATAACTGTACAAAAATCATGGTATAAAGCAACAAAAACAAAGCCTAAGAGTTATCTGCACTTGGCAGCTGATTTGTTTCAGCGTAGAATATTGATTTTGAACAAAATAACTCTTTTAAAAGAGTAATAGTTATATCTGGGCACTTATATTCTGTTTAGTGTAGCCTACACTAAAGGACATTATGGCTAGCCAAATACTTGCTTGGTTGAGTCTATATTTGAAGTTTGTTTTGTCTTTTTAGAGCTGTGTTTCAGTAATGTTGTCTATGAAGTTACTTCTGTCCTTACAAGACAAGGTTAAATTTGACTTCCAGAAGGACAAAAAATGTGAATGAAATATGCACTGACTATTACCTAGTAGAAGAATGACATCACTAGCTTAGAGGAAAAAACTAACTTGGAATTTTGTTATAATTTGTTATACCTGTGAACTAAGAAAGTAATGGTACCACATCTTAATACTTGGGGAAATAACAAGTTCCTGCTAAAGACACAGAGACACCTTTTTCTGTCATTAGAATGAAAGGTTTATCTGGGAAATTAGAGTGTCTCCTGGGACTGCAGAATTTCTGTGCCTTTTTAGCAGAATATAAATGCGAGTGTTATTTATGAGGTATAATAGTACAGAAAAATTATTCAGACATATAACCTCATGTTCAACAAAGATTGAAAAGGATACAGACTAATTAGAAACCAGTAGAATTTTATGACAGGCTACTCTTAAACACTGTGTACTGAATTTAGAAAAGCTATCACTGCTGTCTGTGCTGTACCTGCTCTGAATATATTCTGAGAGCTTTGTTTTCAAAGTTGTCTGATTTGTACGTCTACAGCTTTTGCATCCACTTGATTGTTTTTGCTGCTGTTACTATTTTATTAATCTTCGGTGTTACACAATTTAAAATTAATGCGACTATAGAGTGGGAGATTGACTTTTTACAAGGGCTTGTAGTGACAGGACAAAGGGGATGGCTTTCAACTGTGAAAAGAGCAAATTTAGATTAGGTATTAGAAGAAGCCCTTCAGTATGCCTGCGGCATGGAACAGGTTGCTCAGAGAAGCTGTGGATGCCCCATCCCTGGAAGTGTTCAAAGCCAGGCTAGATGGGGCATTGAGCAACCTGGCTTAGTGAAAAGCGTTCCTGTGCCTGGCAGGGGGGTTGAAACTAGATGTTATCTGAAGATCCTTTCAACCCAAACCATTCTGTGATTTTAAGTAAACAGAATATTCTGGCAGTATTGTGGAGGTGTTAGAGGGATTCTGAGTGACCAGTCAAATTTACAGCCTTATGGGACAGCTTCTTCTATTAAACTTATAAGTGAACTGTTAATGTTAAAATCTATGGAGCTTTTCTGTGCATTGAAAAGATGCAGTGCCTGCTTGAGAGGCTCAGCCTAAAGGAGCAAATTTGTAGAATAAGAGATTACTGTGTCTATCTTGCAGTAAGTGACAGTAGTGAGCTGATCTTTTCAGCTGGGTGAAAAGTCATCGAACGATGACTAAAGACAACCTTTCACTGCCCAAGTTGTGTAAGGTTTTTCAAGTGACAGGTACTGGGTGTTGGCTACCTTTCTATAAAATCCTAGCCATAGCCTGAGGCCTTAGTCTCTCATGCAGGCAAATGCATGTTGAGATGATTTAGGACTGAGTGCCTGCCTGTAGTTATGATTTAGGGCACCAAGGAAGATTGCTAAACCTACATGTGGCCCATCCAAGAGTGAATATTACCAGGCAATGAGAGAGACTGCCTAACAAGTAATTTCATCAAAGTTTTGTTGTTTTTTTGGAGTGGATCACATCAATTGGATGGGGGGCTTCTGCTCTTTCACCCTCAGTACTTTTTGCACTACAGAAAATAAGTCAGGTGTCAGTGCTTGATTTTAAAACCCCAAGCCTTAAGATTTGCAGACACAGGAGGTTTGGGCAGCGCAGAGAAATGGGAATGCATGCTTTTTTTGATGGTGCTGACATTTTGAGTCTGCATGGACCTTTCTCCCTGTGCATGGTAACTATTAAGACACTAAAATCTATGTTTTTCCTCCTTCCATTGAGGTTAAGAGGTGTAGTAAGAGCTACCATCCTACTACCAGCAAATATTAGAATCTCTTACACCTACTCCATCTCTGTGCACCTCATGAAGGGTAACAAAATGTGGTCAGTCCAAGTCGCGTTATTTGCCTCCTGAGGAGCTGGAATTGAAACACCTCAGTGCTAACAGTCTTACGATTTACCTGACTTGAGCTGCTCAGAGATAAACCTCAAGTGTGGAAGTGTTTGATTAACTGAGTAACAAAAGGCCACAGCCTGTTGGAATGCCTTTCAATCTTTCTATTGTTTGCAACTTTGCAAGGTGCTAATTGTCTTACATGTGGCATCTCTTCCAGTCTCTTCCAAGTGTGCTTGCAAGCCACAAAACCTAGGAAAACTTCATGCAGCTAGATTCTGGCTAACATTTGTATTCTTAAATCATGCTAGTTTAAGACTGACTAGCTTTCCCTTCGAAGACAGAACTTTCTAGCCTTAAATGTGAAACGAAAATGTTTAAAGTTTCAAAAACACCTTATGTATTTTTGACTTGTTGGCTGAAAGCTAAGAGGTATTATACCAGTGAGTATATTCACACTCATTTCACTAGAAAAAACCTGCTGCCTGGTTCAGTCATGTATGCCTACAGTAAACTACAGTGGACACAAAGAATTACATGTATTCTGTCAAATTGTTAACCTGTACCTACCTAAGTCATGCTAAAATACAGGAGTGCCCATCTGTGATTGATTGTCTGTGTGGATAACAGGAGCCATGTGCCATGAGGAGAGCCTTTTCTTAGTTTCCCGCTATAAATTGTTTTTTTTTTAAATCACAAACCACCTATTTGCGAGAGATAGAGCTAAGGATTATCACTGACACATTATGAAAGTGACAGTACTCTTTGTTTGATAATTAATCTGGTGTTAGTGTGTGTCATCTGCCAAAATGCATTTTCTCAAATTGTTTGGTGTCTAGGAGTGTAATAGCTTACGTTGAATAAAAACTAGAACTCTAACAGGTATTATGCATTCTGAATAAGAATGATGAATGACTTTGTTACTCAATATTTTTTTGAATGCAAAAGTTTAGAGCTTGTTCTGTGCTACAGAGATTGACTACTGAGAGAAAACTGCTGTTAAGCTGAAAACTTTCTTGTAGTGCTGAACTGTCTCCTGCTTTATTTCATAATAACACTGTTAATTTATATAGAGTCTTGGTATGAAAATATGATAATTGATCCTATCAAACTAAAGGAATAATAATGTGGAATGCATTTATCTAATATTCTTTGCTGCCTTGTATATATAGCACTTCAGACTGATATTCTGTTATATGTATATGGGTATGTTCTGAGCTAACAAATATGTATATGATTCTGAATATATATACACCATCTAGTAACTGCTAGCAAGCTTCACTGTTGGTGTAAATCTTTGAAGAAAATACAAAGTATGACATTAAGCACTGTTTGCATACACCTGTATATGTGTAAATATGCACACAATGCTGTTAGTTATTTTATGTTCCTTTTTATCTTATTATACTAATAATGATAATAATGCATGTCCAGATAGAAGGTACTACTCTGCAAATTTGGTGACAATAGTATTATTTTTGGAAGGCTTAATGAATGGAATGCCTAGCAGAAATGATCACTGGTGTGCAATGTCTGCTGGGAAATGATAAGCCTCTGTAAAAGTTCTCTGTAGACTGGCCAAAATTTAAGTCCTGTCCAAGTGACACATGCCATGCTAAATTAACTCTGAGCACTGGTAACAGTATGATCTTGTCATTGTGGCATTCCTGCTTCACTAACTGGCAAGATGTGAGGCTTAGGGCTGGTGGAACACTGTACTAAATACTGCTATACTGCTTTTCACTCTCAAGCTAACTTTAGAATTTCTTGTCCACTTACCATCATGTTACACATGACCGCTGCTGAGAAAGTCATGATGATGATTATTTTCAGCAATAATGCCTTCTGTTAGGTGGCTAAACAATTTCTTAACTCCCACTTCAGAAATACAGTGTCCCTGTCAGAAATGTCCATTATACTTCAAAAGTGTAAAATTCAGTACAAGTAAGATAAAACTCGTTGGTGTCCCAGTGTCAGGAGTAGTTTAAGGCAGCAACAAGGAAAGCAGGTGTTGGTGAAGGTAGATAAACAAAAGACCATTGGGGACTGTGAACAAAAGGGGGACTCAGTATTACTGCAGCCACAGATAGGGTTTAGATGGTCTTAGGGGTTTTGAAGTGAGACTTTGGCCCAACTCAGATTTATGGAAAAACTTTCGTGGACTTTTGTGAGGCAAGGTTGTATAGCTTGTAGTTCTGATAGCATTCAAAGATGCTACACTTCTCATTAATTTCATTTTTGCAATATGAAAGGACCTGACCAGCAAATTTGTAAAGTGTAACTTGCTTTGACAGAGCCAGAGTGGCATATAAAAGAGATATACTGGAGACAGGAGAATGAGATGTGCAGCAGAAGAAACAGTGAGGCTGCCCATGAATGCCTGGTGATGGCATATTGTGCTTTGCTGTCAGTCTGTTGACTCATGCACACTTCAAAAGAGCTCTCAGGGGAGCCAGTTACATGAGTCGCTGCCTGATGCATTGTAAATCTTGGCAGTACATTTTTTTTGTTTGGATGGGCCTTGAGTGTGCCTAATGCTGTTTTGAAACAGCACATAATGGCACTAGAACTTGGGAATTTCAGTAAAAGTGGGGCAGTGGAGGGATAAGGAAAACCTGCCCCTACATATGGGGTCAGTCAGAGCTGCTTCATTATTGACTGTACATGTGTTTTTTAACAGTGTGCTGCTCTTGTTCAGCGCTGAGAAAGCAGCAGCAGCCATGGGCTTCATGGAAGTTGAATAAAAATGAAACCAGAAAGCTGAGTGTGGTCTATCTCCATGGCCTGTCTCAGGGAGGTTGTACCCCTAAGACTTGGTCAGCAAACAGGGCAAATGCTCCAGAGGGTCAGGTCAGGGGTGGTGCTGCCAGCTGCTGCTTTAACATGGAGTTTCCTCCTAGGAGCAAAGAAGTGCTTCTCCTCTGAGGAGCAGGCAGCAAAGGGCTGGCACTGGGCAAACCTTGAAATGTTGCAGCCATAACATTGTAGGAGAACAAGGTGCGGAATTTTAGACAGGACTCCTGGGGAAAGGAGGTTTACACAAGTGTGTTGCCTTTGTCTGTTGGCCTGCCTGGATTCCTCAGTAACTTTAGAAGTTGTAGGACCATTCCAGATAAATTTTACAGAAATCAGAAGAATCTGTCCACAGAAGGAAAGTCAGTGACAGGAGTTCAGTTACGTTTTTGGTGACATACCAACAAGGGGGAAATTTTCATTGCCCTAAGCACAGGACAAAAAATGGTGAGAGTTTGTGTCTTAGTTGAAAGGGGGTATTAAAAACATAAAACACAAAGCTGCAGGTAAACATGAAGAACATTTTGCTCCCTGTGGAACTATTTTGGTCTTTTAAATGATGCTTGATGAATCATTTTTGTTTTTAAAGCAAGAGTAGGGATGCTTACGGTTACAAATCTACGTGCATAACTACAGTGATTGCAGATGATGAGTGACTTAGAAACACTGAATCTGATGTCTCCTTGATTTCTCTCTGAAAGCAATCAATCAAACAACCTAAACCAACCAACCAACAACAAAAAAAAAAAGTCCACTGCACCAAAATAAATATCTGTCTTGGTAAAGTTAATTTTGTGCAAAAATGCTAAACCAATAGTTTTGTTTGTCTGTCCCTAATCAGAGTTCAATTTCTAGGGTCCAGCACAAAAAAGAGGTAAGTTCAGTTGTCTTCCTCTTCTTTTTACTGTAGATCACCAGTGGAATTTAAACAATGGGTAAATGATGACAAAGCTTTTATTTCAGTGGCTGATAATATAACAATGTCTTCAACTATGTTGCTGGAAGTATTTATTTTTTATTTTGAATAAATAATGGAAACCAGTTCTATGTTAAACTAGTGGAAGCAGTGGCTGTTTCTATAAACTCAAGGCACAGAATTGCCCCTGGAAGACTTGCAGATCAAAGAGGACATGGTTATGAAACATTAAAACTAACCATAATATCCAAGTCAGAGATTATCAATGAACCTCTGGTGCTAGCAATTCATGAGCTCCCAGGGCTGTGTGGGCTTTTTGCCTCATGCTTTGGCACAGAGCTCGAAGGAAATCCCTTTTGTCTTTGGAGTACCAAGGAAATAATTTTGATGGATTTTAAAATTAACAGGAGGGAGTATTTGCAAGGAAGTGTGTTCAGCATCTCATGTTGCTTTACAAAACACAAGAAACTTTTTTAGATATCCTTCCTTAGTTCAGTGATATCATGATTTCCTCGCACTCAGAGGACACTACTGGACTCCAAATTTACAAACTTGTTCTTTCATGTTTGTCAAAGGTTACAGAGTTGATGGTTCTGTTTTGTTGACAGCAGTGATCACAGCAGTTACAGATTTAAAAGAATTTGCATGCAGACACAGCATAACTGCCAGTTTCCAGACACCAGATTTTAACCTGGTTTTAGGTGTTGTCTGGTGTTTACAGTGTCAGATTGTTGTACTTGCAGTTAATAACTTACAGAACACTTGGAATACATCCAAAGGATGAGAATAGCTGTCATTACAATATGGAGATTAAAAATCAAGGGACTTGATTTCCATATCTGATACTGGAGGACTCTGCACAGGGGGCTAGCAGTGGTCTCTCCATATCCATATAACCAGAATGGCTCTTACTGCTGGAGAAAAGGTTCTCTCCAGTTAGAATAATGCCTTTTGTATTGCCACAAATATGACCAAGCTCACAAGTTTGCTTTGTGCTGATTTGGTATGCGCACTTTGACTTCACTTGAAGTTGCTGTGTATGCTTAATGTTTTCTGGCTCTTGCTGTCTGGGGCGTGGCAGCCATCCAGGCAGCTCAGAAGTGAGGCTGTAGCAATGAAATGGTGCCCAGCATGTTCCATGCAGTCTTAAAAGTAGTTCTGTAGGGTCACATAAGAAATTGTTTCCTTCATTGGATAGGCAGAGGTTAATGGTGACGCCTGTGCTTGCCACTTGGGCCTTAGAGAGGGTTAAAAGCTGAAAAATTAGAGCCCAACCTGGCCTCTGAAGAATAGAGGAAGGAGATAGTCAGCAGAAAGGTTTTGAGCAGGGCGTGATGAGGGTCCCTGGTTTTGGGCTGTGTCATTTGCAAATTGGCTACCAAGACGACTGGCATCAGGAGCCAAAATGTATTTGGATGCCTCAGAGTTTGTGGGTACAGGTTTTACTTCTTCTAAGAAATGAGCATGGGGGGTTAGTTTAGATGGTCAAATAATGTGAGTATGCATGTGACTCTGAGTTCACTGCCTCTTTCCAGCTGTGGGTCAATGACCTCTCTGCTGGTGTATCTGCTCTAGTATGACTGAGTTAGGGTTTACTGAAATGGTTCTGCAAGTGTTAGTGACTGCAGAACCTGCTGCAGAGGCAAGACTTGAACTTTTTGTGATTGTGCTGCCTGGTCCTTCTCTGAGTCAGATATGGATGCACTAGACAAAAAAAATAAAAAAAGCTAATTCTTAGCTGAGCTGTGGCTTCCTTGATTGGTATATCTGGGTGGCTGAACTAGTAATGACTTACATATCTGAATTCTAGTGAGTCAGGTGCTGTCTGCCGAATGTAGCCAAAGCCCCAATGTCAACACGGAGGAGGAGTGATGTAATGCCACCTTACAGCCACAACCATCCCGAGATCATGAGCTCACACCTAATGAACAGTTTGAAATAGTCCTTTGCCATTACTATTCCACCAACAGATTTGTTAGTTAACTAATTAACAAATCCCTTGAGCCAGGTAAAGAGATTAGAGCAGCTCTTGCTGGTAGAGCCTTTGTTGGGCCAAAAACATTAGATCAGATGTTTTGATCATGCTGCTGGTGGTATCTAATCTCAAAGTAATTTTTAATCATCTGTGGAATGATCACCTGAAAACCCAGTGCAGATGTAAAGATTGCAGCAGGAGAAAGGAGTGGGAGGCAGTAAGCTGATAGGAAGGGAGTTCTGGCAAGGATTCCCATATGCTACTTAAATCTTTAGTTGTACTTTCCAAGGTCTTCTAGCTGTTACTGTGAATAATAGGCTTGTGAGGCCTCAGAATTATCTGGCCTTTCATGAGTAGCTTGGGTAATTCTCCTTGTAGGAAATATTATGCTATTTTGAAGTAGTAGAATTCTGCAGAGATGGATGTGAGTCCATACGGATTATTGTGGTGAATTTCATGGATTTAGAAAAGAAATTGCCTCTTTTTATTTCCCCACCCTGTGTTTATATTGCTCAGGAGGTCTCTAGGTTAATGTTAGGGTGGAAAAATAATTTTTCTTCTTTTTTCCCCCTTTCTCACCCTTCTTACTATTTTTTCCCTTGTAATGATTTCCCTCTTGCTAGTATTTATTTGAGGAACATCTATGTTATATATATATTCTGTAACATGAAAAGAATGAATTAGAGCGTGAAATAATAATATTATATTTCATAGTTTGGGGACTTACTGTTGAGGATTTTTTAAGTTTCAAGTTATTTAATCAGGGATATGGAGGCTTTTTCTAAACTAAGTACACATTGTTTCTCTACTATTCAAATATCAGTGCTAAGTAATCACTGAAGCCTTTTTATTTTTCTTTTTATCTTCCCTTGGCTTTCAGTGACTTTGAAGTTTACTTCAGGTCAAGTTGTACATTCATCTTTTAAAGCATCTGAAATGATAACCTCAGCTTGTCCTTTAGATCTTGAAAGCTTACATTTCTGTTCAGCTTTAATTTAGCTCTTCATGTTCTGTACCAAAATTATTAGAGTAATTTGGTTTTAGTGAAAAATAGGAGACCTGCATCTGGCTCTGCACAGATTTTGGGAGAATGTATTTTGGGGAAAAAACCCTGTTGTTGGATTTTGCTGCAACTGTCACCTGTCAGTTTGCTTTCTAAAAAAATCTGATTTATGGGTATGAAAATAGGACCCTTGAAAGCTGCCTGTTCAGGGAGAACATTTCCTAAATTAGCACTTCTTCACTCATGATTTGAAGCGATGTAACCTTATGTCCTGGAATTTCCTTTTTGCCCCTAGAGAATCTAATCTTTATAGCATGGCTCTATCTTCACATTTGGTTGTATGCACTGGAGTGAAAAACATGGTACAGATACAAAATTATATATTTTGTAAAGATTTTTATTTTCTCTGTTGACGTCATAATCTGTTTGGCAGATTTCTGTCATCATTTTTCTGGAGAATTTTGCACTCTCCAAAATAGAATGTGCATTAGAACATTCATTTTGAATTATGAGCTGCTGTCTTCCCACAAGAAATGTTTAGATGCCTTAGAGAACAACCATGGTAGGACAATTTTTTGGTGAATCTCAGAGCTGCTGAACTATTCCCTTGAAGTACAGGGCTGTTATCCCAGGCCTGGGAGCTCAGCCTTTATCATTGAAGAGTTGTAGCTGTCTTTGATTCTTCAGCTCTTAATGGCACCGATACTCTTGATTTTTATACGAGCAAGTTTGTCTTCCACAGCAACTTTTGGGCACTTCCAGTCTGGCTGTGTTTGTGGAATGTGAACTGTGGTTGAATGGTGAATGTGGAATATGATGCAGTGGTTCATGGTGAGTTCTCATTTGCCGTGTAACCATGGGCAAGTCATGATCCTCCTTTAAGAAAGGAAGATGGAGGTGCTAATGGGGAAGTTGAATCCAAAAGTCAGCCTTACAGAGCCTATATTTTGGTACTACATGTTCTTACTTCGTGCCTTACTAAGAAGTGATCTATATGTCCTGTGTAATGAGTTCTGAGGAATGCTTTGGACCTGTTCCCAATCTGATGGTATTTTATCATGAGGTCAGCTTTGATATCAGTGAAATGATTGCTTAAAATTTTTATGCTTTGAAGCAGAAGAATTAGGTTCTTGCATGTGGGAAGACCTTGACATGTCTTCCCATGTTCTTTGACTTCGCTTCTCAGTGATAGTACTGAGATACTCCTGGAGATAAATTATAAAGCAGTCCTTTCAATACATGCTACTGAAGTAGTGAATTAGCTGCCAAAGTTCAGGTTTGTTGAGAATCACTCCCTTTTTCCATAATTCATAGAATGCTTTCACAAGAACAGGCGTATAAACTCAATGCTTAAGCGTTATGATAAGGCTATTATGACCATGCATCAATTTGTAACAGATGAGTACTTCCTTGATGAAATTTTATTTCACCATTTCAGAAAAAAAAAAAAAAAAAAAAAAAGGGAGGGAGGAGGAGAATATGAGAAAAGGAATATTTTTACTGAAAATAATTACATTAGGTTTTCTGAGAAATGCTGTTCATAAGAGACTGGAGTTTGGAGATCTGAGTAAAGGGAACACATTTGAATTTCTTTGCTCAGAGAGTTCCTGTGTGTCAGCTGTGGTAACTGCATATGTGCTGTTGGGCTATAGGAAGTGTAAGGTAAAATGTGTTAGCATGAACCTCCAGGAAAAAGGTTTAAGCTAAATCATTCTGTCTCCTTTTGATAAGCTAAAAGCAACCACATGCCGTGTTACTGCAGCACCCTGTGTCATAAGTGTCATAATTCAGCCAGGATCCTGAGGTGGAACTGGCCTGCTAAAGGAATTAAACACTGGATAGCTAATATTTCTTCTTTGTTGCCAATATTGTTTGTTTTCAAAACAGTGGATTAAATGAGGAAAGTTTCAGTTAGATCTAGTTATCCCATTAGAAAGAGTGATTATGCAATTTTAGAAGTATTTTGGGACCTGAGTTCATAGTTCTGGTCATCTCTGTATTCACTGAAGTGCAAAGTCTAGCTTTGTAAATGGTATTTATTTGACTGGGCAGTCAGCCCTGGCATAATCCCTAACCCTGACTCCGTCCAAGGAAGGCTTGGGCTGAATTTACTTTAAGGAATGAATACACATGATGATATGCTTGCACTCTACGTCCTGTTTCTTCATTCATGCCAAGTGGGAAACTGAACAGTGTGTACAGCAGCTCCTGCCTAGCTGTCCCACATGGAAGGAACAGCCTAGGGAATGCTGAGTCATGTCAGATCTCACCCTGGTGGGACACAGGTTTTGTGTAATGTTGCTGGAATGAATGGGTCCTTTACAACCAAATTAAAAATACTGCTAACCTGACTGCTATTATTCCCTCTATCCCTCATGTTTATTTGTATCTGCATGTGTTTGTTTACAGAAAGCTGTTTACATTGTGTTTAGTGCCATTTTGGATGCCTTGTGATCAAATTCACCCACAGGTCATTTGATAAAAATCAGTGATCCAGAGGTCTGGGTCAAACCTGCCTTTGTGTGACACATCATTTGCTCCTTGATCTGTGACCTAGAGATCAAACTAAAACCACCATGATTTAGAAGAGCTAAACTTGGGTGAAACTGATTTGGATATTTTCCAGAGGAAGAATTAATTGTTTCAAGAGTTTATCTTCAACATGGCAGGAGTAAGGAAAGGAAAATTAAGGTAGTTGTAACAAACTTTTGTGTTTTCAGACCATCTTTGCTGGCTTCCCCTGCTCAAATTCAAACACTGTAGGATTCTGGGGTGTTTTATTTTTGAAGATTTCACCTCCACCACCTCTCTGTCAAGGATTCAGTTTCACATATGTATCTTGGTGACTATTAGGAAATATGTTCCTTATATACAGTCACTACATATTTTTTTCAATTCAGAAAAAAAAAGTTTCATTGGGTTTCTCCACTAGTAAGCAGATATCTAGTCTTGCCCTTGCGTTTAAAAACTCTTTTGGAAGGATTGCTGATTTTCCAAGCCACTATATTTGAGCTGGCTGTGCAATCAGGAGGGAACAGGAACAGCTGTGATTTCCAGTATGATGAGTACTGTTCAAGTCCTGTATAACACTTAAGGCTGTTATCCTTCTCTCACTGTCATTATTATTTCTGGAGTTCTATCCCTACCACACTGTGGAAACTTTATTTAAAAGATGTGATCTTTAAATTGGGAGAGTCATTAAAGAGGTAATGCCAGTCATTAGCTAGAACAAGCATATGCTGCTTAGTCATGAAGTGACACACATCCCAGGGGAATGTTCCCGTTACTGGATTCCTGCATGCTCTGTAAGAGATCTCTTCCAGTCTCTTGTAACCAAATATTTATCAAGTCTGAGAGAGAGAATTACTTCCTCACACTCAGCTGCATTGTCACTGAGTGTGGTTCATTTCTTTGCTTTAACGGTTGTGTAGTTATTTATACGAAACTATATAAAGTTACTTAAACAGTTTACCTAATAAAGACTTATTCAACAGACTGTGTTATACAGAATTACAGACCCCTGGCTTAAATTCCATTCTAAGGACCTGAAACATGATCTTCCATGGTAGCTGTAAATACTCTAACCACTAAACTAATACAAGAAGATAAGTGCTAAACATACATGGAGAAAAATCTTGGTTTGGCTTTTGTAAGCACTGTGTATATCTTAGGCATGTCTCAGAGCTGACCTGCAGGGTCCAGTTATCCTGGTGAATGTGCTGGAGAAAGAGCCTGGTTGAAGGTTTCTGCTTTGGGACTTCAGGAATTTGCTTCAGTCAGCGACATATCTATGGAGTGATCCTAGGATAGGTTTGAGGACATCAAATCATGAAACTATACCTACACACTGTGTTTGACAGCAGCTTTCGCAGAAATCCATCGTGCTTAATCGTCTAGTATCACTTGATGTTGTGTCTTCTTCTGTGTTTGTATGTTAGCTTGGAGTTAGTGATACAGGAATGGATATGTGTCCTAGTATCATCATTTTAGAATGAAAACAAAAAAAAGTTAAAAGGTCCTTGAAACAGTCATTAAATTATCTCAGTTTCTCAGGGGATACAGATCTAAATAACTATTTGTAGATTTTTGGGTTCTTGCTCCTAAGAAAGATATACTTATCCTCATTCCTAGATGCTTCTTGAAAGTATGACAAGAGAAAAGCTGAGTTAATTTCAACTATAGCTGTAATCACAGACACCACCACACCCCTTCCTCCAAAAGGAAACATTTAGTAGCTGGGGGGGTTTTGCTTCCAGTAGGATTTTTTAATAGACTCTGAAAGTTAGGAAGATATAGAACCTTTGCAGCTTGGACAGGAGCTCAGTAGAGTAATTGCTTTATTCAAGTATTGGCAGGCAGTGGGAAGCTGAGCAATCTTTTTTGGAGAAGACCACCAGGCAGTACTTGCTCACTAAGCTGAGCAACATCACCTGATGGATCCCAGGGCTTCCCAGAGAAAAACCAGCTGCTACAATCCAGACTGCTACTAAATAAGTAACCCCTGGAGACTCAAAGCACAAACTGATGCCTCTGAAAACTCTGTTTCTGTAACTGAGGAACTGCCCAGCTCTGCAATAGTTTGATTGTCTGGGTATGTTTGAAATGAAGTGTGGCATGAAGGGAGGGGAAGAAGTTTTCAGGATTATACCTTCATCTGTACTACTAAACCTAAAAATTAATTTAAAATCTAGTTCAATTTCATTCCAGGTCTTAATTTGCTCAGTTATTTGGGGTTAAATGCAAAGTGGATTTAGTGGCATTGTTTCAGATGTGTTGAATTAAAACAGGATGTGGCCAAAACCACAGCCAGTACAACGTATTTTTCCATAATTCTCTTTTCAGTGCTTATTTCAGTTTATGCTGACAAATATTGCATGCTTCCTCTACTTGTCTTTTTTCTAGAAATGTTTTAAAATAAGTATGGTTGAAGTTGAGGCCTGATTTAATGTTTTGAATTTGAGATCTTTTTACCTTGTCTTGGCAACAGCAGAGTAGAGTCAGGACAGTCTTTGGCAGGAGTCTCAGTGTCACTGCCTCTGAGCAGGGACAGCTTTACAGAGAATGGGCAGGAAGGTTGGATATTGCTCAGGAAAATGTTTAGGGAAGGGGGCTGAAACTGTCTACAAACTTACAGCAAACATTTTGCATGCAAGGTGGAACCTCACAAGCAGTGCTCCCCCCTAGCTGGGGCTTCCCCTTCACTGGGCACACTGGGAACTCCTCCACAGAAGGAATGATCTTGTCAGTGGTTTGTCCCCTGTGAGAAGGGCAAAGCAACGGTGACGTCTCAATAGGGGGGGATTTTCTTCACTTGCCAGAGGGGAGAGAGGATAATAGGGCCTGAACTGTTGACTCCATGTGAGTGTGACAGGTCCCACAGGCATATGGCTCTTCTCTACAGACCTACACTGAGTGTTTGGCCTGGTGGGTGTGGAAGTTTTTACATTCCCTGGTGGGATACTTTGTGTGCAGTGGTGATGTAGGAGGTTCTATTGGACCAGCTAAAGCAACAAATCCAGCAGAACCCCATCTGAGATGTGTATCCACTGTTCTCAGCACAGCTAGCTCCACAGCAACCTCATCAGTAGCTCGTGACATGAGTCCAGTCTCAAGGCAATGCAACAAATTAAAGACCTCCGTTTTCCTGGGTTCCCTGCTCTATACTCAGGCCTTCCCCAATATTGACCTTCAGGGTGCAGAGTGAGGCTTTTGGCCATTGTGCCTCAGCTGGCTGTGGAAGGGAGGGTGGCTGAGGCAATGTGAGGACTATGCCAGCAGAGCCGTGAGGCAATGCCAAAGGGGAGCTCAAGCTCCACACAGCAGAGGCCTTCTGATGTAGTGTGTCCTGATATCCTGGGTGCTGGGCTTTCTCAGGTCAGAAAGTTGGAGATGTCCCGCTGAAAATGTTGGACTAGATGACTTGGAGAGGCATAGATTAGGTATTAGAGAAGCACATTTCATGGAGAGGGTTGTAAAGCACTGGAACAGAATGGCCAGGGAAGTGGTGGAGTCACCATCCCTGATGTCTTCAAAAAAGATGTGATTGTGACATTGGAGGACTTTGTTTCATGGTGAATATTATGATGGTACTAGGTTGTTGGTTGGACTTGATGGTCTTAAAGGTCTTTTCCAGGTTTAACAATTCTATGATTCTACGTTTGAAGGTCCCCATCCACCCAAATCATTCCGTGGTCCTATGATTCCATGAAAGCAGCACTCACAAAATACAGCTTCCTGTTTGTTTCCCAAGTACTGGGTTTTATTTGGCTGTTTCAATTCTATGTTAAAAATATCTTTGGATTTATTAAAGAACCTAATCTACTTAAAAAGATAATTAGCTGCCCACCACCAATAGGATTTTGAAGGAAGACTTTTGAGTAAAGGTTGTAGAAGAAGTGTTTTCCTAGGTTCAGAATGCTAGTTTAGTAGAATGGCAGTGTAATATATTAAAGTTTTGCCCAGAAGTGGTGGATGCATTAAAGATTACCTTGGTACTCCAAGTTTTTAAAGTAGATGTCTGTGGAAAGGGAAAGCAAATTCTGTGTTCTGTACTTTGGCCTTTGCTGTACAACGCATCCAGCAACATTAATATTTAGCTTGTACGTTACTTTCTTTGCTTTGGAGATGCAAATATATATTCATAGCTATAAGATCATGTTAATTTTATTGGGAGATCCAGTCTGCTAAATCATGCAACTGGATTGTTGCCATGGTCATGACTTATAATGAAAGAGGAGCTCTTAGCTATGCCATGAAATAGGACTCCAGTGAAATTGGTCAGATGTATAATAGATGAGGCCTCGAACTGACAGGACTTTAGTGAGTCAGAGTGATTTGGTAAGTAACATGTTTTTCATGCTGATGTATAAAAGAATGACTAAGAAACCCAAGCCCCAGGGTGAGAATGAAAATAAAAAGGGAAAACTGCTCATATCCTGACCAAACGGGAACAGTCCAAGTCCAGTACTTGGATCCCCATTTTGCCAGTTCTTTTTCTAATGTTCAGAGACCTTCATCAGAATAAATGGTATTCTAGAGTTCTGTCCAGCCTGTTATCCACAATATCCATAGACTGAAGAACAGCAGGAACTCTGACAATAACTAAATACTTCCAGTCTGAGATAGAAATAATTTTTAAACAAAAGGAAGATAAATATTTCTTCTTTAGACTCAAACCAAAAATGGGACATCTCAAGTATATGAAACAGGAATTTAAAATGGAAATGAGCAAATAATTTCAGCTATATGGCTTTTGTTGCACACATTATAACACTGAATGTTTGCTGAAGAGTTAGTGCTGTGCAATAATTCCTTGGAAAAATACCTTTTTTCTGATTGCATTTATCAGCCACCATTAAAGAGCTCCTGCATTAAAGTGAAGGTTGTAATGAGGAAAGGAAAGGATACTGGGCTGACATCTGAATAAACAGGAGGAGACAATTCATGAGTGACTGATCAAGATTATTTTTGCACATCATTGTTTTTTGCAAGTCAAAAGTTTTCTTAGTAAAGAGAGAGCAACTTTGGGAGTTGATTGAATGTGTAGTGAAATGTCATCTTAATATGTAGCTGAGCAGAAAAGCCTTATTTTAAGTTTGTAAGGGGACTAGCTTAAACAGCAAACTATTTTGCTGCTACTGTTCCACTCAGCCAAACTTTCAAAGTGTAATTAAAACCATCTTCATCATATAGCATATTTTTTTCCTCTTCTTATTGCCAAAAATATTTCAATGTGTATTAAATGTTTTTCTTCCTAATCAGAATGAGTGATACAAGCTCCAGGGGGCACCCAGCCAGAAACTCCTGAGTTTTAATTTCAGCTTCTGTGTGGCTTTTTAGATTGTTTCCCTTCTCTGGAGGGCAGCAATAGCAGCCTACATAACTCATTTTCTTGCAGGATGATTCCTATTCTTATTCAGAATGTGGAAGGGAGGAGGGAGCCAGCAGAGCCCATGGAGTACAATATTTTCAGCCGTTCAGGAAAGTAGGAACAATTCTGTTGAAGCCCCTCTGTGCTCTGGGCATGGATGCTGACAGGCAGTTCCTGATCCAGATCTGGGTGCCACCTCAGAACTACTGTGTATGTGGTTGTTTATTTTGTGAATAGCTGCTGTAGGACCTTACTGGTGGTATTGGTCTCCCATCCTCTGAAAGCCCAAGCAGGGTAACAAACAGTGCTAGCCAGCACCCAAGCCCCCAACCTTAGTCATGTCATGATGTTGCCACACAGCCTTCCTCAATAAAACTTATACACAGGAAACTCTTTGGTATACAAAATATTTATCCCACCTCTTTCAGGTCACAGTTTTAATTTTCAATGCTCTGTATGACACATTTGTGTTCAAACAGTTAATATCTGAACTGATATCTGTGGAGTCACTTCCAGGATAAGAATGAATCGGGCATGAGTAATGATGACATACTGCTTCAGAAAATTCAAGAGGCAAAGTGAGAAAAAATTAGAAACAGGAGAGTGCCATCCCTGCCAGGGGAGTCTGTGACCTTCTCACCAGTTGCAGGAGTTGGTGGCTGCTTCCCAACCCAGCTGTCCTGGCCACAGCCCATGTGTGCTTACCTGGTCCCTCCCCTGGACCTGTGCCCTGAGCAGCACTGCCAAACTATGAGCTCCATGAGCTGTTCCTCCCTTCCTCTTCTTATCTGCTGGCACCCTTCTGTTGATAATGCCTTCTTTCCCCACACACCTTAGCCTTTAGCTCTCCTTGCCTTCATCCTCTCTCCCAGGGGCAGCAAACAAGGACAGTACTCATTAGAGGGAAAAGAGGGACTTGATCTATATACCTGCTTTCTAGGTAGAAAAAGCAGTAGGGCACAGAAGACAACAAAATTTTAACTTGAAGGTGTTACTTTATTTTTGGTGCATGTTTGTTGTATACACATCTGAATGGGTTGTGCCAACCATATGGATAGCAGAACTTCTAGTTTTTCAGGAACTTTCTTACTTTTTCTTTAAAATGGGTGTCAGAGTTCTGAGGTTACATTGTTAAAACCACAGAGGAGTGTAATAAGTGTAAACTCCTGATTTCCATGTGAAATACTAAGAAAACTTTTCAATGAAGCAAAGCAGCAGAAATTACCTGTGATTTAATCTGAATTTTCCTTTGTGGTTTTGTTTTTTTGCCTTAGTCTGATTACGCTCCAGTACAGTCAGTTCTGTTCTTGCTGGGAATGGTTCTCTTGCTTGTCTCCCAAAACCACTCGTGGGATCAGCTACCTTAAGTTCCTGTGTTCTGGATGTTTTTCCTCTGTCTCACTCTCAGAAAGTGGCTGGTCAGTGCCTTTCCAAATATACTGTTCCTATTTCAGCCAGATTTTACCATCTGCTCAGTCCCTTGCTAGCTATATAGCCATTATGAACCTGAGCAGCTATATTTGGCTTTTTGGTATCTCCTTTCAAGACCAAAAACTTTCTCCAAGGGTCAAGGTATTGCAGCATGAAGTAATTTGGGATCCTCCAGTAGAAAATATGAAGATAATAGATTTCCTCATCTGTCACTTATACTAAGGCCACACTACTCTCTTCTGCTCTCAGCAGCCCACTAATTTCTGTCATTCACAGCTATCAGAAGACACTAATAACTCCAACTCCCTTTCTAATACCAGTAACTTCTATCTTCTACTCAGATTGTCTTCCCCATTTGGACTTTTCCCTGATCCACATGCAAAGAATTTTGACATTGTACTAAATTTTCTCCTTCCTTCAACCCCTCTGCATCAACTTCTCCTATTACAATGTTGCCTCCTTCTGACTCACTCCAGAAGACCCTTATGCCTTCCTGTCATTTAAGAACCCCTCCTATAACATTTGGTCTGGGCTCTCCATCATCACTATTATTGCCCATTGCACAGAATTCCTCAGCTTGCTCTGTAGTGGGAACCCCTCTGCACTTTCCTCTGATCAATTGCTCCTTTCATGTTGACAGTCCAACTGCTTCCTGTTGACTCTCAAAAGCTGCCTTTTCAGCAAGAAAATCATGAAAGCACCTTTGTTTCATCTATCTAGGGTTTTCAAAATATATCCGCAACTAATTTTAACTTTTTATTATTATTCCACAGTGAGTAATTAATAGCCTATTACTAATGTTTTGTTTTGGTAATTTTTATTTGTTCTTGAACTTGGTATTGCCTTGTGTACTGATTACTGCTTATGAACTAGTTATGCAGACATCTTCCTCGTTAGTCCATAGTGATTCCTATTTGTACTGTAACCTCTTTTCCATGGCAACCCAGAAATGTCATATCAGACTGTGATGTTTGGTCCCAATTCTTTCTTCTCTGCAGTCATATGAAGAGGCTCAGGGGTGACTTCATTGCTTTCTACAATTGCCTGAAAGGAGGTTGTAGCCAGGTGAGAATCAGCTTTTTCTCTGAGGTAATAACATAGGAGAACAGGGCAGAGCTTCAAGTTTCACCAAGGAAGGTTTAGATTGGATATTAGGAAAAAATTCTTCACTGAAAGGATAGCCAGGCATTGGAATAGCCTGCCCAAGGAAGTGGTGGATTCACCATCCCTGGAAGTGTTCAAAAACAGGTAAGCACTGCATTTGGGGACATGGCTTTTTTCTGAATATGACAGTGGCTGGGTGTCTTGGGTTGCAGTGCAAGATGTAACCAGGAATATGTATTCCATCACCATCTGTTGAAACCAGGGAGGAGGGCATATCCTCTCTTAATGGCATATCCAGCTGTTAAAACCAGGTGGGGCAGTTTTCTTCACTTCTTCCAGGACCCATTCTCAGTCCAGGGGAGNGAAAAAATTCTTCACTGAAAGGATAGCCAGGCATTGGAATAGCCTGCCCAAGGAAGTGGTGGATTCACCATCCCTGGAAGTGTTCAAAAACAGGTGAGCACTGAATTTGGGGACATGGCTTTTTTTCTGAATATGACAGTGGCTGGGTGTCTTGGGTTGCAGTGCAAGATGTAACCAGGAATATGTATTCCATCACCATCTGTTGAAACCAGGAAGGAGGGCATATCCTCTGTTAATGGCATATCCAGCTGTTAAAACCAGGTGGGGCAGTTTTCTTCACTTCTTCCAGGACCCATTCTCAGTCCAGGGGAGATATTTTCTGTCAATGGGCCATTTAGTCTCACTGCAGGACTGATAAATTTACATAATTCCATTGTGAGATGCTCCACCTATGGGGAGGAGCCAAGCATTCCTACCTGGATAAAAATCTGAGATTTAGAGCACCAAAGCAGCTTTTTCTCTGCTGGATTCCCAGAGAAAGAGCAGGCCCAGCTACACCACCACTGGACCTTCAGAGGAAAACTACACCCTTCTACAGGATCATTGATGCAACAGAGCCACATCTGCTACTCCAGGAGGACTGCAGCCACCATTTAATCAAACTGCTGCCAGCACCCTGACCCACATGGTGTCAGATTGTATTGNATAAATTTACATCATTCCATTGTGAGATGCTCCACCTATGGGGAGGAGCCAAGCATTCCAACCTGGATAAAAATCTGAGATGTAGAGCACCAAAGCAGCCTTTTCTCTGCTGGATTCCCAGAGAAAGAGCAGGCCCAGCTACACCACCACTGGACCTTCAGAGGAAAACTACACCCTTCTACAGGATCATTGATGCAACAGAGCCACATCTGCTACTCCAGGAGGACTGCAGCCACCATTTAATCAAACTGCTGCCAGCACCCTGACCCACATGGTGTCAGATTGTATTGTGTCTCTGTCAGGTTTTTTGTTTGTTTTGTGTTGTTTTAGTTTCTTTGTTTGGGGTTTTTTGTGGGGTTTTTTTATTACTGCATTTTAATTTAAATTTTCCGAAAAAAGAACTGTTATTCTTATTCCCATATCTTTGCCTGAGGGCCCCTTAATTTCAAAATTATAATAATTTGGAGAGAATTCTGGAGTTTTCCATTTCAAGCGAGGCTCCTGCCTTGCTTAGCAGACACCTGTCGTTCAAACCGAGACACTGGGTTAGCAATTGGATTTGAGGATCTTTGAGGTCTCTTCCAACAGTAACAGTTTGATGATTCTACATCAGCTTGCACCAAAAGTATTTCAGCTGGGTATATTCTCACTGCTTGGGCTGGATCAGGAGCTGTGAACAGATTGTCTTGTGCAGGTCTGGATTCACAGAGCTTAGATAGAAACCAGGCCTAGAAAGCCACAGGCTGACGTCGCTGGAATTGGCTTAGAAAGCTGAGCAGAGGCAGACTTGTGCAGAAATGTGCCAGGGGAAGGGAATGTGCTGACTTGCATAGCACTAAAGCTGAACACAGGATGCGTTGGGATGTAGCAGATATGAAGAGGGCTGCCTGGTTCAGACAGCTGAAGGTGGATCTATCTGGAGTGCAAAATAGGCTCAATTTACTGAATATAGACAATTTAAAAGAAGAAAAAAGGTATAAAAGCCGGTTTGTTGCATAAGTTATACACTAACAACTTTGACAGGGGACCTACACAGCCTACTGCAACCTTACAAACACTAAATCTCAAAAATTGAAAAAATGAAATAGAGTCAATGCATGGCTTCTCTCAGGCACTTGAAAACCCCTTTCCCTGCAGTGCTTGGCCACTGTCCTGTCATTCTCTCTTATGGTAAGCTGATAGAATGGGAGTGTATTGAAAGTGCCCCTCTCCAATTAGTGCTGTACCAGAGACACTCTGGCTGGGGAGTTGAGGGCAGGGAGAAGCCATGCATGGAAATGCTGCATCACTTGAAGGTGAGAAAGGAGTCCTGTGTGCTGGTATGCTTGGGCTGTGGCATAACAGCTCTCCTGTGAGAGACAAGACTGATTAAAAAAATGACAATAATGGTTTCTGAGGGTGAGGTCAGGCAGAAACCTGAGCAGAAGCAGGCACAATGTGTAGCACAGATTTGGTATGCTCCTATGTACCACACTCTCTCCCTAAGTTTTTACAGTCATTTAGGCTTGACAAATGCTAATCGTCTAAATTGGGATTAAAGCATTTCTTCAGGTACTTTGGCATTGAAGACCCTTCTAGGGGTTTGAGAAGCCCATCCACAACATTCCATGTGTCATAATCCTAGGCTGTACCTGCTGTATAGGATTTTGGCCATCTTTTTGTTGAATGTTTAAGGACTTTTTGAAGAGAGAGCAGGCCAAGACAGAGAATATGTAAGAGCTGTACCTTGCTGGAGTTTTACCAGGAATTACAGATCCAGATTTGCCTTGTGACCCTGCCCCAGTGGGGAAATCTTTGATGAAAACTTGCTTCCCCAGTTATAAAATAATACACCAGTCTGGGTTGGAAGAAACCTTGAAGATCGCCTAGTTCCAACCTCCCTGCCATGGGCAAGGACACTTTTCTCTAGACCAGATTGCTCAGAGCCTCATCCAACCCGAACACTTTCAAGGATGGGCCTTCTCTGGGCAACATGTTCCAGTGTATCACCACTCTGACAGTAAAGAATTTCTACCTAATATCTAATCTAAACCCACTCTCCCTTCAGTTTCATTCTTGTCCTATCACTACGTATCCCTGTAAAAAGATCCTGTTGCAGACCCCCTTTGGATACTGGAAGGTGCTGTAAGATCTGCCCAGAGCCTTCTCCAGGCAGAATAGGACCAGCTCTATCAGCCTGTACTCACAGGAGGTGTTCCAGCCTTCTGATCATCTTCACAGTCTTCCTCTGGACCTGTTCCAACAGGTCCATGTGTTTCCAGTGCCAAGAACCCAGACCTGGATGCAGCACTCCAGGTGTAGTCAATCACCAGGTGTAGAAAATCACCTCCCTTGACCTGATGGCCATGCTGCTTTTGATGGAGCCCAGGGCAAAGTTTGCTTTCTGGGCCGCAAAGGCATGTCAGCCAACACCTCCAAGTCTTTCTGTTTGGGACTGCTCTCAATCCATTCGGTCCTCAGCCTGTATTTATGCCTGGAATTGACCCAAATGCAGGATCTTGCAATTTGGCCTTGTTGAACTTCATGAGGTTCATGTGGACCCACCTTTCAAGCTTGTCAAGGTCCCTTTGGATGTCATGCCATCATAACATCTATTTGTACACCAGACCTCCACAAAAGAGAAAAATGTATTCCTTGAAGCAGAATGTATTTAAAATGCAATAATCCTGAATAACAGATCCTCCGTTAGGACTGCCATAATGACTAATGGAGGGTTATGAAGTTTCCATTTGCAGTTCACTAGTATTAGCCAAAGAAAGATAGAATTTTACATGTAAAAATGAGACTGGTGTCAACCATCATACTAGGAAGGGAAATACTCTAGTTGGACAAAAAGAAATGCTAATAATAACAGCATGTACAAAGTAGAAAAGAAAGTGGAGAAGAGAAAATAATTCTGAACCCATTTTTACAGTTTAATAAGGGCACTTCCTAGGAGAGACAGCAGGCCTACTTCCTACAAGGAATTTTTTGTTTGAACAAAATGCATAAACTGAGTGGGGACTCAGATACGACCCATCCCTGAAAGCATGGTTCTTGTCAATAAACCCCTTGAGGTAGATTAGAGTGAAATGATGTTGAATCATTGGTCCATGCAAATATACATTTGTAGGGTTTATTTTTGAGCAATTTCCTTGCAAAGGGAAACAGGTATGCAGCCATTTGGGTTGTTATTATCTATAGTGATATGATAATATGAAAATACCACTTCAGAAAATGTACAAGAAAGGGAAGGAAAGGATAAGAGTAGAAAGATCTCATCACCATAGGCCTCTCAAAGAGATTTGGTTGTTGTCATTTCGATGTCTGATGGTCTCAGTCTTGGTCAAAGTGATGATTGCAGACTGGGTCCATCAGGTGGTAGGGACAGTCCTGGGGAAATCCACAGAACACATCTATTGGGTTTATATTCCTGTTCAGTTGGAATGCTCAGGCACCTCTCCAAGGTGGGTTGGGGAGTTTCACACTGGATCATGTACTAATGTGGCTCATGGGACCCTTTGGGAGTCCTTCACACTTCCTAAGACAACACAGCTGCCCATCACGCCAGGCAATTGAGTCAATGATGGCCCATCAGCAGCGATGAACACTCTCGGGCCACATGTGAATGTTCCTGGGTGGGGGGAGGAGGGGGAGCCCCACAGCCTAGTGGTTTGTGCAAGGGAGGACAATTTACCATGACAAGTGGCACTATCATCTCCACAGGATCCCCCTCCTATCTCACTCGTAGCCCAAAATTCACCCTCTGCCTTACCAGAACAGAGATTAGCAATTACACACACAAAAGCTCACCTCCTCCATTTCAACAAAGCACTCTGGCACCTCCACAAACAGGGAAATGTTTTGAGTTATTATCCCCAAAGAGTTCCGTCTCTCAGACTTACAATGAAGGAGCCCAAGTGCCCCTGAAACTTTTGAGTTTCAGAGCCAGGTACAAATGCTGTCTTCTTCTGTCTTTTCCTTGTTCTCAATGAACTCCACCCTCTTTTAAAAGTCCAGCTTCATCAGGAGCCTTAGAAAAAGCTCTCACTGTAAAAGAGCTCCTGCTATAAGATCCTTGAGCCTTCTCAGGCTCAAAAGAAAATAGCAGTCAAGTCTCAACGTGCCATAGGCAGCCTCTAGATACAGAGCTGAGATGCAAAAGGCATGGATTTCATCCTCTGTGATTTTGTATGAGATGCCACTGAGCTTGTGCTCCCTGCTGCCCACCCTTGCTAAGCACGTTCAGCATATTGCTGCATGCAGGCTCTGAAGGAGGACACAAGTTAGGCCCAAAGACATCCTCACATTATAGAAAGAATGTGGCTTTGGGCTGGAAATAACAAGCTGTTCAGCTCAGCCCAGTGCATTAGATATGTTTTAAGTCTGCTAGAAAAAAAAATAAAAATTAAAAGACCACTCCAGACAATCAGACATGTGAGCAGTTAGGACAAGGAAAGTACAGTTCATTCTATTAAGAGTTTGAAGCATAAGCACACTATGAAACCTGAAAGTTTTAAGTTTCTTTGCAAAACCTATGCTTACAATACTTCATTGATAGATGATGGAGTAATTTGTTACTGCAATTATCTCATGTTCTGAAAAACAGAAGTATCTTTCAAACACTTCGGGATGGAAACATATCTTCACTTGCTAAAAAGTGAGTTGCAGACACAGCCAAATTTCCCTGTCAAACTTGTATGCATACTGATTTACTTGCATGGATGTAGGCTAGGGTTTGGCCAACACAGCTTGTCCTAGTCCCAGTGTTTCAAATGGCAATAGGATGCTCTACTCTGGCCAGTTGTTAGTGCAGGGATTGAGGGTGTCTTGGCAGTAAAGTGAATAAAATAGGGGACTAGGAGTTGAGCTGAGTTCCTAGGCTTATAAAACCAGTCTTGCTGTGGCTTCAGCACTACTTTCACTTACATGATTCATGGTTGTAGCCACCTACAGCTACAATTATCTGGGTTATGTGTGAGGTCCTCTGGGAACCTCTTTGAGGGCTCTTAGTAGCTCACTAATTTGTGCTACTCTGGGAATTGTTTCAGACCTCATTTCCTCTTTCCCTACATGGAAGGGCTCAGCTTGCTGATGCATTTAACCCACTCACCTCCAGCTATGTACCACATGTACCAGTTCTGTCCATCCATGGTGCCAAAGCAAGACTCCAATGCAGAGTGGGCTTTTTTGCAAGACGTAATAAAAGCTGCATGAGACGAGATGAGATGAGATGAGATGAGATGAGATGAGATGAGATGAGATGAGATGAGATGAGATGAGATGAGATGAGATGAGATGAGATGATTTAGCCAGAGTTTCAGTTACCAGAGTAGAAGATGAGTTCTCTGAGGGGGCATCAGAGCTGCAGATACCCCAGGGTGCAGAGCTGTACCCTGGAAGGGCATGTATGCACCCATGCCTGGAAGAGCCAGCAGAAACTTCAGCACTTCTACAGGGGAGCAGAATCCTTCTGGTACTTCATGGGAGGCTTTCCCTGATTCTCTTCAGAGCACACCAGTGTGGAAGCCTTACTGCTGCTGAAGCAGACAGCCTTACTGAGGCTGAAGCCAGGTCTCTCACCCAGCTGCTTGGAGGGCTGTGGCTCAGCTACACTCAGAGCACGCAGACCATATGGTGCCCAGATGATGTATAATAGCACTTATTTAGTGGCCTGGAGTTCTGACGTTTCACTGGCTGGCAAAAGGGATAACTTCCCCCTAAACAGCAGTTACTGACAGGTGCCAGTGCTTGTGTTTGCTCTTTTGTGGTGCTGTGCCCATGTAACGCAGCCCAGAGTTGTGAGAAGGGGCTGTGCAGACAGCATCACAGAATGATGATTAGCAACTTCATGACAACATAAGCCAAAATGTAAGATTAAAGCACAACAAGTAGTTAGCAAACAGGGTACAATTGTCTCCTTTTGTCATTAGGCTGTAGGATAAGAGAGGATAAGGCAGCCTTGAAATATTTTGGTTGCCACTTGTTATCTAGAACCTTCCTAGCAGAAACCTGCTAAATCAGCCTAACCAAGCCAGAGGTGAAACTGATGTTCCAATGAGTTAGAGAGGGCTCAGTGCTCTTTAAACACAGCTTTTGTCACATCTACTAAAAAAGTGCTTATTACTTTTATCATGGAAATACCATAAAACATTTAATTTTCCTACTCACACACCAATCCCCATTGTGCTCGACACTGTACTAACACAGAGAACTGCTCACCTCTCTGGAGCTCTGGGAGCATTGGCATAGAAGTTGCTCTTCAAGCAGTTTTTTCAGTATATTAAGAGGAAATATGCTCATCCTAATATAAAAATATCTACTAAACTCATTAGTCTGTCTGTCTTTTTTCCCAGTAAAGATGTAACATGTTTCAGGAGTCCAAACTACTTCTAACTGTGGATGACAGGATAGACTGGCGTTGCCCAAAGTTTCTCTCTTAACTCTGTTCTTACTTAGCACTTGGCTAGAGTAATAACCTATTGCATAAAATTATATAAAACAAGACTGTACTGTGCAAATTGCCCCAAATTATTTAATCAATATGTCTCATGGTGTCTGGATGATTACACACAAAATGCCGGGGGCAACAAAGCAATAAAAGCAACAAGACACTAGAAGTATTGTTCAGATAGCTGTGTAATAATCTTAGGCAATTTAATTGTCTGTGTTGAAAGTTAATTACTTACTTTAGGGAACCACCGATTTAATGTTTTCAGTCAACTAAGTGGTTGAGATTCATTAAAAGGAACCCATATTACAAATACCTTCATGCCACATTGCTTTTATTTCCAGGGATAAAAGTTCTCACCTCCTATCCTCCAACCAACTTCTGTTCTAAACAGATTTCATACAGTGTTTTTCTCCATAGCTTTTGGGAGCAAAAGCTCAGAATGAACTTTTGTGGACCATGTAAGAACATGCCCAGGTGTCACAGGTGTCTGACATCAGCACCACATAGCAGAGAAATGTAAGGGAATTTATGAAATAAAAATTTCAACTACATCAGAGATAAAATGGGGCAAACTGTATAAGCAACTCATTAATGTAACAGTGATTAGAGGCTAAAACTCAAGCAGATTGTACTTAAAAAAAAAAAAACCCCACAAAACAAACAACCCCACACCCCTCCCCCCAGGCCTCAAAGCAAAGCAAAGAACAGCAGAGTCAAGAAATGAGCCAAAAAAACATATTGGTATGTAAAGATAAATACCTGAAACTTGAGTAATATTGCTGAAATGGCCTTTTTAGGTGAGTCTCACTGAATTCAGTATACTTTGCCTGTAGAAGTATTGTCTGTTAATAGGCTTAAGGGAGGCATGGAGGAATTGGAAGGAGAAAAAAATAACTAAAATAAACACACCCTAACTTGTTCATAATAACAGCATCTCCCAAATGCTTTCGTTGCTTTTATAGTCACTTTACAAACCACTGGTAGGTAACAAAAACATTCCTGCAAAGGGTGTGTGTGAACACAAAATCTGTCCTAGGTAGGAATAATCCAGTCAATCACAAAGGTGTAAAGAACACTCCGAGTTGGGAAAGTAGTGTGAAAATAATCAGCCAGCACCCTTTTGTTCGATACTTGCTCTTTCATAGCAATTCTTGAGATCAAGAGTGGAAGAGGCATAATTACCAACCCTGAAATCTTGGCATAGGATAAGATCTTCCAGGCATCACTAGTAGGAGCATCAGCCAAAAGTCTCCTCTTCTCTCACCCACTGCCCTCAGAGGACAGTTCTGACATGTGCTGTGCATCCAGAGGTGTGCACAGGAGTCTGATCTGCCCTTTCACCCCAGAGCCTGAAATGTCTGAGGTACTGCCATACCATTTAGACACTCGCCAGCATTTTAAAAGCTGCCACTGAAATACTCTTTAATCCTGAAGGTGAAGTTTTGCTCATCAAAATTTTCAAAGCCTGCCTTACAACTTATTAGCTGCTTTGAATCTTATCTCAAAGTGAGGCCCAAGGTGTGGTGCACAAAGTAGGGAAGGGAATGCCTTTCTTGCTTGAAGGTCTTAACCCTTCAGCACATGTAAGGCTTGTAACAGAGAGGGTAGATGCAGGCCCCTGACATGTGGAAGGCATTTAAGTGCTTGCACAAAGGATGGGAGGGGAGGGGAGGAGAGGAGTCCAACATCAAATAGAAAACAGAACTCTGGAAAAGCTTCTGTCAGATGCCAAAGCATGGGGCTACATAAATTGTTGGCTGGGCATTGGTGTTCAACCTCTGGAGAAGTCTGACTACTGGAAGCTCTACTAGCGTCATATCTCTGATCAGCTGCATCAGGAAATGCTTGAGTGCCTTGGCCCCTACCTTTTTTTCTGGTATTTTATCTTCATTAGTTTAGATGGCTACTCAGATACCCAAAATCTGTGTCCAGAGTTTGGGACAGAAAACTCCAGGAACGGCAGGCTGCATTCTTTGCAATAGAGTAGAACCAAATATTTTTAACAAGTGTCATCACTGTCTTCTGATTACTGTCCCATCCACATTGCAATTCAGTTTGCTTCCAAATTCAGCTGCAGCTGTTATCAGGTAGATTTTCTGCTTATCACAGTTGTAACTAGCACTTCATGGCAACAGTTCATCCTCCTCTTTGGGGTTCGGATAGCCCCGTGTCATCTTCCAGCAAACAAATCAGAGTTCTGCATTTTTGCAGTGCATTCCTTGTATTCCTTCCTCATTATTTTGTACAAGTTTGATGATCCCTTCTTCCTCTTAGGCCTGCATGTAGTAGGGCACCCCCACATACATTTGTATCAGTGTTGCTGTTTTGTGCCCCACCTGGGCAAAGTGGCCATGGAATAGATGGATATGCTAAAAAACATCAGTAACAACAGTTTGCATATCTAGACTTTTTACAGCAGAAAAACTAGTTATTATTGATTAAGTTATAAGGCTGTGGTCAATTAGGCTACAAGAAAACAAAGTCTGAAAGAAATGCTGTCTTCCGACAGCTGAAAATTGCATTGCTGCCTTTCTATTACTTTTTTTTAATTAGCAGATAAGAAGGGCAGACAAAGTGGGAGGATTTAGATTGATGACCAAGTTCCCCTCTTTGCTAATAGGATAGCAATAATAGTGTTAAAATTTTTATTTTGCACAGCATATATCTCATGCTCTAATAAACATACAATACCTTATCCCCTGAATTAGTGAAATAAATAAACAGGCAAGTACTAACTGCAAGTAATTTTGTTCCATTTAATTCTCTTCCAAAAATGAATCACAAATTTCATGAGCTTATCTTACTAACATGAGTCTTGTCAACTCTCCTTTTAACTAACTCCAGCCCTGTAGCTTTGAAGCTTGCTAGAGTTGTGGGGCATGGAGCTGAGCAAATTTCCCAGGAAATCTTGTGCATGTGTGTGGGAGGGGGCAGCATGCCATGATTGTGGTCTCACTGTAGCTTTTTGCAACCATTTCCAATGTCACAGTGACCTGCAGTTATTTGAAAAGGAAGTTTCCAGCTGCAAGTATGTTTAATTTGCAAGTCTTACCTACTCAGTGAAAGAAGCCTGCTGGGACTGGTATGCATCCCTATTAAGGTCATGTGAACGCTTTTTAATGTTTTTAATTACGCCGTTTACATGACACCTCTGATCTCACGATGATTACATAGGAACTCTGGATAGGTTTGCCTTTCACAGCTGAAGAGTGCTACTGAAACAATTTTTATGTTTAAGCAGTGGGATGTGCCGAGTGGCACCAGAGATGAGTCAGCAGTTAGCTGGGGTTATTTGAATAGCAGAACGAGCCCTGCCTGCCGCTAGGAAACCGTCCACAAAGGTCAGACCGAGTGCTGAGGATTTAGACACCACCACCCTGGTGACAGGAATTCTCTCCAGACCCTGGCGGTTTTTAGAACAAGCACCGTTCTATTTGACATTTGGACGGGGCTGTATTAAATGCCGGCCACTTGGTATCCAAATGAGGAATGCTCGACACCACTGGTGCTGCCCACAGCGAGCCGGGCCTGCCACGCTGACAGATGCTGCTGTCTCCCCAGACAGGGGTGCTAAAATTAGTAACCATTAAAACAAGGGTATTGAGTAAGGATCTGCTGAATCTCATCAGCATGAAATACTGAAGAGGAGGTAAGGAGTCATCACTGCCCTTTCGGCAGGAGTTGGGACTGTAATTCACATGCAGGGACGGCACAGCTGACAAATTGACTGCCACAGTTCGGAGAGAGCCGAGTTGCCCAAGGATAATCAGGTGCTGAGCCACAGCAGCTTACAAAGCACGGCATTCAAACAGATTAAAGACAGTGAGAACCTCTGCAAGCTATTACCTACACAATCAGGAGTTTGGGGGGGCAGGGGTGTGTGTTAAGCCAGATACAGGATGTGTGAGACAGTTCCCTGGCAAGGCACTGCTTCTCACAAACAGTCCTGGAGAGGAAACGGTTTATAAGCTAAAACTCATTTAGGGTTCAGCTCTGTTGCCTCTGCAACCACAGGAAACAAGCATCCCAGCCCCACTTGTGAGTCACGGCTTTTGGGAACTTCACCTTGAAGAGCAGGAAAGAGTCCACTCAAGGTAGAATGGATCTCTTTTATTCCTTCTCCTGGGATCACTGCCTAAGCTCCTTCATTTGCCAAAAAAAAAAAAAAAAAAAGGAAAAAGAAGGCACAATAAGAAACACAGCTGCTTGTGATGGTTCCACCCTCCCTTATTCAATTGTTCAGTGGTTTAACATTCAGCCTGAATGTTGCAGACCTACTTTTAATTCTCTCGTCTAGCTGAGAGGATTCAAGGCCACATTGTTCCCGCCCTCCACTCAAGTGACCTATCTACAAAACAGCTGAATTAATAACAAAAATAAAAGGAGAAAGACATCCCACGACAAACGCCTTCATGTTCTGCTGACCCACTTCAGTGAGAACACTTGAAAATTCTGTGGCTCTTACTGAGAATGATTTTGCCAGGACTAAGAACTGCAATTAGTCTATAAAACCAGTGTTACTTGTTCCAGACACACACAGACTTTAAGGCACCCTCTGCATCAGAGCTGAGCAGGGGTTTAAAATTTCTTTGCAAGAGAAATCCCAAGCCTCTGAGTTACACACCAAAAATCCATTTTTATCCTTCTCTCTGACATGTTTTTATGAGAATGTTAAATGCCATTAAAGTCGAGAGAGTAAAACCAGGATTCTGCCGAAGGCAAGGCTGAGAAGAATAGTATTAGTGAACTACAATTCGTCATCACAAGGCCAAATGGCACATAGGTGTTGCTATACAGCAACATGTAAGCAAGCACTGGGGTTTAACAATTGGCATTTATTGCTGTAGGTAAATACCAGCTGCCTCACTCTGAGCCCCAGCAGTTTAGTTTATATCACAGGTTTCAGTCTTTTGTATGTAAACAAAGTTATGCAAACATATATATTTGAATTTAGGGTCGTTATTTCAAAGCTAATCTTAACAAAAGAAGAAGAGAGCTCACTGAGGTACCGAGAAGTGAAATGCAGGAGCAGTGTCTCTGGTTTGAGTTACAAGGAAGGCCATAAGTCCTTTGGAAATCCAATCTTTGCCAAACACACTCCACATGTGTGTTTGTGCATGTAGGCCTGTAACAACAGCTTGCAGAGGCCTCGTTTGACTCTTTTCTGTAATGAAACAATTTGATTAAAGGGCCAAAAATTCAACACATTGACTTCAATTCATTGAATTCAAGAGTTACAATGTGAAAAATCCTGGCACCATCAGCCTTTGCTGTGGCAGGAACAGGACTTCTGAGGCAACGGAGCATATTTCCACCCAATGCACGATGCACCAAACGAGCTTTTCGGGACTAAAGAACCCCCCAAAAACAACAAACCACCCAAAAACCCCAAGCAAAGCTCAGGAGCACTCGGGCCTTGGTGCCGGGAGCGGTGCTGCCACCTCGTGGTGGCAAGCAGGATGGCCCCGGCCGGCGGCCGCAGGACTGCACCTCCCTCGGGAGCATCGACATTGGTACCAACTTCACTGAGCGTTTACAAAAGCCCTTGTTCGACTCTTTAACCTCCGCCCCCTCCGAACGTAAGTATTTCTCTGGGGAAAAAAAAAAAAAAGAAACAAATTAAAAAAAAAAAAAAACAGTGACTGAGGGAAAACATTTGTGAAGCGTTCGAATTTCTGCAGATTCTGTTCAGCACCTTTTCCCCCTCCCCTCTGCTTTCCCACGCCCTTCATACAGGCCCACAGTCAGAGGGACCAGGTGTGCACAGCTCCCACACTTCGGCAAAGCTCCCTGGGACTGAGGGAGATAGAGCAGGAGCTCCAGAGCTTCCATCACTGTCCTCAGTGACATTTCTTAAAACTTCAGTTCACAACAGTATCCCACCACAAAACACCAAAATGCCCTCAGCCAAATGACTTTTCTTAACTTTGCAACATAAACTCTGTAGGGATTAACAATCTAATTCCTAGAAGTGTCAGAAGCAGCTCAAATCATCCTTTCTCTCAAGACAAAAAAAAGTCAGGACCACATTGTGATTACGGCAAAATTGCTCCAGAACACTGCAGCAATGTAGCAAATCTGCCCAGCCTTCCATATCACAAAAAAATATAGAGGATACAACCATGAGAAATGTAACCAAAAAGAATGCCTCAATTTTCACACATCCAAACCACTACTCACAGCAGGACATCTTAAAAATATAGTGTATATTGTTTCATTTAAAAGCCAGGAATAATACTTTCAGACAGAAAAGGAGATAGCACACCTTTCTTCTTCATCCAGTCCTGTTCTTACTGTGCTTTGAAAAAAACAGAAAGATGAAAGAAAGAAATAAATGTTCGCAATGAAATGTCCTTAATTCAATATTGGCAGCCCCACAGATCAGGTAAGAAGCATCACTCAAGCAACTCTACCCATATATGATACCTTGTTCTAAAAAATACACTAGGATTTACATTATAGATTTTTCAAAAGAAGCATTAATATAGTATTCAGTGTTGAGAAATGGAGGCACTGAGGTGGTAAAATACATGCTCAACTACATCCAGAAGATTTAAAATGTTTAATGTGCAAGTCTCAGACAGAAATTATTTATTTACAATACACTAAAATTTGGAGGATGGGAATTTTTTCTTCATGTGTATACTCACAGTAGCAGGTGAAGTACTCAGTTGCTGAAGTACAAACATCAGTATGCTTAAGTGACTTATGCATCATTTTTAAGGCAAAAATAGGTAACAACAACTGCATACAGTTGCAAAAATATTTACATGTATCATAAGAGAAACATTATACTTCTAGCATGGAAATTTTAATTACGCACCTAGTAAACAGTGATTTATTTGAAAAGTTATCATTAAAAATGTAAAATTAATCTAGCTAGGATAAGTAGCACTGGCATTTTTACCCAGCCCTACACACTCTGATCTTTGCCCCTCAGCCTCTATCACTGTAAGCTGTCCTCTCTGTCCCTGCCACTTTCCAGTCTTATCACAAAGGTGCAGGTGTGCCTGAGCAGCCTTAGGATCCACAGAGGAAGAAGCCACAATGATCAAAAATGTACGCAAAAGGTCCCAACAAGAGAAAAAAGAAAAAAATCAGATCCTGAGAAACAAAATTAGTGAGAAGAAAAAAAATAAAAAATTAAAGGTGCTATCCACAGGTATCCAGGGATTTGCTCAGTCGTCCTTGTCTTTTGCTCCATGTTTCAGGATGCGTGTGAATTCGATGTAGTTGAAATTGCCCTTTTTGTCGATGGGGGCCTCTCTGTACAGCTCATCCACCTCTTCATCCGTGAACCTGTCTCCCATGGTGGTCAGCAGCTCCCGCAGGTAATCTTCTTGGATGAACCCTGGAATGACATGGAGAGAGAAATGCAAAAGGGAGGCCGAGCCTCTTAGCTGGGTCTCCAAAAGCAGCAGCACAGACATGCCAACAGACAGGCAATTAACCAGTGCAGCACATAATATATTACATTTGTGTTTGCAGAGAAAGACCCAAAAAACTTCCTTAACTGAGTTCTAATGAAATTCCTTGAGTGCAGAGGGAAAGGAAGTATAAGGCATTTCATACAGATTTTTGAAGACAGGGCCTGACCTGCTGTGGTATAATAACACTTATTTCTACCTACTGATCTTCAACGGTTTAAAGTGGAAAAGCAAGTTCCTGTCACTGCTAGTCTTCATTATACAAGCAGTTCTCTTAAATGAACTATATTTTTCTTGCCTTAATTAGATATATTTGCACATCCTCTATAAACTAGTTTCCCCTGGGGACTAAATAACCACTCTGGCTCTTCAGTGCTGCACAAGACTGTTGCTGGAGGCAGTTTATGTGGATAATGCAGTGAACTCCTGGCAAGTGTCCAGGGAAAGAGTTTATAACAGAAGAGACTTTCAGACAGGACTGAGCAAGTTAGCTCAGGAGGCAAGAAGAACGTTTATGATGGAGAGGTATAGGTGAA
>VZTB01007825.1:446047-466527 GCA_013397245.1 Thryothorus ludovicianus | reverse complement strand
AAAAAAAAAAAAAAGAGTAGTATCTATAATTTTTTGAGGAAGTTAACAGAGATATAAAAAGGAGCAATTTCTAGGTATCTTCTGCTAATTCTGTTTCAAGAGATGGGCAGAACCACCAGTTGCCAAATAATTCCAGGAAAATTTAGAGATGAAAAATGAAACACACATGACAAAGGGTAGACAGGAGAACGCAGGAACAGCTGAATGCGGAAATCAGACCAGCCATACCTTTAGCAGCACAACAGTTGCTTCATTTGAGAAAGAAACTGGTTATTGAACTTTAGTTGGATAAATGTCAGTAACAGAACAGATGAGGTAGAAGTAGGTTCCAAAAAGAAGAGTAAGAAAGTAAACTCTGTGGAACAGCTGGAAACCATATGGAGACACCCACATCAACTGAATTAGGTTCAATTAGAATATGATAAAAAAAGTGCTGGTTTGGAAAGAGAGTTGCATAAGTTAAGCAAGCAGAGTTCATTAGAGAGACAAAATCAAACAAGGAATCAGGGGACCAAAAAGCAGTCAATGAGCATGACAAATTAGCATGGGGGTGGTGTATGCTGGGGGAAAGATTAAAAAAAAAAAAGTGTTTCAACACATGCTAATGAAAACAACACCATATCCCAGTGTAGACCAGCCCTTGGCTACTGACTGGAAATGAAGAAGGCTAGCAGCAGCCTCCTATTTCAGAAATAGGGAGAATGTTCAGTTAGCCAGGCCCATCCCAACCGGGTCAAACCTTGGAGTTCTCATTTGAAGAAGGGTGTAAAGAAGAGGGAAAAGGCAGCTGAACAGATTAGTCTCTCCTTCTGCTGTCCTACAGAGACCAAACAGTGATGAGAGATGACATATTATGATTAGTATTCAAAGAATGCAAGGCCTTTGGTACTGCAAGTTTAGCCTCAAGGACCCAATTGCTCCTGTCTGAATAGGTAGTTGTTTAAACACTGAACTGGGCTGCCAGACCAGGAATATGCCACAAGTTTTATCAACAACAAACTGTAAAGCAGACAGAGCTCCTCTCCCTCCCACACAGCTTCAGAGTAGATGGGGAGTAACAAATAAATGAAGCAAAACTTAAGATTTCAGCCTGTTGCAGGCAGCACTAAGCAGATGACAAGGCAGGATCAAAAACCAGATAAAAAATACTTCAAATGCAGACAGATCCAACTTTTATACCAATTCCATAGCACATGTCCAACTAGGTTGGCAATATAGGAAATGTAAGTAAAACCTAACAAGTGTGACTATCTTATCCTCATCCATAGAATCTGATTTGTATTACTCCCTTTCAAAAGACCTACAGTGATGCAGAGCTTAAAAATCAGGCCCATAACAAACACACATGTGGAGACCATGAAATGAAAAAAAAAAAATTTGGAAATACTCTTGTACATTTTTTAAAGGAACAAACTGATCAGAATCCAAATAAGAGAATAAAATTAATAAAGTATTAACATAACATGGGTTCTACAAATATGTCACATGCTATTTTGAAGACTTCATTTTTACTATTATGAATCAAAACTCAATAAAACAGTGCAACTATCTCACATGTTTCCTGGCTAAAATTTGAGGGTGGCATAAGACACAAAACAGACTGTAGAACAAACTAGTATCCTCAAATCATTGTAGGACTAGACTAAAACAATTACCACACAGAGCTGAGAGATATTAAAACCAATCTTATCAGCATAAGGGTGCCCAAACTGGTAACTTATTGGTTAGATAAACACAGAAGTTTCTGTTCCAAAGAACTAGTAGCACAACCATTTTCTTTATATTGTAATTCACAGACTCTTATTTTGGTGCACACAAAAAAAGCCCAGTGGCACTGTGAGTCAGACTACCTGTGGAGAGAAAATAATTAGCCTACTAACAAAACTTCCTTCTTTAGAAGATAGTAAAGAGATTTCCCTTGAGAGGGAGGAAGTCGATTAACATTTGAAAAGGCCTTACCAACAGAAAGCCTGTTTACCTACACCTCAGCAGGAAGGGGATGCTCTTTGAAAAGGCAAAAGGTGCTAAAAATACATAGACTGAAAATAGCAGTTGAAACGGAAGAAACGATATCCTTCAAAAGGTGCAGACCATAAATCAACTGGTTAGATTAAAATACTGTGGTGGACAGTTGTGAGGAAAGGTGTCATCTCTAGTACAGAGGCTACATAATTTCAGTGTGACTTAGTATGACAAGTTCACAATATATCAAAGCACTGATACTCTCTAATTCCACAGAATTGCCTTATGGATTCATCCCTAGTCACTATGAACTTCTCACGAATCTTAGCCTAGGTGAATAAATACATAAAAGCATAAACTCTAACCTCAAGATTACAGGCACAACCTTGGAAGCTTGACATAGCAAAACTGAGCTCTGTGTTTTACTCCTTCCCTTCATCTTGCTTTTTAAGTCAAACCAATCTGTCATTTCTACACCCCACCCAGTTTTTATCTTTAGACCACTAAGACTGCAGCCTTTCCTGCAATCTGAGAGCAAACTGTGCTGCAGGTGAGGGCATGACATTTGTCCTCAGAGCCATAAAGAACGCTCAGCCAGATGAGGGTTTATAAGATTTTATGACGTTTGGACAGTGTGTCTTGAAATATTAAACATCTAAAGAATTTAGATGCAACTCAGACCTACTGCAGAGAGGGAACAAACTCAGCTGTATGACAGATTCCCTCCTCATTTGTTGTCACCCATCATTACCTCTTTACTGCCATAAAAAATCACACGTTACTGATTTGAATTCCTCATCTTAGAGCAAATACATCTTGTTTTACACTTTGAGGAATATACACACTGCCCAGTTAAAGCACTCTTCTTCAAAGCCTCACAGAAGAACAATCCTACTAGTCCTCAGTATTGACACAGAACAGCCAGACAGATTTTACTCTCACTCAGTAATTCAGCAGAATATGCCATCTAGGATTACCATCTCATATTCAATTTATAAAGGTGCAAAAATCAGCCTACTGTTTAGAAACCCAAATAACAAACATAAAACCCCAGCCATACCCCTGCCAAACAGCTGAGTTGCACCCACATACCTGTTGCTTCTTCATCAAAGCAGGCAAAAGCATTCCTGATGACATCCTCCGGGTCGGTGCCATTCAACTTCTCACCAAACATGGTGAGGAACATGGTGAAGTTGATGGGGCCCGGAGCCTCATTCATCATGGCATCCAGGTATTCATCTGTTGGATTCTTTCCTGCAAATAAAGGGATTCACACTTGGTTTACTTGGTTTGTATTGACATTACTCTAAAAGAGTAATGTCAATACAAAAGGAGTGTTAATACAAACAGAGTGTAACACAAACTGAGCCAGCACATCTCTCACATCCCAAACTCAGGCTTTTGGCTTTTGCAGCACAAATCTGCCTGGCAAGCACGAACAGCAAAGGGACCTTACCAAGGGAGGCGAGCATGTCGTGCAAGTCCTCTTTGTCAATGAAGCCATCCCTGTTCTGGTCGATCATGTTGAAGGCCTCCTTGAACTCCTGGATCTGCGACTGATCGAACATCGCAAATACATTGGAAGTGGCGCGCTGAGGGCGCTTCTTGGTGGTCTTCGTCTTTGCCTTTTTGCTGGACATGTTGATTTTTGGACACTAGGGAGAGAAGGAAATACAGTAAATGCAGTAAGAGCAGAGTTAGAATTTAAAAAAGGAAAAAGTACTACGGTTCAACATTACAGCGCGCTTCTGACGCACTCTCATTTCCTCTCATCAGAACGTACTTCCCTGGCATTTTCAAGATGGGAAAAAGAGAAGCAGAAAATATGGATAAAGGAAAGACAGAGGAATAAACCAGGAAAAGAGTCATTATTAAAAACGGTAAAGTAACTTACATTTTAGTCCTGAAAGGACCCTCACGCCAGCGGTGGCTGCGGGGACCCGGCACGGGGCAGACGCGGAAGGCAGGAAGCGGCCGCGGCGCCGGCGGATGCCCCAGCGCTTCCCGGAGAAACCATCGCCCCGCCGGGCCGCGGGTGGGGACGAGCGCGGGCAGAGGCGGCGGCAGGCAGCGAGACGGTAGCCGAGGATTTCCCTTAGGGATCGCAACCCGTCCTGGCTTCTCTGGGCGGCGGGGGGCTCGGCACGCCCCCGCGGCCGCTTCCCCGCGCCCCCCGCCTCGGCCGCCTTGGAGCATCCCGGGGGAAGCGGCCGCCGCCAGCGCTGGGTCCCGAGCGCCGCCTGCAGGGGAGGGGTGGAGGCAGCCGGTGGGGACGGGGCTCCGGGGGGCTGCGGCGGTCAGCGGGAGCTTCCCGCGGGGATTTTCCTTCGGGAACATAAAGAACATAAAGGTGGAGCGTCGTTCCTGCGCCTGGAGCCGGTGCCGGCGCCCGCGGCGAGCCCGGGTTCACACGGCGGAGCCGCACCGGGGAGGCGAACGGAGCCTCCTCATGCTGCGGGGCCGTGCCGCCCGCACTAGCGGGTGTGAGGTGTTCCCTTCAGTACCGTCAGTCTTCCTCCTGTTTCGCTTGAGGCATCAGAAGAATTCCAGATGGCATCTGAAAATCTTCTAGGTGGGTGCTCCCGCAGGAGAGAGGCTTTATGCCTCTCGCAGCCATAGATTGTAGGGACACTTGGGGGATTTGCTTTTGCTCATATTTTCATAACGAGAAAGGATGACGCTTATTTTTCCATTCGTCGTTTGATGTAGGATCTCAAATAAATTGAGGTACAAGCTGTTCTTAGCGTAGGGGGATGGTGTCTGAAAGTGCATCAGAAGCAGCTCTGTTTTAGCCCACTTGTACATTTTTTAAATTTTCCGAAGGGAATGCTTCTTCCCATGCTGCTTGTTGAAGTCCCACGTAAATAGCTTAGGCTTCAAGACAACTGTTGTTTAGTGCACAAAAAGGCCCTGGAGTAGTGAGATGGGAAGGTTGCACTGCCAGGTCATCATCCTTTGAATCCCCCTCGTACCTGCTGTCGGCTTTGTTGGTGTACAGTCTGTGTCTTGGAAAACAAGAACTTTTAAGGAGGAAAGGCATTGGCCAGGCATTGGAGTGAGTTGCCTGAGGAAAGTGGTGGAGTCACCATTTCTGGAAGTGTTCAAGAAGTGCCTGGATGTGGTATTTGTGATGCTGGGTTGATGGTTAGACTAGATGATCTTAAAGGTCTCTTACAACCTTGATCATTCTGTGAAAAAAAATATAGACATACAAGCTTTTGCTGAAATTATCAATTCTGTTTATAAAGGTAAATGAACTACATTTAGCCACTGGACCTACTGAAATTAACACGTAATCTAATATGTAATCTAAAAGCTGCAGTCTCAGATTTGAAGGGATACATTTTAATTACCAAGAGGCCCAACTTCCTTTCCCTGCTCTCCTCTCAAATCAGAAGTTATTTCATGAGAGCTGAGAATTTGGCCTAATTAGCTTATAATACTTCCTCAATTAATTTTAATATCACTCTTCTAAAGTTTACCTCAAAGATTAAACTTTGCTAAATTGAAAGCCTATTAATGGAAAAAGTTTTGGGTAAAAAGAATTCTCTGCTTACTAGATGTGGCACATAATTTCAAGATAATTACATGCAAAGTATGAGTGGGCAGGAAAGCAGTAGATATATCAAGAAGTTAAGAGAGTTAATAAAATACTCCATGATAACGTTGGACAACTGAATTGTGTGTTGAAATTTAATTATGAATAGCTATCTGATCTCTTAATTTAAACTTCTTTCATCAGTTACTTTAAATTGAACCACTACTGCAAGCATGCCACTCTGTCTTGTATTGTTTTTCATGCTATTAAAAGGGTGTTACATGATACCTGTCACCGTGTGCGTTGTTCTCAGTGTTTAACTTCTGCAGATGTGGGGATAGATACATTAATATTACTTGCCCAGCATGAGATCAGTTCTTAATGACAAAATTGCATGTCAGTGTGTGCCTCTCTCTTAAAGCTTTTGTCTCCCATTCATTGCATCATGGTGGAATGAGAAGCAGTTCCTACAGGCAGACCACTTTCTATTCAATGTAAATCTAAGTAATGCCTCAGTTTTACTTTATTACAGCACTCATCATAGCAATAAAATAATTTAAAGGGAAAAGAAAGATTTGGTTTGCCTTTTATAATATTCAGAGGATATTCAACTCGTTGACATAAACGTTGAAAAGGGGAAAAAAGGGTCTTTTTTATGAGTGTGGTGCTTCCTGGGAGCTGTGCATCAAACATTCAGAACAGAAATTACCCTTTCTGAAAATATGGTTTAAAAAAAATGCTGAGCTCTTAACTCTTTAATTTTTCTTCTTTCTACTTCCTTCCTTCATTACTCCCTTCTTCTTCCTCGTTTATGTCAGTCTTGTTTAAGAAAAAGCCTTTTTAAGCAAAATGAATCTGTTCTGTCTAAAATACTCAATGATTCAGTGCCATTGAAATGCTTGTTTTCTTTGCATTGTTAAAAAACCTTTAAAATTATCTGTTTCATACTTAAGTTTTAAGGCTGCTACAGACAGTGAGAAATTTACAGTAAACATTTTCCCTCCTTTCCATTTAATTCTTTCCATTAACAGTTTAACTCGATGATTTTAGAGGTATTTTCCAACTTTCAATAATTCTATGATTTTATTTCCCCACCTATGCTGAGTTTCAGTGGCAGTGCAAATATCTGTGATTAAATTGGTTGTTTAATGAAGCAGAATCAGTCTGTGTCATGTGATGTTTCTTTATGAACCTAATGAGTGTTACAGGAATGGCTGCATTGGCTCCCTGTAAAAGTCTGCCTAGACCAGTGTGCCCCAGCTGCAAAGAGAAATGGGTTCTGGATGTGGAAGGAAGGCAGGGAACAAAGCCTTGGCAAAAAAGTCTTGGCAAAAAAGTCCTGAGACTGTGGACAGGGAAGCCCAGCAGTTGCTTTTTCCATTTCTAGTTTGGAGCACCACCGGGATGGATCTACTGATTCCTTGGATGCCCTCAAGAAGTAATAGATGCTATGAGGTCTTCCCTACCAGGTCTCTGTAGGATTTCATTGTTTTGGATTCTTTTACCCAAAACTTAGAATCATGCTTTTTTTGAGGGGAAAAAAAAAAAAAAATCTCTATACACTTCCAGTTCTTTTTGGAGGAGAGAGAGCACACAGGGTGTTTTTATCCTGTTCTTTAGGGGAGGGCAGCAGCAGCAGTACTTAGGGAAGAATAAGAATCAAGGTAGCCTATGATATCTTCCCAGAATGCTCTCCCAATATCTAATATTTTTTAGTTCCCAGAGGGATAAGCTACCCTGAGCCAGATGTGATATTTAGTCAGCCACAATGAGCTTCTTTCATGAACTTGCCTAGTATGTAATCCTTGACTTGATGTAAATTTAGCATCCACAATATGCTTTGCTGGTGTTTTTGTGACCCTTTGCAAGGTTGCTATTTATTTCATGAAAATCTGCACCTTACTGACCTTGACCATACCTATTCCAATGTTTATTCTGTGCTTTAGACTTTGTATTGGAAGAAATACTAAGGCTGAATTGTGTGTCCACTTCTTTTGTGTTACTTTTGTTTCTAGAGAGCTCTTGTGTGTTCTTGTATCAGCTGTAGCAGAGAGTCCCACTCGGGTAGTTTTTCTTGTACAGAGGCCATTCCTTACCCTTGGTCATCACAGAAGTAGGACTGAGGATTAGCATAGGAAACAAAAGAGTCTGAAAAGAGAGAATAGATGCAAAAGCAGATGTGTGATTTTCACATTAAGAATTAAAATCGTGTGAAAACTGAGTGGAAGGTTTTGCAATTAGATTTCTTTTTCTGAGCATATGATCACTGTTCAACAAAATTATGGAGAATAAGAATTGACAGCAGAGTCAAGATTAGACATATCCATCTAAGTTCTAGGTCTAGACTATCATCTAACAAAAGCATTTTGTCTGTCAGTTGCTTCATGTGGTATTTTGGCTCTTCCCTCTGCCTTTCCATCCCTTTGTCCCTGATTCCAGCTGGCATCTGTTGCCTCTGCCCAGCTAAACCAAGTGCAGTGCAGTATCAGAGTGACAGTCACTCTTTGAGATGCTGAGGGTGTCACAAAGTTTTCTGGAATTTCTCCAAAAATAACTCCAGTGCTGTGGTCCAAGGGGAAAATATTTGAGGAGTCATGAGTTAAAGAAGGGACTCTGAACATGTGTCTTCCCTTGAGTCTCTTGGAGGGCCTCATACTGCAGGTTATTTCCTGTTTTCATTCAATGACCTCATGAATAAAAATGGTTATAGCTTTCCCAGATCATCCCTGCCACACCAGGTGGTCCCTGGTAGATGCTGAAGCATGAAAAATAGACTCTTAGAGAATGTAGTGGAGCCTATAGAAGAAACACATATTCTTTCTTCATACTGAAAATTAAAAATAGCACAGTTTTGACTTTCTAGTAACTTCCAGTGTACATGGCTGAGGAAGAGGCAAGAACATGAATTCTCTAGAGCATTGTATGACAATGATACAGCAGGTTGAAGGATAAGGCATATTTAATGAATTGTAAATAAAATGCAGTCAATGAAATGTTGCAAACAGGAGAAAACAAACTTCAATATATTTATTTAAAATTGCATCTCAGTGACTATATGAATGGGCACAGTCATGTTTAACAGAGTATTGAGGGACTTTACTCAGTAGACATGGTACTCCTCACATTCCCAGATCCAAAGTCCTTTATCCCTAAAGAACACAGATTAAAAACTCTAACTAAATGTTGAAAAGTATATCTTTGGCTGTTGATTTCTGCTGGGTTTTTGTTCCTGTTCTGTATGATCAAAGTCACTTTTCTGCCTCTTGTGCTGTTTTTAATCCTGGCTGGTAAGTTGCAACAATTCTAGCCAAGACTTTTTGGGGTTTTCAGCTCTTCTAGCACTAGTTTTAATCAGGAGAATTGCCAGACACTGTGATTCCATACAGTGGAGAACTGAAGTGCAAAAATAAGCATTGATAGGGAATCTTAGGTAGGAGAGCTGAAGGCCCCTAGTCTTCCAAACAAATGCAATTAATTCTGCTAAACCTAAGGATGTACATGTGTGCTCTCTCTTTGTTTGTATCTGGCTGACGTGTATGTACAAATATGGAAGAAAATGAAATGTGCTCAACGCTTGGCCATATGTCTAAAATAGTTTTTAAAAACATACCCACAAAACAAGAAGCAGCATATTTAGTCAGGTGTTTTCACATGAGAAGTAAGCTGTTATCAGTTTTCTTATCAGCTGATGCCTGTGCAAGTTTGGTTGGCTGGTGGAGCAATTTCAAGATCAACATACTTCTTGTGGGGTGGGAATATATTGCCACCACCTTTTGCATTAAAGATGGTTAGCTCACAATTAAGGAAGAACTGAAAAGAGGGGAAAACCCCAGTGCCTGTTAGATGCAAGGCTAAGTCAAGGTTCAAGTAACTCGTGTCTGATGCCAGCTCTATTTTAGCACATACTAAGACAGGTCTTACAGGCCTCAATTTACACCCACTCACGTGAATATGCTTGGCACAGGCTGGAAATTATTGTGAAATGTTGTCTTTTAACTCCCAAGGACTATTCATAATTAAAAAAACCAAACCAAAGCCTAGTTCAGTATTTAGTGAGGTTGTATTCAGCGATATCCTAAAATAGTCAAAGTGAGGATTAAATACCTTGCAAAACTAAGCCATTTACAAGAACAGTGAAATGACTAATACAGGTGCCTGTATTAGGAGCAGATGGTGGCAGCAGCAAATTCAGTCTCAACCTACCTATCCTGCATCATTTGTAACTGACTTTCCAGCTTTATCACAGTGCAAGGCTGCTTTGCTTTACTGAGGGACGGGATCACAGCTGCATGGCAGAGCAGTCTGCAGAGCCTATTATGTATGGTCTCTAGGGAATATCACGCTCCTGGGTCTGAAAACATTCCTTGGCAGTCTTTTTACCCATAGACTGCAGAGAAAAGTAGGAAAAAAAGCCATGTGCTGTCACCTTTTTCTTTTTTCTTTTTTTTTTTTTGAAGATGAGAAGTTTTCTATCTAGTATATCAAAAGTTTGGGACAACAGTAATATCTGGAGTTGCTGTTCAGAGCAAAAAAACCAAAGAAGCTGTGTGGAGAGTTATTTCCCCCCAGCAGTATTACTTTTCAATATTTCATGATAACTTAATTTTAATCTGCATTGCAAGAGGCATTTACTGAGTTCTTTTTGCCTTTGTATTGTTCCTAGTTCCTGCAATACTGCTTCTGAGTTACTGCAATCCTAAATCATTTTTCCAAAGGAGAAAGTTACCTAAAAATGACAGTAGGGTTTTGAAAAATTAAGTAAGAAGCCAAAATAGGAGCATGGGTACATAAGCAGTACCAAGGGAGGATTAACTGCTGATACCTAAAATGTTCCTGACTATACTTTGATTGTTACTCATCCATGATTTGGATTTACGTTTTTGGAATATCTTTGCATTTGTTGTTGTTTGAAATTCCCCAGGAACACCCCACATAACAGGTTAGTAACACTCCAGACTAGAAAAGGCCACGAGAAATACACAATGACAAGATTTCAGATATTTTCCAGCTTTTGGATTGAACGCAGGTGTCAGGACACAAAGGCATGCTGTCACTGGTGCCCTGTGCTGCATTCATGTCTCCAGATATGACAGGGATCCTAGAAACAAGCGATCCAAAGATAGCCCTTAGGTCAGTGGTGAAATGGATCCTCGCTCTGCAGACACCTCCTCTGTGCCGTAGTTGCTGAGCTAGTGTAACAAGCTGCCGTCATGCTGGGAAATGCTTCAGTCATCTGATCCATAAGGATGGGTTTGTTTGCTTAAATAAACAGCAGAAACAAGTGTGAGATGTTGCACATCACCTTTCTCTCCAGCAACGGAGTGGGGAAGAAAAGGTAGCAGGCAAACATTCCCCAGCAGCACTTGACACAAACGTGGTCCTTTTTGGAGGATTCTCGTGCATTCTCAGTAGCTCTTTGGCTTCATTTTGACCTCTGCATTTGTAGCTTTAGAACAGGGTAAGTGGGGCATGTAAAATAAATCACTGCTTTCCAGTAGTGCTTCACAGGGCATTATAGATCACTGTAGAAGCAAGACTATTAAAAGTGTGCATGAGCCTATGAAAACGGTTTTTCATCATAAGCCTAATCTGGTGTGGAGCTTAGAGACTGTTATATATGAACCCCGAGGGAGAAAAGATTAAGTTCCAAGATTTTGGCTGCAAAATGCTAAGGCTAAGTCATCAGAATTTTAAGCTGTTTCAGTGACCAAAGTTATTTTTATTTTTGGAAGTGAATTATTGATGACACATCCCCACGGCCCTCGGCACGCAACCTCAGCTGTCACATTCCTCCCTGCCTAGCTACAAAACGCATCTGATGCTCTTATATGGTCTCTTGGCTGGGGCTGCTGGCCTTGGAGCCTCTCAGTGGTTAAGGGGTTTGTTTGTGACCCCTTGCAGGTTAACTGGTCTCCTACAATAAAAGAACCCAGGGAAAACAAACTTGGAAGGTTGTCATACTCACACATCTTGGATATTCTTTCTCAGTAACCCATCTTCCTGAGTAGGTATCTTTATATCCATATAGTTCTGTCTCACCCTCCACTCAGAGGGAGCAACCAAGAGTGACAAGGAACAAAACAGCTACACTCCACATTTCAGCTGGCTGTTCAGGAAGCAAGAGCAGCAGTACAGACAATTTCCTCTCAAGGAGGATAGCAGGTTCTCTTCTATGTAGCTCTTATTTACCATTTTAAAATCACTACTTCCAGCAAGAAAAATCCAGCTGGCACACTTGCTGCTTACTCAGTGTAACATACCAGCACCTAACCTTTACAGAGAAATGTAAATTCTCTGGATGAGGAAAAGAAGCATCAGGGATCCAGTGTTCCTAACAAAAGTAAACTTCTCTCTGAATCTTAATGCCATTTAGACAGTTAAAGGGAAAAAATAACCAATATCCTACATCTGTCCTTCCAGCAGGCTGTTTGCATGTACGCACACAGTACTGAATTGCACAGAGGTGACAAGATCTGTCTAAAGAAGTGACAGCATAACTTGTTCTCCAGCCTCATGTTGCATAGCAACATTTCAACAAGACAGTTTCCTAAGTCTCCTAACTCTCTTGTCTTTGTCACAAGGGCACTGCTGGTGAAAATGCATACTTGTAAACTATTTCCTAGAACCTTGCAGGTGTCACATGGAGAAATAACTCAGCAGTCATTACTGAAGAGCACCAAGATAGCTAGAAAAACCAAATCAACTCTCACAAAAAGGAGCAGCTGTGGCAACCTGAAGTAGTGTAGAACATAATGTGGGTAGGAGAAAAACTGAGGCTGTTTGTTAGCAGATAAAACACAAAACTGGGAAAAGAATGGTTGAAAACTCAATTTTAATTAATCCTGTAAGTGGAAAACCACCCTGGAATAAAAAATTAAAAAAAAAAAATTGTCCAAGTACGTCAAGTGAGTACACTTTGTCAAGTTATTTACAAACCTGAAACCAGAATATCTTCCAGAGTTGCCATATGGGAACACGAGCAAGATTAAGCAAGCAAGCCTTCATGCTATCACACACGAAATGAGATAAACCCACCTTACAGGATAAGCTGTCAGAGCCTTTACCATCCTTTGTGCTGAATTCCTACTCCTTGGGGTCTTAAGTCGTGTGATATAGCCGAGGGCAAGCTTTCTGCATAACAGCACATTATTTTAATTGATAAATACATAGGCAAAATAAATTCTCCTCCGGCTTTCTAACTTGAAGTAACCAAGAGAATGAGGCACATAGAAGAGCATGGTTATACTAAAAACTAACAGAACAATCCTCCTCTTTTCTTTGTATTTGAGACAACAGCATCAGCACAACCAGATCTGAATGACTATGCTTGACTAAAAGCCATCTTATCAGTAAAACTGAGGAATATGTATGAGGATATTTTAAAAAGTAAGAGCAACTCCAGCACCTGTACAGTTTTACCAAGTTAATTCTCAGAATGTCTTGGCTCACATTCTCACATGCAAATGAATCAGCTGTAGAAAAATAAAGCTTCATATGTTTTCTGGCAATGTATTGCTGTTAGTGCTAGCACAGATTCCTTTGCACAAGCTTCCTTCAGCAGAAGGGAAAAAATATGCCTAATTCCCCTTACTTAGCAAAGAAGAATGCACACTTTGACATGAAAGTACTGCTAGAAAACCCATCAGTATTAAAAGGAATCAAAGGCTGGGCATGGTATCTGCTTAAGAATCAGATGTTCTCTGCTGGCCATGAGGCAATTTTAACAGTCTTCCCTAACCATTTCTCTGGTTAACTACTTACACAGTAGTCAGATCCCACTTCAAAAACCCGAGATGAAAGACTTCTGCAGCTGCATTTTTAAAGATGCCAGCAGATGCTGCTAGGAGCATTTCAGAACCCTGTGATACTGAAGAAAACACTATCAAAATGAGTTTTCTAGCTTGACTTGCAACTGCAAGAAAAATACAATGAACACACCTGCATTTGTAAATGCAAAATAGAAATGTCATTCTTCACAAAAGATTTTGAGGTATTTTATCTATATAACAATCTTTATTTCAAAATGGTATTTATTACAAAAATGTAAAAATCCAGCTAAACCCGAAACATTGAGATTATTTTCCTGGACTGTCAACTCCATAGAATGTTTGTCCTGTAGCCTTTTCCTCAAATATTTTCCCCACTTCCAGTCTGATTACAGGTGCAAATGTGCCCAATTGGGCTGGAATAGATAAATACACTGAAAAAGATAAAAGCCTTGGAGCTAAATGCATGCAACAAGTTCTACCAGAAAGAAACCATTAAAAAGAAACATAAATGTAGAGATCATCTGCAGGTTTCCAGGGATTTGCTCAGTCGTCCTTGTCTTTTGCTCCATGTTTCAGGATGCGTGTGAATTCGATGTAGTTGAAATTGCCCTTTTTGTCGATGGGGGCCTCTCTGTACAGCTCATCCACCTCTTCATCCGTGAACCTGTCTCCCATGGTGGTCAGCAGCTCCCGCAGGTAATCTTCTTGGATGAACCCTGGAGCACAGTGTAGGAGGACAAAAGAGGAATTTTGACATTTATCTGCTAATACATGGGTGGTAATTTATTTCTTTGAGTTCTTTCTCTCAAAGATACCTACAGTCATCCACTGCCAAATGAAAACAATGCCATTAAAGCCTATTATTAAAATTGCCAAATAATTACAAGGATTCAATCAAATCAGGTAGGCAGCTTAGTTTGAAAGGTCCCACTACTTCAAATCAAGACCATTATATGCTTTGCCTATGGTGTTCCAAAGAATAAAAAAATATATCAGTATTCATACTGGACATCCTTCCCAACAGCAGGGCTACTCCCCAGTTGTACCAAGAGCCTTAAAACAACTCAGTATTTTAAAAATCACAAAGTAAATCAGTTTACCTTGACCATTCCTATTGAAAAACCATCAAAAAAAGAAGCCATGGAACTTGCCTATTAACATTCAACAAGTGCATGAAACATGAGAAAGTTTACAACATTTCAGATTGATCTTAAATCAGCTGTAAAACTCAGATTTACCACTGGTTGCAAAGAATAAATTTTTGGTTAAACAAGTAGGCTTGTATAACCTGTGATTGCTGATATCATCACTCCTGTGAGTCACACAAGAATTTTCTTGCATTTTCTTCTCCTTTTAGTGCAGTTTAACAGAGGGAAGGTGGATATAAGTTGCTGACAGAAAACAAGTTCTTCATAAAAGCACAACAGCTTTGAAAACAATGATCCCCTTCATAAAAGCGGCATCAGAGGTGACTTTTAAGTTAGGAATAAATTAAGACCCTGGTTCCTGATCAACATCTTTTATACTTTCTCCTGACTTGAACAACAGAATGAACTGCTAGAACTTTGAAATTTCTACAGAGACTAAAAAATGAGGACACAGGCATGATTTTCAGCTTGCAGAAATTAAAATTATCAGAGTTCCAAAAATTGAACACTTCTATGAACTTCTGTGAACACAAGCATTTACTGTTAGAGAAGTAAGCAGAAGTAATACACATACACTGTTGTTTCACCCACATACCTGTTGCTTCTTCATCAAAGCAGGCAAAAGCATTCCTGATGACATCCTCCGGGTCGGTGCCATTCAACTTCTCACCAAACATGGTGAGGAACATGGTGAAGTTGATGGGGCCCGGAGCCTCATTCATCATGGCATCCAGGTATTCATCTGTTGGATTCTTTCCTACAAGTACAGAGTGTAACACAAACTGAGCCAGCACACCTCTCACATCCCAAACTCAGGCTTTTGGCTTTTGCAGCACAAATCTGCCTGGCAAGCACGAACAGCAAAGGGACCTTACCAAGGGAGGCGAGCATGTCGTGCAAGTCCTCTTTGTCAATGAAGCCATCCCTGTTCTGGTCGATCATGTTGAAGGCCTCCTTGAACTCCTGGATCTGCGACTGATCGAACATCGCAAATACATTGGAAGTGGCGCGCTGAGGGCGCTTCTTGGTGGTCTTCGTCTTTGCCCTTTTGCTGGACATGGTGGCTGTTGGTTCTAAGGAGACAGAAACATATCCAAGATTTAGCCTTATTAAACCACATTGCAGTTCCTTGGGGGAAGGATGGGTAAAGGGACATCAGGTTTCATGTTATCTGCATATACCCTGGAGTATACATTTATTTTAGTATCTCCTGCTCCATTTTCTTTCAGACTTCACTTGCTATTAAAGCATAAAGCCTTTGAGGATTCAGGGACTGGTACTGTAGGCCAATAGCAGGCTACATCAAAGAATTCAGATCAAATCATAGCTCTTGAAATCAAACTCACATAGTGCTTGTATTACTCTACCTGCATTTTCCACAAATTAATATGACTACATATTTGGGAATCTGGGAGGCACTGTTGACATAGAAGGATATATGCTGCTAAACTACCACTGTAGTTAAATAGATCAGAGAGTATTCTAAACCAACAGTTTGGAGGGGAAAAAATCTATTTTAGGCTCTGAATAGCATTTTGTTAGACTAGCTGCTGTTGAGAGAGAGAGACAGAGCACCAGCTTCGTTCAGAAGCTCTAATTTGCTATTCCCTTACACAGTGGAACTACTACCCAACACATGCAAATGCAAGCATACTTTTTAAAATGAATTAAAGGCATAATAGCTACAAAAATGTGAAGACAGTTTCTTTTAAACTACCAACTCTTAGAAACATTTATATATTTTTATAAATTTTCACATATCACACGTATATCAATGTCATTGATTCCTCTGAAGCTGTCAAATGAAGAAATAAACATGGTAGATTATTATATCTTATAACACTAATACATTCGGAACAGAAGTGAGGTTTTTAAGTTAACTGCATGTCTATCTGGGAAGATACGTGTAGTGTTCCAACTAAATGTATGACAGCACAAACTCGAAAAGCTGAGTCATTTACAGAGAGGCAAACACAAAGTCCTCAAGATTGCTTTGGGATCAGAAGTTAGACCTTTTTGATGTTGTTTCCACAAGTCTCATAACCTCTGCTTGCATTAGCTAAACCTAAAGTATAATCCATACTGCTATAATCCTTCATAACGCTCAAACGAAGTGTTAGGCAAACCAGATTCCTTCCATCCTTGACTCTGAATTTTACAGAAAGCACCTGTAGTAAATGTCTCCTGAAAGAAGAAAAATTTAAGCTTCACCTGTAATTGCAAGAATATCAATATTCTGAAATTTACACTAAGTATTAATTTTATAACTTGGAAACAGATTATCTGGTCAGAAACGTGATGTTAATCAGAGTCATAGCACAGTTCTAACTGTTTCTCAGATTAGTTTGTTCAAAGAATATTTTCTGTTAGTCTCCTGAAAAGAAAGACTGAAGTCACTAACTAGGATTTATCCTTTAGAAAAAAAGGAGTAAAATTAAGCAAAGTAATTTCCTTATAAAATCAACTCAATATGCAGGCAAAGAGCAGTTGTTTTTTAGTTTTTTTTTTCAAGTAAAAGGAAAGACAATTTACCTTGCTTTGTATTAGATACCTGACAGGGTGTACCAAGCATCTGGAGCATAAAAGGAAATTCCATGGTAACGTCCTTCTCAGTCTGTCCACACAGACAGCTACTGATTTCCCCTGCTAATTCCACACTTTTAAATCCTACGTGCATCAACAACGTTCTTGTGACGTACAAAACAAACCATTATGTCCCAGACCAAAAATAGCCCGTGAAATGCAACCGCGCATCGCTCAACAACGCAGACCTTCTCTTCATTGCACTCACTAACCACGAGCTACCCGAAATGTCTGGCCTCCACAACACTGCAACAAATAAATGTGAACTCTTGACTTCCAGATATTTATGTAGACAGCTGACAACAAAGGTAGTTTGCTTTCAAGCTGCAGCCAAGGGTTGTGAGTAACTTCGGTGGTTTTCTTACCGCTGCAAAAACCCTCAGGCAAGCTCTCATTTTACTCTGGATTATTGATTAGAAGTTCCACTACTCAAAGTAGAACCAAACACTATCTTTTAATAATTCTTATCTGAAATAATGCAGTTTTCAGGATATGGCTCATTCAAAGTAAACAAAAAGGTTTACTCTGCACATGCTGATACCGACCAAATTGATTTTTGCCTTTTTACTTTTATATATCTCCATATTCTTTACATATATATTTGCAGCACTGTACCCTGTTATTGTATTCATAGCTAGCATTTTATCTACTCTATTAGAAAGACAAAATACATTCTCCAGTGGCTCCAAGGCATAGGAGTTCAAGATTCTTGGGGAACCCCAGTCAAAACAGCTTCCCAGCTTTTTCCATAAACAAAGTTTAGTTCCTATCTAAAGGGAGAGGGGAGGGTGTGTCAGAAAAGGGTAGAACCTGGGGTGAATTACCTCATCCCTTATGTCTGTAATTGGGGATTCTTGTCAGTTATTTTTATATGCTAATTTGTGGAACAGATATAATTGTACCAGCTTTATGTTACAGGATGCATCTTCGGTGCTTTTTCATCCATGGTGTTGTGCACCATGAAGATCTTTATAAAGGTAATCCCTTTTTATCATCTATCTGTGTCTGGCTTGTAATTTTAGGATCAGTGAAAAGGCGTAAATGCTGCAAATCCAGGGCTCCCAGCAAGCCACTACCTGCAATTCTCTCACCTACAATTCAATCCTAAGCAAGAGGAGGTAACAAAAGCAGACTGTCAGCACATTCTTTTTAATTCTGTTGAGAAGGTTGACCTATCAGAGTATATTTTACTAGAAAAAAATTTAAAACTGCCAATGCTTGCATTACTATTTTCTAAGTTTCTCTGAACCAAAAGAACTGTCAGCCTAGCTACAGAGAAACATCAGATCTCACAGGACTGCAGTGCCCTTCAACACAGGTTTGGTGCAGCTATGCCTGAAACACTGGACTCACCTCTGGGAATCTCTGTTACAAAGAGGGTGGTACATTTTGGAATACGTTCAGAAAGCCAAAGTCATCAGTCCAGTTAGCCAAAGAGAACAATTTATGATTTAAAAGTTCCAAAAGTATTTGCACTTTGTGTTATCCAACAAAAAGACCCACACCTAAGCCAACACTTTTGTAATTGAAATAGGGTTAGTATAGACTACAAATAAAAATTCAGAAGATAAAAAGTGGGAATACTTCACATTAGATAGTGCAAGTCATGACATGCAGGTTTAATCCCTGTTGTTTAATACTATCCTGCACTGAATGGTCTGGGCCCTGTTTTGGAAGCCGTCCAAGAAACTTCAAATGTAAGACCTTACTTGTGAGACACATCATAGGTGTTTCTGAAAATGTAAACTTTCTTAAGGAAGATTTTCACATATTAAAAAAATAAGAACTAAGTAGTAGCAGCGCTGTGGTGCTTTGTGCTGCCTGTATTGTCATTTGTTCAATCACAGTGGGCATCAAACTACAGAAGTACAGAGAGAAATCTTGTGGTCCCTTCCTCTGCGAAAGTGATAAACCCTTGGAGACAAAAAGCCCAAGCAACTAAAAATTTTGAGCCAAGCAATACATTGTGAAAATTTACAGCCCACTAACAATGGTGCAAGCTGGACCTGTTCAGAGGCAGAGACCAAAAATTATAATCTAGAAAACACTCTCATGTTTGAAAATTGTGAATATTGTAATAACTGCAAAATCTATCACTGAAAAACACCAAATCACCACACAGTAAATCCCCAAACCAACAGCCAAGAAAGTATCTGCATGAACTAAGATAGAACATCAAATTCAAAAGTCAATGTCAAAGCTAAATCCCAAGTTCTGCCCATGTACTCAATTATAGCATCACATACAGTGACACATCCATTGTAATCAGGGTGGCAACGGGAAGAGATAAGAGCAAGGTGCTCTCCAGCAGATCTGTGTCAAGGCCCAATAAAGAGCAGATTACACTTCATAAAAGCAAATGAGCAAAAAACAAACCCTATGCTGTCCCACTCAGTCTTAAAAGCCACTTTAACACACCTCCTACTAGTAAGTTTCCCAAAATCCTTGTACAAGGAGTCACACTTACCTCAAAATCCAGCGCCAGTGAGTCAACACAGCCTGTCTGCAAAGAGAAAATAAGGTTCAGAGGTGACCTTATGCTCTCTACAGCCACCTAAAAGTAGGGTATAGCCAAATGGAGATAGGCGTCTTCTCCCAATCAACAAACGACAGGATGAGAGAAAAGTCTTAAACTGACTTAGGTTGGACATTAGGAAGAACTTCTTTACAGAAAGGCTGATTAGACACTGGAATGGGCTGCCCAGGGAGGAGGTGGAGTCACCGCCCCCGGAGGTGTTCAAATGAAGACCGGACGAGGCACTCAGTGCCATGGTCCAGGTCCCATGGTGGTCGGCCACAGGGTGGTCTCGATGATTTCGGAGGTCTTTTCTAACCCAATCGATTCTGCGGTTCTGTGAGCCGGGGAAGCACGGCAGGCAGTCCCCCTGCGCTGCTATGGTTATTCCAAAGCGAGCGCAGGAAGGGACAGACCCAGCCCCACCACCTCACCCTCCTCCGACCGCAGCAGCTCCCAGCCCTGCCGCTCCCATATTCTGACAAAGCCAAGGAAACACCCGCGGAGGCTCGATGTGGCCGGGAGGCAGCCGAGCCCTCCCGACAGGGAGGTACCTTTAACACCAGTACCCTGAAATGTTGCACAGCGGGCTCGTCCCTGCGGCGTCAAGCCCTGCCTGGCTCACAGAGAGGGGTAGCGGGGTCGGGAGCCGGGGTCTCCCCCAGCTCCGGCCCGCAGGGCGGATCCCGTCAAGAGCAGCAGCACCGAACCGAGGCCCGACGGGAGCTGAGCCCGCGGCGGGCGACGCCGCAAGCGACCCCCGCCCCACCCGTGACCGGCCCCAGGCCCCGCGAGCAGCGGGCGGAGCCCCCGACTCACCTGGCGGCGGGACGCGGCACCGGCGGGGAGCGGCTGGAGCGGCACTTCCGGAGAGCGGAGCAGCCACCGCCCTGCCGCAGGAAGGAAACTGCGGGCGAGACCATCCGCGCAGGAGGAGGAGGTGGCGGCTCGGCTCATCGCTTCGG
>VZTB01007825.1:392937-446021 GCA_013397245.1 Thryothorus ludovicianus | reverse complement strand
CAGCGCGGGGCCCGCCGGGGCTGCGCGGCCCTGCCCGCCACCGGCCCCGCCCGCTACCGGCCCCACCCCAGCGCCTCTCCCGGGCTCCTCTCCATCCTCCCCACGGCTCCGTGAGGCTGGGGCTCTCTGCCCGAGGAGCAAGTCCCGTTCTCAGCCGCTTGTGACTGTGCGGGGCAGCGCGGCGCCGCGGGGAGGCGGTGACGCAGAGCCACAGAGGCACAGGGTGGGTCAGGCTGGGAGGGACCGCAGTGGCTCCTCTGTGCAGCCTCTCCGCTCAGGCACATGAGATTGCATCCGGACGGTTCCCTCCGGTGAGGGACACTCCACAACCTGTCTGGGCTGCCTGTGTCAGCGTGTGGTCACCCACACAGTAAAGTTCTTCCTCATATTCAGGTGGCAGTTCTGTACATCTTACTGCTTGGCACCACCGGGAACAGCCTGGCTCCCTCGTCTTGACCCTCCTCCTTTCAAATACTTATATCTAAAAGGTCCGCTTTCAGTCATCTCTCCTGGAGGCTGAACAGGTCCAACTCCCTCAGCCTTTCCTCACAGAAGAGGTGCTCTAATCCCTTGATGGACTTTGCAGCTCTAAACAGCCCAACACATGGTGTGGCACTGTCCTGCATGCCCAACACATGGTGTGGCACTGTCCTGCATGCCCAACACATGGTGTGGCACTGTCCTGCATGCCCAACACATGGTGTGGCACTGTCCTGCATGCTCAGCAGGTGCTGCTGTGTCTGGAAGATTCACAGATGATCACAGAATATCTTGACCTGGAAGGCACCTACAGGGATCATATAAGTCCAGCTCCTGACCCTGCACAGGACACCCCAAGGATCACACCTTGTGCCTGGGAGCATTGTCTAAAAACACTCCTTGAACTCTGTCAGGCTTGGTGCTGTGACCCTCGGGAGCTTGCTCCAGTGCCCAACCATCTTCTGGAAGAAGAACCTTTTCCTGGTAAAGAATACTGTTTTTAAGACGAGATGAAGAGGAATATGGGATGAACAGAAACAACATCCGAAAAGCAGTGACCACAGCTCAAAGATACAAACAGCATCATCTAATAAATAGACATTCACCACCACTGCCAACGTGGCCTAATTTATAACTTTGCATCTTTGCATCTAATTGTATATAAAGTCACTTAGTCTGTGAAAGCAGTAAGAGATTACCCACATTTCTGGCTTTTTTGACAGAAATGAACTTAACTGAGTGCCCAGAAGGTGTGACCTTCCCCATGGTCTCCCCTGATAGAAAGCACAGCTCTGGGGGAACATCTCCTGTGCTCAGCACCTGCGGAGTAAAAAGAAGCCTCTTGCAGTTTTTCCTGACCCTGCTGCTGCTGGCAGTATCTTTTACCTGCAGGGAATTGTGGTGTTTGCTGTCCCATCTGCCTTGCCCTGGGCACTGGCTGGATGCTGCATGCTGCCCACTTGGGATGAGCCTGTTGTGTTAGGCAGCTCCTGACCCTGAACAGGTGACTTTCTGTTGCAGAGTAGCTCCAGCATGGAAGCTGAGACAGGCTTTCCTCTCATGATCCAGACATGGGTCATTCCTCATGCTGCCTACAAAACTCATGCGTGCTCTGCATCACTTTTCTCATCTTTGTTTCTTATGTTTCTAGAGTCCACTGCTTCCACAGCTGGAGTCAATGGCAAAATTGATGCGTAATTTATCCAAGTTAGCCTTGATATGAGCAGAAAACAGAATATTTATCTATTTAAAAGTATTTTTATCCAACGATTAAATAAATAATACAATGACAATGATTTTCTAATGTTTTCCTTCAAAAATTGGCACAATACTAACTCAATGTTCATTTTTATGACCTATACTAAAATAATATTTTAGCTTATGTGAAATTAGTAAAATGGAAATAACAAGCAAAGCATAAAATATCAGTAAGGAATATGTAGGAAGACCTGTCAGAATAATCCTTCATACTTGGGATCTGTGTCTGGAGAGTCCTGGATATGAGCAGCTGTTGGGTTTAATATTTAACATAATGAGTAATACTTAATATATTGACTAACCACAGAGGACTTTGCCCTACACTCTAAGTCACCATAGTTGATTGACCTTTTACAATTTTCTTTTTCTTCTGAATAATTTCTTATCGGGAAAAGATGAGCAAGCTTTTATTTTGAGAACTAGGGAGAAACTGACAGTGGATTTCAGGAATCTTTAAAAAATACAGCAGTAATATTGGCTTATGAAGAGCAATCCCATTTCCAGAAAAAGATTATTAACCAGCTGCAAAAAAATACATGATTCATTTGTAGCATTCTTCTCATTAAACTTCTATTGTCTAAAAGTGCCATGAGTTCATTTTATAGATGGTGAAGTTGAAACACAAGTTAGCTAGACCACCATAAATGCTAAAGATGAGATTTGGGAATGAATGTAAAGGGACTGTCGGTGAGTTAGGTCATTTTGGAGTCTACTTCCAGCGGGATTCGGAAGTTTGCACTATGAGCTTCCAATATTTGCACACCTAAGTAATTTTAGAATCTGCCTTAAGGTGACTTACCTGCTGCTTCCTCAGAGGCCTGAGGTCCGTGAAGAAAGCAGCATTGCAAGGCTGCTTTTAAACTCAGTCTTGACTATACCTAGACTTAGGCTAATCCTTCTGGCTCGGTGACTCCTTTGTTTGTGTGGGTAGTCTCACTGCAATAAATACAGTATTAATGGAGCTACCAGGCTCCTCTCTTGCCTGGCAGGCATTCTGCCCAGCTCTGTACTGGCATGTCTGGGGAAGGATCAGCCGTCCTGGGCTCTCCTGGCCTCTGGCATCTCTGCATTTTGCGTCTTCCATGTCTTTTCATGCTCTGTCATTATAAGGCTCTCCACTGCAGTGATCTATGCGCTGCTTAGGAACTTCTCAGTCTCAACACCTTACTCTGCATGTAGATTGTTATTTCCCACATACATCAAATACAATTTCCCTTCATGGAAATGATAAAGTGATTCAGGCTGGCAGGGGCAGCCTAAAGTGAATTAGATCAATTTACCAAGAAGAGTCTGCAGCCGACAAAATCCTGGCCATGTGGATACAAAGAGCTATGATGTGTGTCTCTGTGACACTGTGATGTTCATCAGTGTGTCTCCACTGTGAGGATGCATTTCACTGGGAGAAAGTTCCTTTGGTGAACTGCATACTTTAATTAAGTTCATGTGTCATATAAATCCCCAGACAACTCAGTGGGACCTAGGGTATTCAAAGAATATAAGCAAAGCACCCTACTCAAATAAATTATTTACCTACTCTAACCATAAGTCATATTTAGCAATTCTTCTAATGCTTTTCAAATGATTTGTTTTTCCAGAAAGTCACATGACTACCAAAGTGATTAAACAGCGCAACTCCAGCTTATTCCAGCATGTGGAAAGTGAGTGCCATCATGGGCCTGGTGGTGCCTTTCTTAAGGCATTCCCAGGATGGGAATTTGTGCCTGCAGAGAAGCCAGAGGTGCTGCTCCTGGGAATCGCCCCGGAGCCCGGCAGCCGCCTGCTTGCAGGTTCTGGGGACACCGAGGATGGTTCGCTCACCTCGATTTCGGATTCCCACCCTGACCTGGACCCGCTTGTGTCGCTGCGCAGCGCTCGGAGTCGGGAGCCGGTCCCGGCTGTCACCAGCGAGGGGAGCTCCGCCTTTGGGCAGGACCCGAGAGACGGCCCGGCTCCGCTACCGCCCCGGGCAGAGAGGGGGGACACTGTGAAATGACACCAAATCGTTCTGGGGATGAGAGCTGCTGAAGGCTGCGGAAGGAAAGGGAAAGACCCGACAAGCGCCTTCTGCTCTGAGATGACGCTTGGGGCACTTCTGAGCTCCGCAAATCATAGAATAGAATTACTGAGTTATAGGATGGTTTGGGTTGGAAGGTACCTTTAAATTTAATCGTCTGGTTCCAGCCCTCTTGCCGTGGGCAGGGACACCTCCTACTAGATCCTCTGTCCAGCCTGGTCTTGCACACTTGCAGGGATGGGGCATCCACAAATTCTCTGAGCAACCTGTTCCAGTGCCTCAGCACCCCCACAGGAAAGAATTTCTTCCTAATATCTAATATCTTCCTATTATCTGCCTGCTTCCAATTTGAGGCCATCTCCCCTTGTCCTATCACCACATGCCACATGCAAAATGTTCATCTCCAGCTCTCTCTTTCCCCTCTAGAACTGGAAGGCTGCTATAAGTTGATCTCAGAGTCTTCTGCAGGCTGAACAGTTTCAACTCTCTCAGCCTGTCTTCAAAGGAGAGGTGCTCCAGTCCTCAGATCATTTTTTGAGGACCTCTGGATCTGCCCCAGCATGTCCTTGTCTTTCCTGTGCTGAGGGTGATAGAGCACTGCCAGTAGCAAGCACCTGCCTGCCTCTACCAAGGGAAATGGCTTGGTATTTTACGAAGTGAGAGCCTGTCTTGTTATAGCTGCTCCTCTTTGCTCTGCCTCACTGCTCTTAATTGCTTTTTCTCAGCCACTGGAAACTTTAGAGAAGTGTCCCCAAGCTCCGAAGCTTTCCTGTGAGCTGGGTGTATCACAGCTGTTAAAACTTTACGAAACCTGACATTGCAGTTTCACATGTGACGAAACCCCTCTGGTTTCAGTACAGGCTGGGAATCAGTGTGCTCATTTTATGGAAAGCTCAAATATTATTTTTCTACGATGGGAAGCATTTTGTTTCAATCACAGTTACAAATGCAATAATAGATACAGCATTATAGTGATCAACACCACCTATGGCAAATATGTTTTCAATTTGCATTACAAAATTAATCTCCTTGTTTGCAGTAGAGAAGCATTCTGTGGGAGTGTGAAGAGATGGAGCTGACCTATCACTTGAGCAAGGTTTGAAAATCTTCCTCTGGATCTAGGCTGAATTTAGAAGGAATTTCTGAAGAAATATGAATTAAATAATATGTACAAGTGCTTGGAAAGTATATAAAAACAGATATTCTAAAGTAAGTCAAGAGCTGGAAAAGAAAAGCAGATTTGGAACGAGTTCCCTTGAAACCTGGAAGGCATTGGAGAGCTCATAGTTTAGGAGCCCTTTCTGGTGAGAACTGATGAAATGACCCCAGGACAGCAGGGAAAAAACAAACAAATTGCAATGGAAAAATGAGTTAATTAACACAAGAAATTAAACTGAGCTTCTCAAAGCTCTGATACACATTTTCTAGCCATGCTTACTAGTTTAAGTATGCCTGGATATCCCACAGGAACATATTAATTTTGAGGTTAATGTTCAGAATATGTTTGCTCCTTTGTGTAGCAAAGGAAAAGTAATGAGGACCGCAAAAAAATCAATGAAAGGCATAAATGCATTTAAAAATCAAATGTTTGGAATTTTTCCTAACTATATGCCTCTCCCATTATATGAACATTATATAACTGGTCTATATGCACCCAGTACTCCATTGACTCCCTTTTGCCAGCTATGGAAGGATCTATGATTTTATTCTGTTGATGAGCTGGGAAGATCTCTCAAAAGCCCTTGTTTAGAGGGAAAGATTTTTGTGCTTTTTAAAATGAAATCTCATTTTTAAAAGAAAAATATTAAGACTGGCCATTTTACACATTATAGCAGCCTTGAGACTAGAAACCAGACGGTAATGTGAAATGGCATGTGTAACTTGACTCAACTTCTTCATCTGGGGATAAGGGAGAGCAAAGTCATTTTCCAAATGCTCCACCCAGAACTGTAATCTGACCCAGGACTTTGTGATAGTAGTGAAAAGTAGCTGATTGCAATTGTGTCCTGGGTTGATGCTAAATTGTATCCCCATTCGTCTGTTTAGCTCAGAAATAAGTGTTGTACCTTTAAAAACTGGATCTGAGAGTGAAGGAGACGCGGTGGAATGTCTGAGGTGGTTGTTTTCTAAACATAAAGATCAGAGTTTTCAGCTTTCCTACACACATGGCCTGTGCTGTCTGCAGTGTGGACAGCAGAAGAGAGCTCCCCTTTGCTTTTTGTTTGTTTTTGGCTGGCTGAGGCAGAGAAGTTCTCTGGACTGTGGGTTATTTTCTTTTTCCTTATTTTTTGGAACTGTTTGAACCTGCTCTGGACTAAACACCCAAAAGGGCCCCAGGAGCTCCCACCTGTGTCCCACCGGGCCTGGCCTGGGCCCGGCCTTTCCCAGCCCTGAGGGACCGACAGCAACTGAGCCGAGCTACAGCCACGGGAGAGACTTTCTGAATTTGCCCTAAACCAGGACAAAATGATAGGGGAAATTGAAAAAAAAAACAAAATAGTGTTTTTCAGCCCCTTAATTACTTCCATTTTAAAGGTAGGCTCCTTGTGTCTCATACTGGAGAATAGCTGCCAACAGACCATGCTTCCCTGTGGCTTTCCCCAGAAAGGCTTCACTGGGGTATCTGATAGATGTAATAAAATCAGTTTTTCCCGTTTTCCTCCCCTTGTAATAATTTCAAGGAAGGAAAAGGACAAACTGCCACTTTTCTGACTGGAGGTTCTGCAGCCCTTGCCCAGCCCTCCTCCCACCAGATCCTACTTGTCCAGCCCTCCCTGCTTTCTTTGGAGCTGCTGTAGGGGGGAACACAGTACCCTGGCTTCTTTGCTGCCGGTTTGGTTTCCCATGCTCCTGCACCCTCCTGGAAGGTTACCCACTCACTAGGACAGAATGCCCACCAACAGGGACAGGTGCTGCTCACTTGAGCTTTTCCAGCAGCCAGGCTGCTTCCTCTCTTTGTGAGCAACCTGACAGCAAAAGAAAACCCTAACTGCTCCACCAGGAATTTCTGGAGCTGATCAGCAGCTGTTTTTAAGCCTCTAGCAGTCATTATGCAGCTGTACTTGGTCGTGAGTCCCTGCTGGCATGAGCAGCAGGAAGGGACAGATTCCCTCTATTCATCCTGCCAGCTAGTGTAAGAGCCTCTGCAGACCTCTAATGAAACAGTAAGAATTTACAGATGAGTAAGCAGGAAATCAGCCCTTCTTCAGGAAACCAGTAATACATTTTCCAGGATTGTACTCAAACGTTCTTGCAGATGCTGGCTGAGGATTCAGCTGTCTGCCCACCATGGATGTCGGAGCAGCACACACCCTTTCCCTCCAAAGCCTGAAACACAGGACTTTTTCATTCATAGAAAAGCATCCAGTATTGTGGTGAACTTAATAAAGTAACATTATTTTATACAAGCAAAATGAGAGAAATCAGATATAAGCTGAAAAAAATTTCCATAATATAGTTTCTTTTAAGGACACTTCAGACTTGCAGAAGTAATGACAAATACATATATTAAAAGGTGTCTCTGGCTGGCTTGATGAAAATTGTTTCTCCATCATATGTAAAAAAGTACAATAAAATACTACTAAAATCTCTAAAAATTATATATTTCTGGTCTCAATTTAATTTTCCCAAAATTCCATTGGAATCTGGAGCTTTTAAGTTCAGCCTCCGCAACCTAAGTATCCTAAAACTTTAATTCATATAATGTCAGAATGTGAAAATATGCTTCACGTATTCAGTTTGATCTCTCCTAGGTGGCTAACTTTAATTTTCTCTGGACTTTGGCCAGAGGAAAAGTGATGTTTAAATAAATGGGTTTTTTCAACAGCAGTGTGACTAAACTTCAAAAAACTGCCAGGAGGTGATATACAGAGATCAGATGGGCTCCAATTTGGACCATCTAATAGAAAATAAGGCCCATCTGGTAAAAAAATACTTCCCCTCTGTTTTAGCATGTGGCTATAAATAGTAGAAAAAGATATGCCTCATATATTTTGCTGTGCATATTTAGACCTTGGGCTGGTATCAGCTTTTTAAGACAGTGAATCACATGAACTCCAGGCTCCACATGCTTTTAACTTTATCTAATAACTCTGAATGTTGTGAGTCTGTATCTCTGTTCTAATTATTCCTACAAAGATTATGCTGTTATCTATAGGAATGTTTCTAATTAATCCAAAGTGTCTGTGTCTGTGCAAATGATAATTCTAGAAGCTGTCTCCCTGGCACTGTTTTTCTCTTGCTGAAGATTAGGGTACACATCTGTATTGCCATTGTGCTAGCAGGCATTTTAGGATCACATAATGTGTATGCCTACCCCTAAGGAGCGCAGTTTCCTGAATAACTCATCTAGCCCAGTTTAGCACACAGAGGATGGATGCTGGAGGAATCATGACTACAAGCAGTTCAGAAGCAGAAAATACCTGGGCAAAAGAATCTTTTCTGCTCCACTGCATTCAGCTTGCTGCTAGCAGCAGTGAGATCAGCTAGTAAGAACACACATCGACAAGGATTTTTATAATGCATTTTTCAGAACAATTTAAAGACTCATGGCAAGATAAAACTCAAGACACCAGTATCACTGCACCCTCTTGAGCTGGAGCAGCTAATGTTAATCACAGGATTATTTGAGTTTGAGGATGCTTGAACCAAAACCATTCTGTGAAAAAAATGTGTGAAATTATTAATGCCAGATCCCAGGCAGGTTTCAAATGGCTGCTACCTTTACAAGGTGAGCAGGAGAAACCTGGGCAAAGCCTGGGAGCACTTGCTTCCCAGTTATTGCAGAGAATTAGGTTTCAGCATCTTCCTTAGCCAGCTAAGTCAGTACTGGTACTTCATAGGGTTGGTACCTGCTCTAATGAGCAAACTCTGAGAGAAACAATTTTGAAAATAAGACATAAGTATGCAGTAGCAAAGTGATCATGATTCAAAAACTTTAAACACCAAATAATTTGCAAGGGTGCTTTGGAAACAGATCTGTATTCATTGTACTACAGGGAAAGTAGGAGCCAGTTACAAAAGAAAATACAAAGGCAGCAGGATTTTAATGTTTGGAAATTTGTCTCAGATGACTGGAGTCTGAAACACATTTCCAGACCACTTCCATGCTGGTCAGTCTTGCGCATATTTGATTCTTAGGTTGTATCCCATTATGTTTATTATTCTTATGTTGCTCCACCGCCACAGGCAGACCAGGGATCATGGAGTAAAAAAAGGCAAGAGTATAGCTCCTCCTGTGCTCAGGTTGGTGCCAGTGCCAGACCATTCCTTGAGACTATTTGGATTTGTCAGTCCTCCATCTGCTTGCCCAAGCTGGGACAATGGTGAATGAACCTTTAGTTTCCCATGAAATTTAAGTCCACCATAATTAAAAAGTAGCTGTTTATTAAGTGTATGTGCAGCTCACCCAGTCAGTGCAGTTCCTAAACACCCTGAGTACTACATCTGGAACAGTAATGCCCTCATATGCAGGTCTTTCTTCCTTGAATTATTTTGGGATTATCAAGATATGTTTTTCCCAGGCAATCGCTTTTCCTAAGTAAAATTATTTGAATTGCAAAATCAATTTGTTATTACAAGCTTGTTTTAAGGACTTATACTGAGAAGGAATTGAAACTAGAGAGCTTTGTGAATTGTATAGCTGGTTTCAGCTCATTACTTTAAAATTATTTTCAGTGAAATAATATTATGCTTGTATCTGACACCTAGAAAGAAAAGCTAAAAACAAATAAAGCATTACCATATTTGCTAGAGATTGTGAAAATCAATATTGCTTTCAGCAGTTTTCACTGATCTATGCAAATAACCATGTGTTTGATTAGCTAGTCTGAGCTTGCATTCAGAATACTGAACTATGATCCATTAGTTATACACATAATTCAGAGATGCAGTTCTCTGAAAATTAATGTTCTTCAGCAATTTTAGTGAACAGATAGAAATTTTAAAATGTCTGTTTTTGCAACAGCTCTACATTTTCACAGTGTGGAATATCTGTCTATCTCAGTGCTTTCAGTGTTGAATAAGGCAAATACAGATTGCCTGTCTAACACTGATGAGTGTTATCAGTGGCTTTTCCTTGCCACTGTCCAGTGTGAAGATCATCTTTTTTCATGTAGGTCATGTAAGTTCTGAAACTACTTCGGCTTCATATGCAGCTCTTTCAGAACCTTTGGAAAGATCATTTCCTTCTTCTGAGGCCCACATCCTTTGTTGTGGACGTGCAGCTAAAGACTTAACCATGTTTCTTGACATCATATTCATGATATCAAATGTTTGTAACTCTGTGACAATCTAGCAGTGATGTGGCACTAACCCTTCCGTGAGGTATGTCCACCCAGATGTCTTTGCCTTCTTAAGGAAAACCTCCTTTTTGGTGACAGCACACAGCTGATTGCAGGGAAACCTGTTCTCAGCAGCTTTCACCAGCTGCATTCCTTCAATGCTGCCAGCCCATTGACTTGAGCTCTGCCCTGATTTTCAGGGTAAGGCAAAGTTTGAAAAGCAGGACATAGGGACACAAGGATGGGAGATGGAAAATTGAGCAAGTAGGTTGCAATGTCAGAATACTCTAAATCATCTTTAGAGCCCATCACTATCAAAAATCAGCCCTTGAATTGGAGGAAAGCTTTGCAACCGCGGTTAGACACTGGAAACCTGTGCAATGGAGTGAAAAAATTTTGTTTAGTGTCACTGATAAACTACTGGCTCCAGGGCTGGGTCTGATGCTAACAGTTCTGAAACAGTAAAGAGAATAGTAAAATACAGCTGAAACTACACTGCTTAAACTGCAGAGATTTTAAAAACAAATCTGTCACCAGCTCTCCAAATGGTCTGTTGTTACTCTTCCACAGTTTTCAGAGTAATGACAGACAACCCGTGGGCATTGGAGTATCTGGAGGAGTTTAAACAGTAGATTGTAGAGCCACAAACACATCACAGTTTTTTAAAAAGACAGATGAAAAATCGAAGTAGGATTCTGGAGGAGAGCCCCCAAATTTGTGAGGATGTGTGAATAATACTCCTGTCTCTCAGGTGTCAAATAAGGCAAGGGCTAGCACAGGTTGCCCAGGGAGGTTGTGCAGGCTCCATCACTGGAATTTTCCAAGACTCAACTCAACAAAGCTGTGAAGAGTCTCACAGCTGACGCTGCTTTCAAATGGAGGGTCAACAAGAGACCACCTAGGTCCCTTCTAACCAGAATTATTTTGTGGTTTTTGTGATTCTCATCATAGATCCAAATTGCCTTTAGATGTGCTGTACTGTCTGTTGATAGTAATTACTAGAAACTGTTAGCTGGGCTAGCAGTGTGAAAATGGAGATGTAAAACAATATGCAAATTTCTACAAACAAAAGGCTATTTAGATAGAAATAATAACAAATAGAGTGATGACAGTAAAATGATGGGACACTTGTTCTCTGTCACCAGCAATCCCATCAATGAAAATATATAGCCAATTTCTAAAGTCTTTTACTTATGCAAAGACTTAATTGCTTAATCATTTTCCTAGAGGAATTTTTTCTGCTTAAGATCAGTTAATGAGTTTCTTGGCAACCAGAAATTGTTCCAAGTGCATAAATGCAATTCAATAAAATTAATAACCACTCTTTTATTTCAGACATGCTAACCAGAGTAGCTTTAAAGGTTGGTCTTTTGCTCCTGCACACAATGCAGACTCATTGGAAAGAAGTGTGACTATAAACCACAACTGAAGTACAGCGAAATTTAAAAATTCTGCTGGTGTTGCAGTGTTTGAAATAGTAATTCCCTGTGGTGTAAAGAGAATTTAGAAATCCATGCTTTGTACAGTCCTTTGAAGAGCAAAGCACTATTGGAAAAGAGAAGAAAAAAAGGGAATGGAAGGACACAGAATAACAAGACCAAAAGTTATATAAAAGAGAAGAAAGATGAACCAAAACCTTCTGATTTTTACGCCATGGTGACCATGCAGCTGTGGTAGTTACAGACTGGGAAAATCTCCCAGACTCCTATGGTTTACAAAGAGAGCAATACCAAATTACCAAGTTGGCCAGCAACATGGGGGTGTTTTGCCACAAACGTTGGGTGAAGGTTTTCCTTAGAAAGCAGAAAATAACAGGAAGTTAATCACATTCTCAAGGTTCGTTTTTTTAGTGTGGAGGATGTTTTTGTCTCAACCTACTTGCAAAGCTTGACAATTACTGATCTATGAGTAAACCTCCAGCAGGCTTTTTCCAGTTCACATTTACTTAGTACTTCAGAAGAGCCAGTGGTTGCAAGAACAGGACCCACAGGCATGAAGAAAACCAGTTTTTCCTTTTGCAAACCATTATATTGCAGATAGGTTTCTGTTATGATTCCACATGAAATTCTTTGTCCGTTAGACTGATATTTGACAGTTTTGAAGAAAGTACTATTTGTTTAAAATAAATTTAATTTTTATTTGCAGTGTCCCTGCCTTTTTCTCAACACGATAAGAAAACAATTCTTTATGAGGCAAAATCAAAATTTTTTTCTTTTAAATATTCATAACATGGCTAAAAACCCCAACTAAACAAATAACTCTTCTTTCAAATGGAAAGGGATCAAATTCAAAATCTATTAGGAAAGACAGTTCAGCTGAGATGGCCATGACAGGTACTACATAGAAAAGTTGTGACACAAGAAAATTAGCCTGATGAAAAATCTAAGATTATAAGTAAAGAAACTAATATTTAAAATATAAAACAACTGGAAGATTTGAGATACACTATCTTAATTCCTTTGAAAGCACATCAGCATGTGGAAGATTTTTGACAAATTACTTCAGACAGGAAGCTTGAATCTTGTATCTTTCCAGCTCCTACAGCTCTGCTATAATTTATGCAAAGCAACACTAATCATCAGCAGAGTCAGGGGAAAAAAGAGAGCAAGAGAATGTTTTCCCCTCTTGATTTGCATATTCTGAATAAATTTCTGTTACATATGCCTGTCAAATTTCCAAGCGCATGTAAAATCTTTGTGCAGTTTAAACAGAGATCAAGTAGTGACGAAGTGTGGAAGAGATTCAAAGTAGCTGCTGTGATACAGTACAAAGATTTTTAATAGAAGGATTTATAGGTCAACTGGGCAATGATTTGTTTTCAGCATCCATTTCAAATGACTAAATCAAGTGCCAGATGAAAAATACTGTAGAAGAGAAGCTGAGTATGCAGAACAGGTCGGGCTCTACACTCACCAGTGCTACAGCCTCTGCTTTGCATACCAGAATGGTCCCTATATCACTTGTTTCTGCCATATTATGTCATATCTCAGCCTTTTAAGTTCTTAAGAAAGGTCTCAGAAACTGACTCATAGAATGGCTTGCCTAGAAGGGACTTTGGAGATCATCTAATTCCAACCCCCTTGCCATGGGCAGGGACACTTTCCAGTAGACCCAAAGCCCCACTCAACCTGGCCTAGATCACTCCCAGAGATGGGACAGCAACAGCTTCCCTGGGCAACCTGTTCTGGTGCCTCACCACCCTCACAGTGAAGAATTTCTTCCTAGTTGCCAATTTAAATCTGCCCTCTTTCACTGTAAAGCCATTCCCCTTTGTCCTGTCAGTAGAAGCCCTGGTAAATGTTCCTCTCCTGCTGAGTTCTGGACCTCCTTTAGGTACTGGACGGTGCTCTAAGGTCTCCCCAGAACATTCTCCTCTCCATGCTGAACAACCCCAGCTCTCTCCATCACTTCATAGGAGATGTGCTCCTGCTCTCTCATTATCCTTGCAGCCTTGCTTTGGACTTTATCTGTCATGTCCATGTCATTCTTATATTCGGGGTCTCCAAGTTGGATGCAGCACTCCAAGTCTCACCAGAGCAGAGAATATTAACTATACATATATATATATATATATATGTATTTGTATGTATGTTACCACATAAGACATGACAAGTATCATGGCTATTTTTTCCATGTATTTTTTTCTCAAATACTGGTGACAACATCAGCAAGCAGTTTGGTGTTGCAAATTGAAAATTTGTATATAAAAAGTAAGCAAGAGGAGAGTTTTTAGAAATAGCATGGGAATGAGGGAGCAGGTGATCAGTGTGCCTCCACATCAAAGTGATGTCATTCTCTTTACTGAGAGAAGTGCTAGAAATACACACAAAAATAAAAGAAATAATTAGACACAGGGACAGAGTTAAGGCTGCATAAGCACAGCCTTGACTTAATAGTGCCCTATGTGCTTCATAAGTAAGTGTTTTCATTAAGAGGCTGGGCTTTCTCATTATGCACATTGTGCCTCATTTTATAGCATCATCTGGGTTTTACCAGAGCCTCAATGACCTCAGGCTCTTGTGCTGAAAAAATAATTAATGCTATGTCCACACAGACATTGTCTAGAGATATATCTGGAGGAGATTTAAATTAACTAGTTCATTTGAACTAGCTATATAGTACCAAGGTCAGGGTTGGCTGAAAAACTCACCCCAAACTGATGAGCTCACTAAATAACAGGTGGAAAAATCCTGTGCTGAGCTTTACATTGCCAGAGCTACACCAGAGCTGGATTTAGTTACTTAAATCTCTCATGGATAAATCTGTCTGTTATACCTGTTATCAGGGAAAAAAAGATGTTCTTCTTTCTGCCAGCTGCTTGAGTAGGCAGGGGAGGATATTTTAATGGCTGACAGTCACCATCTGCTTGGCCCTTCCCTCCCCTGTAAGTTGCTCTTGATGTCTCTTTCCAGTCCCACCTCCTGCAGTCACAGAAGTTTCTCACTCTGGCAGTGAATGCACGGCTGCTTTTCTTTGGGAGCCCCAGCAGCCAGTAGGTGCCCCTTTGGAGTATGTGTTCCTCTCAACATCACTGCAGTTTGCTCAGTGGAAGTACTGAAAAGAGGAGTAAATCACACACAAGTCATTGCTCTTCACCAGTGGAATATACAGGCACAGTACTTTAGAGGAGCACTTCTAAAATCTCTTGTGGCTAAATGACCTGGAGGAGATGGATTTGCTAGCTTAGGACTCACATTTTGCTGTTGTTGTTTAACCTTACACTGAATTATGAGGGTTGCTTTGGGTACAAAGATGATGAGCTGTGAATGGCAGTCATGAGAATTGAGGCAGGAGTCCTCTGCTTTTTTCCAGTCACTGAGGGGAGAAGACTTCTGCCACTTTTCTGGTGTGTCCAGCTGAAGGGGTGTTCAGTGGAAGAGGCAGGAATGTGCTAACAACACAGTGACAGTTTCTGCTAGAAAGACAGGAACAAGCTATAGCAAGAAAAAAGACAGATGAAGAACTAGAAACATTCAAAATTTTAGCTCATGAAATAACCAAATCCCAGTTGATTTTCAGAGAGTCAGTAAAGGCTGAGCTCTCATCTGTAGGACTAGTGTTATACTGAATTCTACTGTGAACAGTTATTTGATTTTTTTTTTTTATAAAGGGCTTTGTTAACCCACCATAATTTCTCCTGTAAGTCACTTGAGCTACAGGATCATAAACTAGTTAAGCACCAAATCTTAAGGTGAAACATCCCCTGGGAAGAATACTACAAACCTGTCCACTTTGATTTCTTGCATTTTTTCCTGAACCATCCAATACTGACCATCAGATAGAAAACTGATCTTGCCCTCCACTCTTTGAATGCTAGTCCCTTTTGTTGAGTCTCCAAACTGAAATGCTCAGAAATGGAAAAAACTTGTCCTACGGCATGGATGGAGAAACTAGAGTATTAGTCCATCACATAAAAATCAGGATTAATCCATTTCAGAGTTAAACATACTGCTGCCTTTGTGGAATATAACTGCACTGGAGGCTCAAGTCACCAGCTATAGCAGCTATTTTAAGTAGAAAAAAAACCTATTCAAATAATTTGATTAATTCTCTGAATATTTATGAAATGTCCAGGTGGGTTTGGCATTGTTTCATAATCATTTGGTGCTGCAGCTTATGCTGTTGATGTTTGAGTTACTTTGTTTAAATTAAATCACATTTGGGAAATAATCATCAAAATTATCTCTGACTTGCATGTTCACTCATCTGGTCCTAATCTCAGTTCCTTCTGTTCTTCAGTGTATCTCCTTGTCTTCTTTAAATACTAAACAATCTCATGTTCACTTCTATGCCTTCACCAGGTATTTTTGCATTCATCCCCAATTTCTGGAAGAACTTCTTACTTATAACTGATGTTTGAAATTTGAGGATCTGTCCTACAAAGAGTGTTGAATAAAGTAATCTGAATTTCTGATGCAAATTTTCCTCAAAACTTTGTTCTAATTGTTTGAGCCTAATTTTTATATTAGATATAATTTCCAAGTGTTATGGCTAAAGAGTTAAAATGTTTTTTGTTTCTTCTATTAAGACATTGCTACTACCCTTTCCTTTAAAATAAACATTTGATTGATTCAGAAGTATTTCATCAATTAATGTGAGGACAAAGAAAATGAAAGATGTTCTTGTGTACTGGGTACATTTGTGTTAGCTGTGCCTCAGTGGTTGTGGAAATGATTATTGTAATACCCGAGGCAATTGCTTTGTATTACTGCAATAATAGTTTGCACTGCAGTAAGATGATATCTACAGATTTTAGTTGTAATGAAATAGTTCAGTTACACAGGCTGTGGATAACAGAAAAGGGGGTGACAATCACTGCAAAATCACTGGTTCTAGTGCTGTTTTTTTGGCCAATATCCTGCCTAAACTACTTAACCCTTTTTTTGAAGGATATTACCAGCTTCTAAAAGCTGCATACCTCAATGGCAGCAGCTCAGGTGTTATACCTCAGTCAAGTTTTGTGGGTTTGGGTTATCTGTAGTTGGTACAACTCTGGTCCTTCAGCAATCATGCATCAAGGTGTTTTGGCCAGTCATTCCAGGGTACAAAGCTAAACACAGTGATGGTATGAGAAACTATTCATCATTATTGGAATAAAGGGATTGAAAAATATGTGGTGTTTAGGAAAGAATGATGAAATATGGGACAACATTTAACGACATCTGTTTTGATATAGAAGTAAAAATGACAGGAGATACTATGGACTGAAAAAAACATCTAAGTGCCAAAAGCGCTTACTTAAAGAAATAATAAGAATTTTCTTTTGGAATATCTCCAGGAATCTGCTATATGCTCTTGGGGTAAAGTTTTATTATGGAGAGAAACCTTTATAATGTTACAAAGGAAAATATATGCTGTCAGTAACAGCATTTTTATGGGAGATTTCCAGTTCCAGAGAGACACTGCAGAATAAATGTTGATAATAATGGTAAGGTAAATTTTTCTGTATGAAGAAAAATTGATCTAGGCACAACAGTCAATATCTTGAGAGGCTTTTGGAAAAATCTCTATCCGTATCAAGGAGACATTGGTCCTGTACTTGGTTCTTCAGGCGTGAGGCCAGACACTCAAGCTGTTGTAGGCTGCACCCAGACCCTTCTGTTAAAAGGTTGGCTCCCTGTTAAATATATGAGCTGAGAGTGATGCAGAGAATCAACAGAAGCCTGGACATTAATACCTTCATGTGGGTGAAAGCAAGGAACACAAACCTCCCTTCCCTTCAGTGGATCATGAAGATGGCTAGTTGGAGCATAATGGACAATAGCACATCTTCCTAAAGTGATTTTTTTCTTGATAAAAATCAATTCAGAAAACTGGACCCAAGTTTCAAAGCATACTCCAGAAAACAACACACATGCTCAAAGTGTCTGTTGTCACAAAATTGTTTTGTTAGATTTATTTAGGATTATACTCAAGTGAAAGAGATGGACCAGGATGCTGTAGGATTTGACTTATGCCCCCAGCTACAGGATGCTGTAGATGTCAAAACTTCAGTGGACAGTCTGGAAAGCTTTTTGTTCTGTCATGTCAGTTTCTAAATTAATATTCCAGCTTTCCCATTCAGAAAAACAAACTGATCTCCAGCGCTATGTAGTTCTAATTAGAAGACAGAACTAATATTTCCTAAGGGTGTCTCTCCCAAGACCAATGTGACTAAACACAAGTGGATACAGAGTGCTGCAGGGATTCTGAGGCTTGCAGAGCTCCAAGTGATTTAAAATATGTACTTTGATATTCAAATAAAAGTTGAGTAATTTGAAATTAGCTGTGGATATTATCTCATCATAAAGTTAGATCTGAAAGTGTATAAGTTTAAGGGGCAAAATAATACAAAATATTTTGCTGTTACACTATAACTCCATTTTATTTACAGAATGAACAGAAGCAGCAGAGAATTTGAAAATTATTGAATTTCATAGTACCAATATGCCTGGAAAAAAACATTGAAAATGTTATTCAGATTTTTATCCCCCACACATGAGCTATATTGTCTTGCAATTAAAGCAGAGAAATGTGATGTTTAATTGTTTTCATTTCTCTACATCTTCCTGAGTTCTTAAAAAGCAATTTACCTGTCATTAAGACTTTTACAATGTCAGTGTGAACGACCCACGGTGAAGGAGTGGATCAGGAGTTTGTAATGAAATCCAGGAGTTTGTCCACTGAGGGTCCATCTACTCTAACTTAAAATATACATTATAGCTCAGAACTTATAGTTCAGTGGCAATGCCACTGGCACAGTATTCTGGGGGAAGAAAATCTATTAGGGTTCCCATTTTTCATTCTGGCTGTTGCAGATTTGGCCAGTTTCCTAAGCCATAATACAGTTTCTGTGACTGCACAACATTTTGCTGGCCATAGTTTCTGTCCTGATGAGAAAACCCAAAGCCCATAGGTGCACCTGAGCAGCTCCTGGTGTGGGAGGTGAAGAGGCTTCTGGACTTACTGCATGGTGGAACATCAGGCAGGAGGCAGTGGCTCCCCAGGGAACAAGTGGCTAGTGGGGACAATGAAGGGATTTCATGTAGAATCAAGTGAGGTGAAGAAAAAGATACTGATGAACTATTGTAGAGTAAAGCCTGAGATCCTCTAGCCTTGTCCAGACCTCTTTCTGGTTGTTACACCCATAAAGGGTACAGCATTAGCAGAGCCAGAGTACCTTGATTGTATTGCATGTCAAGTGTGAAAAGAAGCTATAGCAGAACTGAGAAGGTTAATATTTCTGTCAGTGCAAATGCACAAAATAGAATGCACTAATCACTTTTATTGAAAGCTAAATTTACAGTGCAGAGGAAAATTGTATTTACAATGAAGTCACACTGCATTCCACCTATTAGATCTCAGATGACAGAACTTGTTCTGATGTGATATTCAGCCCCACTCACTGATTACTCATTTTTGTGCCGGAATGCTGTGACCAAAATGAAAGACAAACCTATTTAAGTATTATTAAAGGTAATACTGTCTAATTTAGAAAAAAAAGTTGAATTTTAGAGCTGCATTGTTTATATCTACTTAAATGTCTCATGAGGTCATGTTCTTTATTTAGTATTTTATCTCAAAGAACATGATAAAAAAGTAACCCTGCCAACATAAAAAAGAAAATACATTTCTGTTGAAATGTACCTTCTATGACTTTAGAGAGTCTTGACAGATTGTCTGTCATTAAGCTGAAATATTTACATTACATGTACTGTGGCTTGGCATTAAAAAAAGGAAACATAAAATGTTCATATTCTTGTATCATAGCAAAGGTCAGTACAGGGATTGGTCTTTCCTGGGTTTCTGGCTCATGACACAATATCTTTTCTCTCCTCCTAAACCTGATTTAACTAAGGGGAAAAAAATCCTAGAAATAATTTTGAAGTGGAATGCTGATTTTATGCAGAATCTAGTGAGAATATTTTAAAGTGAGAACTCTGTATCTGCTTTAGTTTGAAGCTGCCGTCATCATGTCTTTGCACAGAGATAGTACAGGGTATCGGTATCTCTGTGTCTCTCCCTCTTCCATGCTATATTTATAGCATCCCCCTGGCCATAAAAGGTCGGGACTGGGGCTCTGACATTCCACTGACTGCAGGCATTATTTTTGTTCTGGACCTTGAAGTCCAGTCCTTACCCCTCGTCCTAACTACCTCTTTCTTTGCTGGCTTCGTTGTTGCTGTATTTTTGTGCTATTCGCCCTCCTAGGAGCTCTTCCATTTGCTGCCATTCATTTGGATCCTGGTAAGTGGTTCTTTTACACCAGAAGGTTTTATGTGTTCAATTATTTTTAATCTGAATCTGTAATGACAAGTTGATAGTAGCTCCCTTTATTCTTCTTAGCTCAGCAGTTGAGGGATTTGTGGACGTGAATTGAAGACATCTGAAGGTTCAGCTGTGAAACAAAAGAAAGTAGTGCAAGGGCTCTTTTATTTTTACTCAGCTATCTTTGCATATTGTCACAGTACTCCCAAATGAAGCATGGGTTACTGAGATATAGGTGGAGTTTTTAATATAATCTCCTGTGGGCATAGAGAGTGTTTAAATAACATAAATATATTCTTGTTGCATAGGATGTTATCTTTTCTCTGCTTACAAGAGTTTCTTTTTTTAAATCTATTTCACTATTTTCATTGATTGATGGAGTAGATCTTTATAGAATTACACAGACTGATAAACAGCACAAGAGGTAATGCCAACAAAATCACGTCCTTTAATGTGTAGCTATGAACTATGGACAAGTACAGAACTGTCTGTCTGCTCAGCAGTAATTTTAAATACTCAGTCAACGGCAGCTAAAATGTAGCTCCAAAAACTTCGGATTCATCTGACTGTGGCCACTATTATTTTTAGGCCAATCTCTGAAGTGCTGCATTGATATTGAGAGGGAGTGTTGCCCTCATGCTGAAGGGGGCTGGTTAGTACACACAGAATAATTGGGTGCAGGTAGCATAAATAAAACTTAAGTGATGGGAGTCAATCTGATAGTCAGGCAGTGCTCCAGATAGGAGCAAAGTCCTCGGAAGTTTCTGAGTTTCTTGTCATCTCCAATAGCATCACACTACTCTATCTGCTCAGACTAATGTAACCATCTTATCCTGGCCTGTGAGCAATCCGTGATGTTTCAGAGGAAATATAAAACATAACTCATAGTGTGATAAAATACCTATAAAAGGAGTTTCCTTTTACATGATGTGAGTCAGTGTTGGTCTTTGATTTGAACCCTGAGAGCTGACTTGGTGCTCAGTGCCTGCCTTGCTATCATAGCCCTTACTCCTGTCACAGACTTTTACTCCTGAGGACAGTGAGATCCAGACCTTTCATGTTTGGAAGAAAAATGTTTTCTTTGTACATTTTAACTTGTTCTTTTGGTCTGATAAAATATAAATGAAATGCCTTGTTTAACTTCTTAATGGGTAACATGCTCGGCATCATACCTGTGGATCACCTTCTGTACTTTGAAGCCTGGAAGGCTGTGGGAATGCCTGAGCTGAATGCCTGTTGGCATTGTGGCTGCTGTACGAACAATGAAGCCAGCCAACACTTCAAATAAAGCTGTGAAAACAAACCATAGTACTCTGCAGAAGGAAAACAAGATGTTCTCATGTTCCTTCCCTTTCTGTGTGCAAGACAATATTCTTCTGTATGCCTTAACCTTCCTAGGCAGTGACCACAATGGCTTACTAGTCCTAAACCCAGATCCACAGAGCTGGAAGAGGGAGGGAATGAAGAAAAAGAAAAAAAAAACTTCTGAAACCAGGGAAATTAAGAGGACCTACATACTACCGGTTGCTAACAAAGTAAAATAAGTAACAACACAAAATACTGACAGGTATTAGAAACAAGGATGCTAGACAGAATAATTGCATTCTTTTAGACTGACTTGAAAAAAATAGCCAGCATGAGGAATAAGGGAGTTTTAAAGGAATGTCAGTTTTTGCCATAGAGACCAATGGACTAACATTCCCATTTCTCCTTTTTCCTCAGGTAAAAATAAAGTAAATGTATAACCTGGTCTCCTTGAAGTCACAGTTTTGCTATGATATCAGCAATTTCTTTTACATAAAAAGTATCTGAATAAGTTTCTCCCTTGTTGCCTTCCTGCAACTAAATGATCAATTCAGTTATCCCACAAAGAGCATCTCCCTAATGAGATCCCTGAAATATAAGTTAATTTTCCTCTTTGTTTTGGTTTTTGTTTGGTTTGATTTGTTTTTTTTGGGGGGGTGTGTGTCATAATTTGCCTTGGTAGGGTGAATGCCTCAGCAGTTATCAAAGAGAATAGTTTGAAATTTGTTGACTTGCTATCAGACCCAAATACTAAAGGAAAAGCCAAGGACTGAAATCTAGGGAGCGTAAAGACCAGGGAAAAAAAACAACACAGAATAGTCTGAATTGGAAGGGACCCACAAGGATCACCAAAGACCAACTCCTAGCCCTGCTCAGAACAACACAAACCAAATATCTATATTTTCATGAAGTCACAATTGCTCTCCAGTTCTGCAGGTGTATTTTATGTCAAAACATTAAATAATTTTTCATTAATAGTGACAAAAAAGAAGCTGAACTATTTTCCTATTGTGATTGTTATTAAAAAAAAAAGAGAAAATATCTCTCAGCACTGTTTTTGGATCTTCTTTAAATCTTAATATTTCCTCATTGTAGCTCATTTCTATTACTAATCAGGGACCTTTTCAGGGGCAATCCCAGTAGCCATGTGAGCCTAGACAAAGGATAAAGAAAGGTTATCATTAGGATTTCTTGAGGCAAGCTTGCATGTCAAAGTAGAAAAAGTCAGGTATAACAACAGCAAATTAAAAAAGCAAAGTAATGACTGAACTGCTGGTTTTAAAACAAACAAACAAACAAACAAACAAACAAGGGATATTCTTTCTGCACTCAAATTTCATCTCATTTTGAGAGAGGAACTACTTCTCACCTGATCAAAATTTGCACTAAAAGTGACTACAAGACAATCAACTGATGATGTGCAAACTAAAACTTAAATGGGCCAATCATCTGGAGGAAGGGTCTTGGCAACCTTGAACATGATATTTTAGGTTATCACATACAAAACAATCACTGTAATGCACATTTAGAGAAAAAAATGCTATCCTTCTCAATCTTAGTGTTTTAATTCACTGTTGTAATAATAATGGAACATTAAATTCAATCTGAAAATTGGATTGCAAAAATAAATGAAATGTCCATTTATTTTTGTTTCAGCTTTTATAGCCTTATTGGATTTGCTCATGCCTTTAAACATAATTTATTACTTTATTATCTCTACTGTAGTTGAACAAAATTATTTATATTATCTCTGAAGAAGCCAGGCACACAGTGTGCAGTAATAAGTGAGCACATAAAAGTTGAACAGTTTGCAGCAGCAGGGACCCAACTACAAATGAACAGACACAACAGTGCAAAAGTTTCTGGTCATGATGGGTGACATGCGAGCATCTTGAATATTGAAATCACATCATAAAAAGATAACTCTAAATTCATTGCATTTTTCAAGTTCAGTTTCGTTTGTGTGAAGTTGGGTATTATTTGTATGCTAACTCAGGACTTTCCTTGACAGCAGTCCTTATGTTTGACCTGCTCTTTTTCAGACATTATCCCGTTTATTTACACTCAGAAAAGTGCAGTGAAACCCAAAGCTCGAAGGCACCCATGATGTCTTTACCGTTCTACCAGAGGCACCACGAGCACTATGACCGTGCGTACCGCCACAAGGCGCTGTCGTCCACAGTGAGCCAGTACCAGAAGGAGACGAAGAGCAAATCTGCCGTCTACGCTCAAGGATCCGCGGCCTACGCCAGGGGCTCCGCGGCCTATCGCCACTCGTCTGCCGCAGGCTTCAGCCTGGACTCCTCAGCAGCTTACAGCCACGGCTCCTCGGCCTACGACCTCGAGTCGGCGGCCTACAGCCATGGCTCCGCCGCCCACGAGCGCTCTGCCGCGCACAGTAAGAGATCCGCTGCCTACAGCCTTGACTCCGAGTCCCTCAGCACCAGCTCTGCCGCCTACAGCCATGCCTCTGAATCCATCAACAAGCTGGCTGCAGCCTACAGGCTGGGATCTGAAGCCTACAGTTTTGGGTGAGTAAATCTGTCTTTGAAACAGCACTCTGGTAGAAAAATGTCCAATTGCTTTCCATTGAAAACCATGGCAAAACTCTCAAAGTTTCTCCACAACTTGGCGTTAATATATCTCCCTGGTCTGGTCTTTTCCCTTGGCTTTGCAATGGGAAGGACGGTGGTCAGCTCAGTTTGTTGGATTAATCCATGTGTGAATATTGGACTGTCATAAGAATAGCGCTGGTGGTGCTGATGTGGCTGAATGGTGATATATTCACACTCCAAACTGATAAGGCATGAGCTACCCCTCCTTCCAACTTGTTTAGCCATATTAGTACAGCTGAATTTAATATGAAGAGTTGAGATAACTTTTGGATTGAGGCTGTCTCTGATCTGGCCAGGTTGGAGCAGTAAAAGAACTCAAATCTGTTCATGCAAGTTTGAGTTAATGTGTCCATATATGATTAATTCTTTGGTCTAATAGTTTCACTTTTGTGGTGAGTGATTCAAGAAACTGAAATTTTGACACTGCATATTGGTTGAGGCATACTATTTCCAAAGTTGAAATAACCTGAAGTGTCCATCTTACATGAGAAGAGTAGCTATGCTTAGCTCTCATGGGTTTTTTTTAAATTTAAGATAATAAATATTGCTCAAGCAATTGCATAAGCAGAATATTTTTTATATAATAGCCTCATATTATTTATATGTGTATATCTCAGACATTTACAGAAATTAGGGAAGTATTAATGTAAGATTAGAGCAACTGACAGCAACAGAGAAAACAATTAACAAATTATGGCTCAAAACATCTGCTTGCTGTTATATTAATGTAAAATTAAAATTATCATTAGCAGAACTGATCAAAACTTGTCCACCAGAAAATTTAAATTTTGAAAATTGAATATCCTCCCAGAATTGTGGATAATGGTGAAATCTTGGCCAAAACCAGTGAGAGAAAGACTACATGTACCACAGCTAACAGTACCTTGTGATTTTAGCCTTTCCTTGGCTTACAGGAAGCTTAGGCTCCAATCTCTATTTGCCAGAGTTTGTTCAGGAATTTGAACCTCAGTCTGTTACAGCCCAGGTGAATGACTTTACTGAACTCCTCGCTACAAGAAAGACCTTGAGTTGCTGGAATATGTCCAAAGAAGTGCAACAAAGCTGATGAAGGTTCTGGAGCACAAGTCTCATGAGGAGCAGCTGAGGGAAATACAGTTATTTAGCCTGGAGAAAGGGACACTCAGGAGAGGCCTTGTCACTGTCTACCACTGTCTGAGAGTGTGAGCAGGCAGGGGTTGGTCTCATCTCCCAGGATGAGACAGGATGAGAGGAAACCTCCTCAGGTTGCACTAGGGAAGGTTTAGATTGGATATTAGGAAACGTTTCTTCACTGAAAGGGTGGTCAGGAATTGGAATAGGCTGACCAAGGAAATGGTGGAATCATCATTCTTGGAAGTGTTTAAAAAATGTGTGGATGTGGCACTTAGGGACATGGTTTAAGGTTGGGTTTTGCAGTGCTGGGATACTGGTTGGACCTGATGATCTTAGAAGTCTTAGTGATTCTGTGATTCTGTAGCTGAGTATCTTAGGTTGGGTTGTATCCAGGCTTTGCTGTTGAATCAATTTTACTTGTGCAGATAATTTACACTACTGAATAAAGCAGTGAGAATTTAATTTCTAATTTGCTGGTGAAGGGACGAAAACTGCAGGTGCTGATTCTGAGGGTTATACTTGCAAAGGGAACTGGGTAAGGGAAGATATCCCAAATTTCTGCAGCAATGCAGCTGTGCCTGCGCTCTGTTGCTGACCAACCCTAACCCAAATCTTGCTTCTTCTTGAAGAAATGGTTCTCATAAAAAAAAAGAACATCAAGTTGTAAAAAATTATTGTTAAAAAACCTGTTTCTGAGTCCTAGTTGCAAGCTGTCATGTGAGTTTCTTCTGAAACCTGTATGTTCTCATTAAGAACTCTAATGTCAACAGTGTAAAACTGAAGGAAATGAAATTGCTTAGTTTAGAGAGAACTTAAAACATTTCCAGTTTTCTTGATGTTTTGCTTGAGATAAAAGTTTTTGGTTTAAAATTTCATATTTACATATTAATACTCTGTAGCACAAGACTTGTCAGTAGATTGTTCAGAGATAAGAATGTCTCAGTTGCAACTTCTTTATTTCTGTGATTTTGTCATTGTATTGGAGGTTTGAGACATTTGTACTGCTACCTAAGACAAGGACTCTGGAGATTAGATACATGTGATTCCAATCTGTCTTATAAAAAACTTAATTAACACATTTATTAATTAATTAATTTTTCTGAATGAAAATCTCAGAATTTAACTTGGGTTTATAGTTAATATAGCCTCTATGTTGGTATTTATTTCTTTTTTGCAACCCATATTTCTGTAATTTTCAGGATGTAAAGTGGAAAAAATAATACAATTCTACAGTTAAATGTAGTTCAGATTTGAAGGAATTCTTGCCAAATTTGGACTGTCTTTCTCAAATAACGCTAAACACTTTAAGGGGTAACATGGAGACAGAAAGCATTGTTCAAATAAATTAGGAAAATCAAAGACTTTATGCTTTTATCCATATGAGAAGAATGGTGTAGGAAAAAAAAAGAAAAAAAGAAAAGAGGCTTCAAATTATTTCAGTTTTCTAGAAGTAGAAAAGGCCCTGAATTGAAATACTATAACTAAATTAATAACAGTAGAGTTTACTTGAAACTAGAATGGACACACAAATCCAAATCCAGACAATATTTTTCAGCTAACAATTGATAATTGAATATCAGTGAATATTATCATCAAATATACATTTATGTATAATAGATTTTTTGCAGGTAAACACCATAAAGCCCAACAGAAAAACCTCAAATACTAAGTTATTTATTCAGGTTACTTCTTATTTTTATCTAAAGTAGCTTCTGGTAAACATATAGTTATTGCAAAATTTAAGTCTTATCCTTTTTTGTAGTCACAGTACAGGAAAGTGTTCATGAATCAATGGTGTTGTCATGCAGTTAGTTCTATGTGAGGAATTTATCATGGGGAAAGCAGTGGAGAAGAACAAGGAACTAGGTGACCTGCAGGACCTTGACCTGGACCCAGTTTTGTGATGCTGAAGCCTTGCTTGCGTGGAAACCATTCCCAGAGTGTGAACACAGGCAGTTTGAAAGGAGCCATAGCTTGATTTTTCAGGAGGATGAAAAATTTTCAATGTGCAAGTGGCCTGTCTCCCACATTTCAAGTCTTCTTTACGCCACAACAACATGAAGAAGTACAAGGAGAGAAATAAAACCTGGCAAAATCAGGAGCAAGTATGGAAGCTGGCTGCTCTGCTGGTTGCAGTTGGCCAAATGTGCAAACCTCTGGGCTCCCAAAAGAACGGGCCTCTCACCATGCAGAGGTTGCCTCTGCACACCCAGCCCTCCCCACCAGCTTGTGGGGCTGTCTTGAGCCAAGCACTTCTTCTCTGGCCTCAGCAGAGACAGGAAAAGTGACATGTTCTGCTTCCCTTGAGGCTCTGTACAGGTGAGGGATGTATGTCTCCCACAAGCCGATGTTGTGGCCACCCATCCTCTTCCCCATCCAATCCTTGGGGGTTGCCAGCATGGGCAGGTTGTCCCTGGAAGAAGGAAAACCTCCTTCCACAGCAGAAGCATATCCTCCATGTGCTTCTGAGAGGCTTTGAGTCAGATCTGCCAAAGCTGCTTATAGCACTACAGGGCTGTCAAGCAGGACTGCTGGATTAAACTAGTTTAACTCTTTTGTGTGGAAGCTCAGCGATTTGCCTTTGCTCAGACTTTCACTGCTTTTTCATGTGTCATTCTTCTGTCTAGCAGTGTCAGATAATCCCATTGTGTCACAGACAGATAATCTCCCACCAAAAGGGCCAGACACCTGCTTAGAGGGAAAACAGAAGTTACTGGTGTGGCTCAGGCATTTGCATGTATTTTGCAGGTGAGGCGAAACAGCAAAGAGGATGTGGTGTAGTTCAGGTGCACGGAGCAGAGAGAGGAGAGTTGGGTTCTAACTCACAATTAATTAGGCTGCCAGTGAGAGCCAATGCTCTTCTGAGTAATCAGGATCTGGACCAGGCTGAGTAAATAATGCACTTCCAGAAACATGAGAAGACCATGATCTTGGCACTGCTCATCCTTTGCTTTATTAGAGGTGAGGGTTAAGAAGCTGGCTTCCAGATGTCATACCCAAGCGTGGAAATTGTTTTAATGAGACCTGCTCTGTGGAAACAATTCCCCTTCAAATAAAATTGTTGTGGGAGCTCTGTTAGGGAGTATTGTCAGCAATATTGCCTGGGCTTGTGACAATCCTGTCAGCAACTTAAAATTAATATAGTCACCAGAGAGCATTTCTCATTTTTAGAAGCTAAATTTAAAGAGTTCCTTGCTGAAAATAATTTTTTTTCCTTTCCTGTAACTGGGTTTGCCTATCCACTATCTGCTATTTGAAGTAAGTTTAAATAATGCATATTAGAAAAGAAACAGATGCTAAAAAGAGAGCCTGGACCAGGCCTTGTAGCCACAAGAGCTTCTCCAGTGGGTACAGCTGGTGCAACAGTTGTGTAAACCATCATCTCTTTCTGCTTAGGACAAGGTACAGGATTTTGTAGAGGTGTAAAAGAGCCTTTTCATACAGGAGTGAAATACCTAAAGAATAGGGTGTTGTGGTCTGCTTCCAGAACACATTTCTACATCCACTGGGTGCAGACTCTCTTTGTTCAGCGTGGGAAACCTGTCCCTTCAGGTGCATGAACAAGGGCAGTGCCAACATATTCTTTGTCTGAGAATAAGACATCAACACAGAACAAAGCATCTGTTTGGGAGTTGCAGATGCCCTGCACAGTGTTTTCTTTAGTTCTTCTGTTAGGCTAGAGGGAAAAGTTAATAACATCTGTTTTTTACATCTCTACAGGACAATGCCTGTGCCTTCTACAACTCAGTGGCTCTAATGAAAAACTAGAAAAATGCTGGCATTGGTATTTTAACATGCTGAAAACCATCCTGAAGAAAGGACAGTAGGCTTAGGTCACCAACATTGATAAGCCAGTACAGATAATATCTGACCTGGAAAAAAATATACATATGCTAGCTAGGCATATCAAATGAGGCTGAAAGATGTTAAAAGGTCATGGTACTGTTCCTCCCTATGAAACTAGAGAGCACTGATACCCTGCTCTTGCTCCTCTGGGGAGATTCTGTTCCACATATCAGGTAAAAGGTTGGAACATTTTAAAATAAAGGGCAAGATTTTAGAATCTGGTTCAAGAAACAGAGTCCCCCTTTGGGCCACCTAAATAATGGCTTTAGGCAAGATTTTGTTTTTGTGTTGCACAGAAAGAAATAGTAAGAATACAGGATAACAAGGAAATAAACCTCATGACAGAATAGTGTTTAACCTGTTTTCTCAAGCAAAGAGCTCCATTTGAATATTTGTTTCTACTAGCCTCTATCTAGCTCTGCCAGAACAGAAGCAAATGATAGAATTTAGAAAGGAGAAACATTTTCTGATTCTTTAAATTTATTAATCTAATCTCCTGGTTTATGCTATGCAGTTTTAAAGAATATTTTGGAGTAACTAGGTATTCCTCTGAAAACAACAGCTGGGTGCTTTGGTATGGTCATGAAGGTGAGATATTCAACTTCAAACACTTGGAGTGTTTGAGTAAAAAAAACAGCCTCCAAAGAAACAGAACCTATAGCAATTTATTCTTGCCTTTTCAAAGAATTTTAGAGAGATATAAGTGAAAGATAGGAAACCTCCACTACCATACAGGAAATATATGATGTATCTGATATATATGTTTCCCATTAATTCCCTGCATGAGTGTGTAATTTGGACCTTAAATGAAAACTAAACTGGCTGCAAGGCCAAACTCTCCTTTAGGAATAACATGTTGGTCTAGATTTAACAGTGCTGTAAATGCCTGAGCTGAAATTTTCACCATATTTCAACTACATTTATGAAAATAGAAACTTCTAGACATTTTAACTTAAGTTCAGTTTGGTACTGTGATCCTTCTTGATCTAGAAACAACCAGGAATCAAGTGGCCTCCTAATAGGTTCAGCCTAAAGCTCTGAGGAAATCTAATGGCTGTCAGAGTCAAAATTCCAGGTTTGACCCATTTTTAAATAGGACAGAAATAAAAGTCACCTGCTAAGTAAAGATCTGCAGCTCCTTACAGACTCTAGTTCAATTAAGAAAAATAATGAAAAATAGTTTGCCTTTGATGTTTCTTATCACTTGATGAGTTCTCCCAGTGCATTTGTGGTTTGCTGTAGTGATTGTACCACATTCATTGTCCAACCCAGGAGTAAGGACGTTGAACACTCTGTTTCCATATGTCTCTTCCTTTTTATTTTACTCTGCCTGGACTGTTCCTGAGTGTTTTCTGCTTGGATTTCTGTCCCTAAAGCTGGATCTGCCTCTCTTGTACCCCATCCCTGGCTGTCCTGTGCAGTGCCTGGTGTCAAAACCCAGAGACCACAGCATCTCTCTCCTGTAGATGTGGTCTGTGCCTTGGCTGACCCAGTGGTGCCTGACATGGTAAACCCTTGGCCCCACTCCTGTGGTGTGTGCCACAGTCCCTCACTGTCTGTGCCTTCTTTTTCCTGGACACAGGATTACAGGAGAGGAGGAAGGAAGGAGAAGCAGTGCACGGGTTGGTTTTACCCCCTGTACTGTCTCTTGGCAGCAGCCAAGGTGATGGTGGCATCTGGGGAGCACAGAGGAATTACATTAAGAAAGACAGGAAGAGAGAGAGAGAGAGAATGGGAGACTGATTTAACAGGACCTGGGTAGGGAGAGGACGCAGCCTGGGCAAAGGGATGGACACAAAGAAATGAAGGAAGGAAAGATGGAAGAATGAAAGTGGACCTGTGTCATCTCACACACAGTCTCAGTGGTTAGGTTAATAGCACATATTTTGGAAACTAAGCACTCTTCATGTGTTGGTGGTGGTACTTTTGCAGGGATACAGCCTAAGGAAAACATTAGCCCAAGGATATAATATTATATTACATTATGCATGTGTAACATTCCCAGGGCCCAATGTTAGCATGGGTTTTGATATATGTGCAGAGTGCTGTGAGGAGGCACCAGTGTAAGCTATCCAGGGTGTGGGAAGCAGGTTATCCCTGGCAGAGGCTCAGCAAGGGCTAATGAGCCTTGCTGAGAAACCACCATTCTGCTCCTGTATCTGCACATGTAAGCAGGGAGCTCATTCTGTGCAGGTAAATCCCAAGACCAGAAGCAGGCTCACGTGTGATTTTCTGTGGTGATGTTGCAAGACAGGTGAATACACACTTTGGGGATTTATAAAAGGCTGACAAATTAGCATTTCCATAGATATGGGAATTAGAGATATATTGCTTTGGCAAAGGAGGATCAGCTTTGGAGCTTTGTTTACACAATTTGTAACTATTTTAAAAATGAACCTAAAATTTTAAAAATGAACACAAATATACTTCATGCTCTTCAGAATCCCTCCCAGACTGGTGAGGACAGGGGGAAGCTCTTCCTCCTTTTCAGTCATCCTTCATTTATCTGTGCTATGTTAGATGGTGCTGCCTCACTCAGCTCTTCTCTTCCCATGGATTGGAGTGGTATAGGAGAGCAGTGGGAATGGCAACACTGGTTTCTGAGCAATGCAGTGCCCTACAATTTCTGTAGAGAGACTTAAACCATCTTCCCAAGTCCCAACCCAAAAGCTATTAAAAGCACATTGCTACCAAGTGTATTGTTTAGCGATTTAGATTTAATATCAAGAGGCATAAGTGGTGTATTTGTAATGATGAGATTGTCAAAAGTACACTTAGTTATGTGTTTAATAACTCTGAAACTATGACTATTAAAAGTTATAAATTCTTGATTACAAAACAAGACAGCAAAAAAATGCTAGTACTTTGGTTGTATGTTTGAGTGCTTCCAAACAGATTTTTTCCTGATTTTAACAATATAATTTCTATTTCAGACTGAAAAATTCCAACTTAATGATAGAAGATCAATCCTATAGAATGAGTCCCAAAGCAAAGAGAGCAAAACAGAGTTTGATGTCAGAGGACAAAGAGAACGAAGCCTTAGACTACTCAGTGCCCATATTCACAGGACGGTATGTTCATTTTCATTTTGCTTGGTATCTCATTTCTGATGTTTTATTAACAAATTATAAAATAAATCCATTAATCTGTCTTTACACTCATGGATGTTATGGTGATAGTTTGCACTTCACATGAGTGATAAAAAGACAAAGAGAAGTCAACTGACTGGCAGGAAATTGGACATTGTTCATCCAGAGCCAGAGCAAACGAGCCTACGTGTCTGGACTTTGTTTTGAACATATCATGAGGGCCACTTTCTATGAAATGAAAATATAATTAGAACTCTGTCTATTTGGAATCTGACAAGCATGTTGCCCACATTATTTAGCTTATTCTTTTGGTTTGAAGACTTGTTCTGTAATCAAATATCTCTTACCAAGCATTAAACATAGAAACAATGAAACAACGTGCTAATGTCTTGTCCTGGCACAGGGAAAACCTGGAATAAAACCAAATGCTTTCTCAAATCCATTGTAATGTTTCATACTGATCTCATGTGCTGGTGATATTTATTGCATGGTTCCTACTGTTGTAATACATCTTACTGCAGCAGTGTTCTCAGTAAAGCTGAATGTGAACTTTATGTGGAATCCAGAACCAACATCAGCAAAGAGACTCCCCTGCCCTTTTTGGAGTTTGGCATAGTGATTTTAGTAGGAGTCTCCAGCAGTTCCAGCATAGTCACTTGTTCAGATTAATACATACTGGGGTGTAGTGTGGAAAACTTGTTCCTGGTTGGAGGCCAGGAAAAAATTTTCTTGCTCACCTGCAGTTGAACAGAAACTTCCCTTCTACTTGTCTTTCCTCTGCAGCACAGCATTTTTCAAGGGGTGAGTTGTTTCTGGGAGCCAGTGCTTTTCTCTTTGCTGCTTAATCAACACCCAATGGCACTCCTGCTTTGTATCCAAACTTGTGGTTTCACATGAACTGAGTTCCAGCTTGTCCGTGGAGGATGTTATTGCTCTGGCCTTTTGAGCATTTGTGATGCTTTTGTGATGAGAAGAATAGTTTTGTTTTTTATTAACTCCCTTCCACTATCTCAGAGTAATTTTTTCTCACTCCTTGTATATTCCTGTGGTGGTTTCATGCTCTTTGACCCAACCAACATTAAGAATTTGCTTTGGAGTTTCATCTGTATCCTCTGTGATAGAAACACATTAAAATGTGACAGTGTCTGGAAAAACTCGAGATAATGTATTCTCAAGGCTTCACATTACTTTTGCTTTCCAGACAGTGTTTATACTTACATAGCAGATTTGCAGCTCACCATCATCTGTCTCTCATGCCCTCGAGCACGAATATCCTCGCTTTTTATTGTATCTTGAGTCTACACAAGTAAAATGTATAGTACTGGACAATAGTTGAAAAGCACAACTGTTGATTAGTACTTAGCTTTTTTACAGGCCTCTATGATCTTAGCATATCATGTAAACATCTTAACAAATATTGAGAAATAATTTCATTTATTTTATTTTTTAATGCATGCAGTAGTATCTAACTCAATGTATTGGTGTGTAGCTTCATTTATCTGTGTCTGTAAAATATTTTGGGATCCTATTTGTGATTGAAAGGTACTGTCAGAGTCTTACATCGTTGTTGATTTTTGTTTTTTATTTTAATGTCAATCTTTTTGTTTATGGCAATTCAGAAAGCTGTGCATGCTATTCTGCCACTAAAATAATCCAACAAGTTTTAATTTTGTTTTGGGATTTTTTAAAAAAAATTTTAAAATTAATTTAAAAGAGCACTTTTGTGTGCTCAACTCAACATGGCATGAAATGGTATCTGGTTTAGGCTTTTCACTGTTGGCATCATGCTCATGACCACATGCCAAGACTGTGGAAGTTGCATGCCACATTCCTCTCGGACATTTATTTTTGTTTGAAAGATAACAGCTGAAGCCCATTGAACCATGTGCATGCTATGTGTCATTCCCAAATTCCCCAGTGAAATTGATGTGTTGTTTCCCATGGGCTGTTAAAAGGAATAGTTATACATAAAGGTCATCTCTCTGTGGGTTTGTGGGAGCTGGGTGACCTTCAGCAATGTGTCACCATTTCCATTATTTAGTTCTACTTCAGAACCCTCAGGTTCAGCTGTAGAAAAGAAATACTATTGTCAGATTATTCACTTTGCAATTGATCCTTTTAAACACCTGTGTGAATCCTTGTAAGAAAAAATTGTGGACAGCCAGACAGTATTTTAGAGAGTAAAACACTCAGAGCTTGAGGTAATGCCATAAGTGCTGAAGTTGCTGATTGTGGCTCATGGAACTGATAAGCCTATGCCAAAGGATTGGCAGATACCCTTAAAATTGTATTTTGCCTGTGTCATTTGGGGTTGGATCTGGTTGTATCTGTTTGAAAATGATTTTCTAGTGAAACCCTTGAGACTTGACTGTAAAATCAACTCTTAAATGGTATGGTTTGCTGGTTTAGTGCATTTGTCATTTCAGGGAACATGCTTCTCTTTGATCTGGGAAGATTATAACAAGGAGAAATTATTAGAATATCTAAATATTTAATACTGTTGATCAAAAGTATCTAGGGATTACAACTACAGATGACTAGGATGAGTTCTATTTTAGTCAGAGGATATTCATCAGCTCCCAAAAGATGCTTAATGCCTTGAGAATCCAGTCCATACTGTGAAGTTGCTGAGATCTTAACTACTGTAATTAAGGAGGAAGTAATATCAGTTTGCCCTTGAAGAAAAATGCCATGGATTAATCTAAAATGAATGTAGATAGCTATATTTGTATTCATTATACTGATTTTTCAAAATTGTTTTTAAAAATCTGTCCCATATACCTGCAGCTTCAGGTGATATTTGTGGGGACAGCTGATGTGCCTAAGTGGAGGGAATTGTTCCATGGATTTCTTAAGGATCATCCTCTTAAACCAAACTGAAACACAGGAAGCTGAGTTTGAGGGTGGTCAAAGCTCTGTGCTGTTAAGTAAGATTTTTAGTCTTTCCTGCAGTTGTTAAATGTATTTGAGTTTACTGCACATTCCACTGCTTGACTGCCTTGCATCTCACTGAACTGACTTCACAGATAAGGGGCTGAACCCTTAATTGTGAGCTTAAATACAAATTTTTTGAGTATTGAGATGTGCTATCAAATGCATAATATTGACAATCTTCTGTCTAAAGAAACCAGAAAAAAAATTGTTCCTTTTATTTTTTTTGATTTGTAGTAGTAGTGGTGTTTTATGATAAAAGAGAGGTTGTGCTTGAGTGCACTCTAGAAACAGAGGTGTTATTTCTATAGCACTTGCAAGATGGCACCTAATGAGAACTTAAACAAGAATTTGTTTTCAGTGTGCTATCTAATGTTCCCATAAAGTAAATAAATTCAGCAGGAAGATTTTAATAGTTCTTCTTGAGTCAAGGAACTCTCACGGTGTCTGCCCCACTACAGCAGTGGTAATGTCCTGACAGGGTCAAAATAGAGTGGTTCCACAGGTGAGTGTGGAAACAGGATTGCACCCACTGGGAGTTCTTAGTGTCTCACCTCTGTATAAAGCCTGAAGAGGAGGCTTCAAGAAAATCCATAGTTATCTTCCTGAAGGCAATATAGGATGGAATTTTCTATGAATGAAGAGAACTTTTTATTATCTACAGTTACATGGAGGAGGGGGTGTCTGTGTTTATAAATCATGAATGAGGACATTATTACACATCTACAATTATCTCCTGCCCCTTTGGCAGTGTTGTTACAAACACTGCTGCTGTAAGTTAATACCTGAAGGTCTGTGGTTATGCCTCACACTCATCTTTATAGTGATGGAGATAAAAAGCCTCAGAAGGATAATGTTTAAACTGAAAATGTGCATGACACATTTGAGGGGGAGGCCTTGAAAATGGCCAGGATTTTTGACAGTGAAATACTCAATCTTTTTGCAGAGTTCCTTCCATATTTCTGCTTTGAATACATATGAGAGTGTAGTAGCAGAAGAATGTTGGCTGCTGTAATGGCTAATTTGGTAGCAAGTAGAAATGGAACATATTCTCAGCATTTTCCAATGAGATTTTGCTTTTAAAAAATTCTTTCAGAGAAGTGAATATCAGTGGTATCACAGACACCGAAGAAGAGAGAATTAAAGAAAGTGCTGCATATGTTGCCAAGAGGAACCTTTTTGCCACAGGGGAAGGAGTTAGTGTCAGCAAAGTGGCCAAGAAAACTTCTGAAGAGGAACATCATGAAAAGAAATCAAGGAAAGTGGCAATCCGGGAATCTGCTGAACGTGTAGCCATGAAGAAAACGGTAAAAGATCAGAAATTAATACTTAAGCTGGAAAAGAAAATTAGTCTTTTTTTTGTTCGGTGTTTGTAAAGTGCCTGGCACACTAAGGCCCTGATTTACTCCTTGGGAAATCACAATAATGGTAGTAATAAAACTAAGTATTTTCAATGGAAATCTCTTGAATTACTTACAAGTCTTGCTATTTAGGTATCAAATGGATAAGGAGAGAGGCACTGTGCCCCAGACAGGCACCAGGAACACTTCTGCTGTGCTGAGAGAAAGGGACAGAGTAGGGGCCCAGGGGAGGCTCTTTGGTCATGCCCACACCTATTTAAAAGGCACAGCATCCTTCCCCTGGAGGACAAGGCAGCTGCTGGGCAGAGAATAAAGGTGGCAATATATATACATCTTGCTCATAAGTAGGTGAATGGGTAATTTCTGGACTCTTATGGCCTGAGATCAATCTTGTCCAAAGTGTTCACTCCAGAGTTTTAATCATTGGGTGTAAACACTTTCAAAGACAAGGTAAAAAGGTCAAAATCATCTCAAAAATTGAGAAACAGTGAGGGTAAAATTTGATAACAACCAATGGAAATTACTGCACACAGAAGGAAAAGATCAAGTAAATGAGGAATGCCTGGCTAAGTAGAAGTACCTCAGGATCTGAGAGTTCTAAAAGGTCACAAATTTAACATCAGTCAATTTATTGAAAGCTATATAAAAACAGATAAGTGACGGTTGTATAAAAACAAATACCAACTTAGAGTATTATCAGTAGCACATAAGGGGAAGTTATTTAATTGTGTTGGAGTCTGTTGGGCCTATGATAATGAGTAGTCACTGTTTGATGAATGTTGAGGATAAATAGAACCTGTCCAGGACTCAGAAACCATTGTAAGGGAAACCAGTATTGCCCAGTTTATAAAAGTCCTCTTTTAATAATCTGAATACAGGGACCTGTAATTCTCCATCTATTTAAAAGTTAGGGTAGGAAAGAAATAGTTTATTTTGCAGAAAGCAAGATTTACATATATTAGAAGTTTTTTCCAGCTCTGTGGATAGTCAAGCAGCTGAACCAGTGACAGCGGGAGGATGAAAGATCCCATCAGGAGGAGATGTTTGAGACTAGTTCAGTCAGAGATGATCTAGGCATAGAGAGTCTTGCTTTGCAGCACAAGTACAGAAGACATCTGAGTTCCAGGCCTATTTCACCTTCCATTCTGTATTTAAAATAATAAGTAATTAATTGTGAAATATTATTTTACTTAGAATAGTTTTGAGGGGAAAAGATCTGTAAAATGGAATCTAGTTATTTTGGAAGGAAAACTTCTAGAAAATGAAAACTTTGTTTTCTGTGTCCAGGTGAGATACATACATTTAGTATGTCTGTCTGGATATTTAAATAAAAATTGCAAAGGAGGGTTGCATTTTTTTTTTTTTGGTATTATTATTATTTGGGGCTGCTATTATCAAGTGTATAATGAAATGTTTCTTTTCCAGCTAGAAGAGACTCAGGCATTCCATAAAAAGTTGAATCAAGATAAACTCTTACATGCTCCTGAGTTTATCATTGAGCCTCGTTCCCACACTATCTGGGAAAAGGAAAATGTTAGATTTAATTGTTCCGTGGCTGGCTGGCCAGAACCCCGTGTTACATGGTAAGTTTGTATCCTTGGCAGTGAAAGTCATCTCTTAACCAGAATATGAAGTCATCTCAGTAAATGTAGTAATTTTTCTGGAAAGATATATGTTAAATTAAAAAAAAAAAAAAAAATCAGATACTGATGGCAGGCCTGCCAAACGCCTTTCAAGTCACATTGTGCAGAAAAAGAGCAAAATCTTAAAATGAAGTAATAATAACAACACAAATAATTATGTAATTATTACAGTAAATTAATTAATATAATAATATCTAAAAATATTTGTGTAACAGCAATAGGAATACATAGACTTTTTTTTATTTGGTAGAGACATCAAATACATTCTTTCTCTTGATGACTAAGGAAAAATAGCAGTTCAGTTTATCATACTATCTTGATAATGTTTTTGAAATAACTGAGTTTAGTTCTACAAGTGACAGTAATGTCTCTGAAGCATTAAAGCAGGCTCTGGTCAAGGGCAAACTTTTTGGCAGTTACAGTGTTGAGTCTCCATGAAATAGAAATGCCTTGATGATGCTGTGAAATCTCAGTAATGATGATGTGCTCTCAGCAGACACCTTTTCAATGTTTGAAGTCAGTGATTTCACATAGGTCTGGCACCATACAAGTAAGATGAAAGCTTTGGAATTATTGGAAAATATTACAGAGTGACAGAATATGCTGAGTTGGAAGAGAAACATCTACTATATCATAATGTTATGTAATAATCATATATTGAAATTTGCTACTTGAATTGCTTGAAGGACTCTGCATTTATTTAGCTCTTACAAACCTTAATCTCAGGGCTTGTAAAATTGCTATTAAGAGGTATATTAATAGGTCAGAGCTGAGTCCACAAAGTCACTGATCTCTCTCCTGGGACTCTGACAGCCAGGCTCTACATGCACATATTCTTCCCATCCTGTAAGTGCCCTCACATTCTACTTGAAGAGGATTCCAGACAAACCCGTCAGATCTGGTCTCAGCTGGATATAAGCAATGGTCAGCTACACTCATGGCTGTAATCCAGCTCTGTAACCTGAATCCTACCCAAGAATTCAAAAGCTGGGTCATTTTCACTTTGGTTGAGATTCACCTTATCCCCAAAACCTGACATGGTTAAACTGAGCCTTCAGCTGTCTGTCTTTGTTCTCACTGTGAGCCAGCCTTTCATCTAAGTGCTAAATGTGGATGGTGGAAATTAATGCATCATTTTACTGTACATCTGAGTTCCAAAGGGATTTCAGTTGCCACAGGCTACTAATGGGAAAATAAAAAAGAGATCACATCCTTTTCAGCAGGTGTTTTTGCTCTAAGATATAGAACAGTGCTGACCTGGATCTGTCAGCTTTCATTCAGACTTTCTAACAAAATGTCAGTAGAGTATTGCTAACAGTCATTCTTTGTATAAGCAATGGAGACCTTTTCATGCTGTGCCTGAAAAACTATAAAGCTTTATGAACTTTCTCTAAAGAAAACCTTCCTGGTGCAGCTGTTCTGACTCCCCTGGAAAAAAAAAGCGTATGGAAAACCCAGGACATTTGAAACCAGTAGCAGAAAGCATAAACTATCAGTGGCTAATGACAGTGGGAGGTTGCAGTCCCACATTAGCTAATGACTTGGCTGCTCTGGAATTTGCATTTCCAGAAATAACAAGTGGTCCCTCTAACACAAGTCCTATTCTTTCTACAGATGAATATAAATAAACAAAAATTGAATTAATTACTTTTTACTAATCTGATAATGAAGACGAAAGAAGTGAAAGTCTTCTTGCTGCTGGCACAACCCAGTAAAAGCTTTTTTCTGCACTGCACCCCATGCTACCAAACACTTTGCTGCCATAGGATGCAAGGGTTGCCCAGCCCTTTGGAGAAAACTTAAAGACACAGTGGAATTAAGTCCTGCTTACACGATTTCATGTTCCCTGGAAAACATTAAGAAACTGCTGGCATTACTCTATTTTATAAAATATTTGACACACTAGATGTAGTATAACGATGCCCTGATGTTCCCAGACAATTCAGTCTGGGGAGCACCAGCTCACAGATGAGGTGTAGAGTGGTGGTGAATACTCTTGCTAGATTCATGCATTATTCTTTGCCTAAGCCAGGATAATGGAGTAATGAGGTCAGGCATCTCTGCAAATGATTGATGTGCAGAATAAAGAGTACTGCCCTGCATTGAGTCTCTTCTTATAGACATTTTTCTGAGAGGAAGATGAGGATAAAAACATTAGGGTTTATAATCCTTACTCACTAAATTATTTGGAAAACTCTGAGTTGTATTACTATTCCCAAATATTTCTAGTCAGGGAAATAGTTTTTATTGTACAACACTGATGGTGCTTAAAGACAGTTTTCAGATTTATTGTAGCTATAGCTTCATCTTGAGATAGATTCAACTGATAATATTCTTAGTGAAAATAAAATCATTAATTACTGATTTATTTGGTGAAGTGAGGCAAAGCACTGACACCAGACCAGTTCCCTTTTCTGACTGAAAATCATGCATGGTTTAAAATATAAAATATGAAATGAAGAAGTGAACTTCTTTGTCTGGTTATCAGTTGTGAGAAGAAAGATTTNTATGCTTAAGTAGGACACTCTCTTAGGAAACATTTTTCCTTTATGGACTTCAAATCAATGCTATATGTACTGAATACAGTTCAGAGTGCAGTTTATTTATTAGACTTCTATTGCCAGTTTTTTCCGTATTTCCAAAGCCTGCTTAAGACAGGATTCAGTCAAACATTTACTTGGTTACACGATGCATTGTCCAGAGTGAGTGACATTTCATGCAACAATTGAAGAGGAAAAATTTATCATGCACCATTGTTCTTCCACTATGAGAGTCTCAGGCTATTTGTATAAATTCTGAAATTAGCAGTACCAGCTCACCACTGATCAGCACTGGTTCATTCCAAACTGGAACAACTGGGAATTTTGAATACCCCTCATGGCTATGCTTCCAGTAAACCTTTCCTACCTGAAGATACACCTGAGCCAGAAGACATTCATAGTGTATTCCAGTCTAACCCTGTTAAGTTGCAAGTAAACAAAAAACTTTCTACCTGACATTTTTTGTGCATATAAAGGTTTTAAAAATGGGTCAAATATGCAAGCCAAACAAAAATGTTTATAATAGTTAGTGAATAAGAAGTCAACAAAACTTTTATTTGCCATTTACAAAACTCTAAGATGCTCATGTGATTCTTTTTTCCAAGTAGCAGCATGAAGTTTGTTGTAATATAAACTGATTTTTCTCCCACTCAAGACTATTTTCTCCTTTTAATTTGAGGCTAAAATCTACATAGGGCAGGTCAAAGAGAAAGAGAGAAAGGTTACACTTCCAAAGATCTGTAATGTCGTCCCAGGGAGTTTAACTAGAGTTTATCTAGGAGAAACATGCAGAAACTGATGTTCTACTTCAAATATCAAGCACTTGACCTTTTAAAGTATAGAATTACTTCTCTTTGTGACATACTTTTCTTTGCTTTCCCATAGGTACAAGAATAATGTGCCCATTGATGTACAGGCTCACCCTGGCAAGTATATCATTCAAAGTCGATATGGGCTGCACTCCCTGGAGATTACCGAGTAAGGGAATATTAAATAATTTAACAAACAGCTTAAGCTGAAATGTTGCTATAGAATGAGACCTGCAAAATGTGAACATACCTCTTGGGGTTGTAAGAGATACCAAGTCAGGTAATATCAGAGATGTCAACTGTGGTGAATGCTGCCTTCTAAAGGTTGAAGCAGTTCTGGTTTACCTCAGTGGAGGACATGCAATTTACCTGCATTTTTTATCTGGATTATTTATCTGGATATTATATTTATGGCTGAGTCAGACACGTGGGGCATCTATTATTACTTTTTCCATTTATCTGCTTGATGAGTACAGTTAAACATGTAAAAATATGTGAGTTACAGAGTTACTGTTTTTCAAATATAGCAAAGTTCACAATTCTTACTGAAATGAAGAACAGAACTGAGATGTCCTCATATGTAAGAACTATCTTTAACAGTACTCTTCTTCCAAGAGGGAAGTTTTTGCACTCCTTTTGCAACAAATTCATTGAAAACATAAGACCTGATCAACAACAACCTGAATTTGACCATTTATATACTAGCAGGTGCCCTTTAAAAATATTTCATGCATCCTACCATTCCTACAAGTTCCATGTTATGCATCTCTTCACAGAAGATAGCAAATTAACAACGAATATTATCAGATATTTTTTCCTACTTTTTCTGTATTCCCAATTTCAAATCTGTTAGTGATATTTGAAAAGAGACATCTATTTCAAACTCTGGGGTTTAGCATTGAGAAAGATTTAATGGCTACAATGAGTCCAGTGTCTAGTGTGTCTGTCTCTCAAGCATTTACTTTATAGATTTTACCCAGATTTCTGAGGGTTTTCACAATCTAAAACACCAGAGAGGCTACACCAAGGATTAAATGAGTGCTCTGCCTAATAATTTCTATCATTTCAGATGTGATTTTGATGACACTGCCCAGTATCATGCCTCTGCCATGAATGTTAAAGGAGAAGTTTCGGTTTATGCTTCCCTCGTGGTAAAGAGTAGGTTGCAAAATATTTCCTTCAAGGTTCTTTGTGTTAAGATGTACATAACCAGTTTTGGTTCTGTGGCTCACAGAGCCTCTGCCTTTTGGTGACAGTGACCATTTTTGTCTTTTTCTGTGTAGGGTACAAAGGAGAAATTGATGCAAGTCTATTACATGCTAGAAATCTTTCCCTTTCTCCATGTAAGTTACAACATGTATCTTTGACACTTCCATTTATAGCTGTAACATCATGACACATGACTAAGCAGAATATTTAGCAACATTATTTTAAAAAGAAGCAGGTCTGGTTTGCAAGGGTGTGGAGCTCTACAATTTCGGATGATGTTAGCCTCACTAGCAGGGGGAAGTGGCTTTGCCTTCTAGGTCTGTTGGCTTATATAAGAAACATCCTTTTAATATTGCACTTCACTATGAAATAGAATCTGTCAAAGAGAGAACCACTTGCTCTTTTGCAATATGTAAAACATGGAATGGGGAAGCATGTGCCTGCACAGAGTAGGTGACTTAATTGTTTTCTGCTGCTTATGTGGTTCCACAAGCTGTGAAAATGCACAGAAAATGCATAGGAAAGATTAAATATCCAGAACCTAATTAGACAATTTTGGGATATATCAAGGTAAAAATTGTAGTTCCTTTTACTTGAGAACCTCACATTTTAACAATATGACATCCATGCTTCCATAATGATAAGACAATCCACCCACATATGCCATGTGGGTGAAGGTGCCCTAAGAACTCCATGAAATGTTTGACAGATGAGACTTCCATGTATTTCCAATAAAATTTGGGATCTATCTTCTTTATGGGAAAGAAAGGTCACAATTTGCATATATTCACTGATCACAGGAAGAGGGAAAGTTATCCGTGCAGGATAGTTGAGTAAAAGTAAAGTGTGACCTTAATTTTTATCAGCTGAGCTGTTTCCAAAGCAAACATGGAAGCCTCTCTGCCATGTATATATAGCACAAGTGAAAGGCACTAAGGATATTCTGTCCTGAAAACTGCACCACTTGGGGGACACAGCATTCAAAAAGATAAATTCAGGAGCAAGAATATAAAGAGGATTTTATATTAGTAGTAGCCCCCACAAAGGCTTATTAGCTTACAAAAACAAAGGCTGAGTGGACACATGACTGCCCTGAGATAGAGCAAGGAGTTAAAATGGGAAAAAGAACCATATAAGCTAAAGATCAACTTGACCTGAACAAATAATTAATAACAAATAGAAATCTTTTTAAGTTATAAAACAAACCCTATGATAAAACATTGGATTAGAAATTTTGAGAAGTCTGATATTAAATTCTGCAGAAGCCTCTCCCTGCTAAAATGAACTAGATGTAAAGCTAGAGTTGTATGAATGAAGAAATAGTCAATTCTCTGCAATAGAGAGGACATGCATTATCCAACACTGCAATTACCTCTGAAGATGATGACTTAATATACATATTGTTCCTATTTATACCTTGAACTTTACCTGTGACTGTATTCATAATCACTGAGTACTTTTTCTGCCTACTCTTGTCACAGAAGGAAAGAAAACCAGATAACTTTTTTCTCCTATACAGTTGCTGTTACCCCTCATGGCTATGCTTCCAGGTTTGAAATCAGCTTTGTCGACAAGTTTGATGTAGCCTTTGGGAGGGAAGGTGAAACAATGAGTCTGGGCTGCACAGTTGTCATCAACCCTGATATCAAGCGCTTCAAACCAGACGTTGAGTGGTACAGAAATGGTGAGAATGTTTGACAAGAAGAAATATAAACTTCTTTCCTGTAAATCTTTACTTATTTCAGCTTAGTTCAGTATCATTTGGTCATCGCTTTTTCAGGTTTTCCAGTGATAATATTTTCTCTTTTTCAATTAGAACTGTCTCATAATTTAACATTTTGAGTGAAAACACAGGAAACTGACCAAGCACTGTGAAAATGTCTTCAAGGGATTTTTTATTTCTTTAAAAAATCTAAATTAGAAGCATTTTTATCAGATACAACATCTATGTGCCCCATTTGTAGAGCTCATATCGCTTTTACTATTTATTTATTTATATGCCAAGATATTTTTTAAGTAGTTGCAGTGTCTTGTAACAGTTGATAAAGAACTGTTGCTTTCTGAAGTAATGCTTTGAAATTAAAGACAAATTTGTCATAAGAGCAGAATTAGATGTTATTTATGGCTATTTTCAAAGACAGAATGTTGTCTATAAAGAGTGGTCTCTTTTGTATTTCCAATCTATCCCAATATGTTCTCCATATTCAGAATCTCTTCCTCAGCAGATCCTGCTGGTTCTCATCATGAAATTCCCTAATTCCTAGGTGTTCTTATTACACCATCCAAATGGGTCCAGATGCAGTGGAGTGGGGAGCGAGCCTCTCTAACCCTGACCCATGCAAACAAGGAAGATGAAGGTCTCTACACACTACGAGTGTCGATGGGAGAGTACTATGAAGAGTACAGTGGCTATGTCTTTGTCCGAGGTAGGATACCCTCTTGTGCACAAAACTCCCTGCAGAGCTGAAGAAATCGTGCTGGAAAAATCAATCTCAGATATTTGAGGTGCTTCCACCCCCCTATAACAATAGAATAATAATTTTCTATTAATAGATGCTAGCAATGTACATTCCAGTTGATATCTCTGGAAAAAAACCATGCATGTATCAGGTTTTGGTGTCATGTGCCTGAAGACTTCTAAACTCCATTGACATTCTGAGGAGGAAATTTAGGGTATTATGTTCAGAGTGCTGAACATCAGTCATAAGGAGGAAAAATGCACATCATAAGTTACAAATGCTTTTTTGTAAGCATCCCGCTGCTAGCTAAACTGCACTATTTTTATCAAGATTTTCTGTGCAATTTGAGGGGTTCTCTCTAATGCAGGAAAAAATACAGTGAAATGGAAATGCAAAGATCTGTGCCTGCAAAGATCTGCATAATCTCATGCAGCAGAATAGGCTGGTGTCTGTCTGGAGAGCTGCTTTTCAGGAAGGGTCCTGGTGCACCAAGGCGAACATGTGCCCTTGTCACAAAGACAGTGGCATCCCAGGCTGCATTAGGAACAGCACTGCCAGCAGGCTGAAAGCTGATCCTTGCCATCTACTCAGCACTGCTGGGGCTCCTCTGGAATTCTAGATCCAGTTCTGGGATCCACCATACAAAAGAGACAGGGGCTCACTGAAGTGAGGCCACTGAGGGGATGTGAAGTTGATTTACAGCTTGGAGCATGTTTCACATGAGGAAAGGCTGAGAAATCTTGGACTGTTCAGCCTGGAAAAGAGGGATCATGGGAGGAGTTTGTCCACGTGTACTTTACTCCCATGATGGAGGGGAGTAAAGAAAATGTTGGAACATGTTACCCAGACAGGCTGTGGAGTCCACCCAAAACCTGATTTGACATGGCCCTGGGCAACAACCTCTGGCTGACTCTTCTTTGAGCCAGGGGCTGAACTAGGCAATACTTGGAGCTGTCTGCCAATCTCAACCACTGTGTGATTCTCTGAATTAATGCAGCTAAGAGTAGAATTAAAATGTAATTTTTGTGAATGTTGTTTGCTTATACCACCAAAAACTTCATTGAATATCCATTAAGAATTATTTCTTTAAAAGGAGCCATGGTTATCACGTTCTGTGCTGATTCTATATCTGTCCCAGCTGCTAAAAGTAACTGAAGTGTGTAATGGGTCTGGAAATTCTTGGCTCTGGGACCATGCCCGGAATGGCTCCTTGTTGCCAAGTCCAGCAGAACTGTGTGAGATTACAACCTGCCCAGAAAATACAACTGAAGCAGATGTTTTCATCACCTGAAGAAAGAGCCTACTGAAATGAGCTTCTGTGACAAGAAATAGGACTTGTCTTTCTTTGTTTATTTTACATTGTGCTGCCATATAAATAAATGATCACTCTCAGTCCTATTCCATCTTCTGGCAACACAGATGTGACCTGACTGAACCCACCACCCCTTTCAGTACAGTATCTCCCTAGCCAATGGGTGTGTTTACTAAATTATATCTACATTAATGATATTCTACATTTCTATTTAAATGGTCCCCACAATCTTGGTTGGCTACTGTATTCCTCATAGCTCCTCCTAAACTGTAGCCAAACTTGATTTAAGTGTCAGCTCTGGTATTCAAGCTGGGGCAGTTGTCTTTTTGTGTCACACACAGAAATCAGTGTATCAATGGAAGGGAGGCTCATTCAGATGGGCTTTGAGAGCACGTGTGGCTCCTCTGCCATGGCTGCAGGTCATCATTTGTCAGCAAGCCATCAGGGATGAAATCCTAGCCTCCTAGAGGCTGATCAGCAGTGCTGGTTCTCCCAGCTGCTTCCCAGTCTCTCTTGGAGAGAAACTGGTGTCTCATGTTCTGTCAGGTGCAAAATATGGGCAATGAAACCTTCTCATAAAGAGATCACTAAAGACATATTGTTATTACTAATAATGTTCTTAGTATTCTGTGATGTTAACTGGATGGTTTACTCTGTATGTTACCATTTTCAAAAATGCATCAAGTCACCTGTAATTAAAACCTGGACTCGGCAACTTTGGCACAGCTTCAAAAGCTCTGTGTGATGCTACTCTGCCTATGAGAGAAGTCTCTGTAAAGCGTGGCTGGGATTTTTTTTTTTAGGAAGACTATTGTTTTACTCAATGAAGCATATTAAATAATCTAATAAGGCATTTTCTTCAAGAAAGTCAAAATCATGAAAAATCGGGATTACTGCGTATTGTAAACAGACACCTGTAATGCCTTGAAACATGAAACCTTTTTGAGATCACAGGTTTATATGGAATATATGAATAATATTTATTAATTTTTTTAAATTCAGGTATATAGATCTTAGGTCTTCTTTTGAAGTAGCTCACAATTGTACAAATTGATGTTATTCTGCAGAGAAACAATTTCTCTTATTTGAAAGTCTTTCACAGAATCTTCCTGCAAAAGTTATTTTTTCCACATGAAAATTGCAGAATGTCACAAATCAGACTCTTTGTAAGCAGTAAACATTCCCCAGTGCCCAGCATTATGCCCTATTATTCAAAGCTTTAGATAAGACCTGTCCAGAAGCTGATGCAGGAGTCAAGACCCTTTGACACCAGCAGTCCCAGATTTGTGGTAAACACTTGAAAGAAACAATATGCTCATCCTTATGAAAGTTCTATTCCACAGTGATAAGGAATGTGTAATATAATTAAACTTCAAAAGGTTTTGGCACCTTTGCAGTTCATGGCCAACCAAAATCAAACAATGAAGGACTATGACTGAACTAAGATATTTAATTCTGTATTGTTATATCCACTGGGTGAATACTTTTAATTCAACTGTTGCCCGGCTGCCAGGTTTTTAGTTCAACCTGTGTGTCTCACAGCTCTCTAAACAGAATACATGGTATTAATTCTATTTAAAATGTCTAGGTGAATTACATTTACTGTGTGCTGTACCATATAAAACATTTGTAAATGTTGCAAAGAAAATCAAAAACCTAGAAAAACACTAGCAATATAAAAGCAAATACATTTTGACGCCAGTAGGAACACATTTTGGTCCTTAAAGATTAATAATTGTGAAAGAACTGTGGTTCACATTTGCAAACATATTTCTCCATCCTCATAGATGCTGATGCTGAAATCCCTGGAGCCCCTGGCGCACCACTGGATGTGCAGTGCTTAGATGCCAACAAAGATTATGTCATTGTCTCCTGGAAGCAACCCGCTGTCGATGGAGGAAACCCCATCCTTGGATATTTCATTGACAGGTCAGTGAGTGTGCTGGACTGGAGAATTCATATTGCTGCTCATTCCAACTCAAAAACCTAAAGGCACATTGAAAAACATGAGATAAAGCAGTCATTTATTAATTTCATTCTTGTTGCTGACCAGAAGAAAATTGATTTTTTTTCTTTTTATTGGCTTGGCCTGATCTAAATTTCATGGGAATAATCATATCTTGCTTCATTTAATTGCATAGAAAGGATTCTGTGAGATCTGCACAGCTCAGCTCTTGCTGGTTCCTCTGAGGCATGAGAGGTCTCAAGGTTTTGTAGTGTTTGGTAATTCTTCTCCTTCAGGCAGCTGCAGCTCCCTCAGGGCTCTCTTGGCTCTCTCCTAACAGTTACTGTGTACCAAAAAGCAAAATATTATCTCAAAAGGACTTGGATTTCTTTTCCAAATGCTGTTGTTATTCCAGCACTCAGATTCACAAGCTTCATGGAAATTATTTTTAAAAATATGACACCTCCGTGTGTTACACACAGTGGCAGGATCCTAGAAGCCTGTGATTTAAGAAATTAGGTCAGTGTTTTGAGATTTGCAGTGATGCTAATATTTGTTTGAATTTCAGTAACAGAGTCCATCGTATAAGGTTCCTCTGGGCTTATTCAAATGCATGTAAAAAACACATAAAAACTCTTACATATATATATGAAATATGCTCTTATATTATGCCTTTGAATATACATAAAGTATATATTTGTAATAAGAGGGTATTGCTTTGTGAAATAAATCTAACACTCCAATATAACTTTACTGTTTTGATAACTTTTGAGTGCCAGTCACTGCTGTAACTATGCTAGATCTAAGCTATGGGTCTGTAAAAATTTCATTGAAAAATCCTAAACAAAAGACAGGACTAGACTCTGAACAATAATATCTCATTTTAAAACTAGACTATTGAGGGATGTTAGCACTGAGAGTAACTGTAAGAGAAATGGCATTTCTCTTTTTCTGTTGTGTTCACCTCGTTTATTCTGCATTTGCTTCCAAATTCAAAGCTGTGTTACTGCTCTCCAGTGTTGGATCCCACCAAAGGTATTTAGGGACCCAAATATTCAGCCAGGGTAGCCTCTTAACAGCCTTGTGAAGTTGAGGTGGTGACTTGAGCCAGCAGGATTGGTCTGTGCTAATGGTAGAAGCAAACCTTGAGTATCCCTCGTCCCAAGCAGACACAAGCACCACAAAACTACTCTGAGTGGGATGGTAATAATTCTCAGGAGAGGTTCTTGCATGTACCAAGAAATCTGGGTAGAAACTGTAACCTCCTCTTTGGCAGATATCTCACCAGATTATCTCTTCCAAGCTGAAAGGTGATGTTTCTGTTGACCATGTTGCTGGATACAGGGAAGCCATCACCACAGGTTTCTCCTGCCTCCCTGAGCTGAAGGGGCTGCTGCTCATATCTTCCTTCTGCCATAAACCACCTCCTGGCATGTGTGAAGTCTTCACATTTGTGGGACCAGCAGCACCACTGGGTCCTGTCATTGTAGGGACTGCAGCCCTACACAGGTTCCATTGGAGCCCCAGTGCTCTGGTCTCTGAAGCAGAGCCTGACTGAGTGCCTGACTAACCCCATTCACAGCTATCTCTGTGCTGGGCTGGTACCAGAACCCACCCTGGGAGTCTCTGCACCCCATGAAGCCCAGCATCTTGTGGGATGTGCAGTGCAGCATTGGGCATGAATGATGAAGTAATGCCCTTCTGGCAACTGCAAGGGATGCATATTTCTGTCCCTTGGAGTAAGCTAAAGCTGACACTCCCTAAGCATACTTTGGAGGGTTTAAACAGTGAAGTGAGTCTGCTGTTATCCCTTTTTCAGTTCAGGAAAGAAGGCGTGCAGCTGTGAGGGATTTAGTGCATGCCCAGCTGGTACTTCAGCCTGATGCCTTGGTGCAGCTGCTTTGATGTCACCAGTATATAATTCTGCTGAGGAAACTGGTGCAGACCAGCCAATGAACACAAACAGATGGTGAAGCTGCAAAGGCGTGTGGGTGCCCTGAGTTAATGTTTTTTTCCTTCTCAACACTGCTCTTGCTGTTTGTATCTTTCAGGTGTGAGGTTGGCACCTCCCACTGGACCCAGTGCAATGAGAATCCCGTGAAGTTTGCCCGTTTTCCTGTCACTGGTCTGATTGAAGGCCGCTCCTATATTTTCCGCGTCCGAGCTGTGAACAAAGCTGGTGTCAGCCTGCCGTCCCGGGTGTCAGAGCCTGTGGCTGCTCTGGATCCTGCAGACAGAGCCAGGCTTAAAAGTAAGATGTGCTTTTTACAGGTTGCATGAAAGGTTTAAGAACTCGCAACTCATTTAAAAAAAACAAAAATAAAAAGTATGACTATTAACTCACAAGTCTTCAAAATCCCACTAGAGGGAGCAATGCAAAGCCAAAATATTCTTTGGAGATGGCTTTGCCAAGAGGAAATCATCTCAGTGCTCTTTGCACTAAGTGTTCTATCTGCTGAAATGGCTTTGGCTGACTGCAGTGTTATGCTCCAAACATGCAGGAAGGGGGGAAAAAGGCACAGGAGAGTTTAATTGCCTAGAGAGACTTGCTTTTGTTCAGCCAACAAAATAGCTGAACAGATCCTGTGAATAGTGTCTCTCTGAGCCACTGACAAGGGTGGCTGATTCTCTGCTCATGTGACAATCCGAGTCTTGCAATAACATCTGAACAATACTGGGACAGCCCAACAGACTCCAAGCTCCCAATGCTTTAAGGTTAGCTTTTTACGAGTCAAGGATATTTCTCCTGTGGCCTCACAATGTCTCAGATATTTTGCTTCCAAACCCACCTGTCTGCACATATGGCATGGTCATATGCCTAAAATAAATTTATACTTCTATCCAAAATCTATTTCTACATGTTTCTGAAGTTTTACAATTTAAAACGGTCCAATGTGAAGGGATATTATACATAAAGCTACAGTGCTCCCACAGTCCCAGCTTGTACAAGCTACTGTGTATAGTGCTGCAGCCAGATTATCTAGGTTTCCATTCAAGATAAAACAAAAGGCCAGAGGAAGGAGATTTGGCACTGCCAGGAAACATTGCACTCAGTCAGACTTGTGAAATACTAAGCCTGGGGAGGGCAGAGGGCTCTTCTTCTCAAAGGACAGCATGAAAGCTTCACAGGAGGTGAAGTCTGGGTTTGGTGGCCTATTCCTGTTATATCTCCTCCTCTTATCCCTCATAATCATTTCTCCCAACGTGCTCCCTCTCCTCTTTCATCTCCAAAACAGATCAGCCAATGTAAGGTGAACAATGTGGAGGCGGAGAACAGCATTTGCAAAAATTATCTCTGAAAGTGCGTTGACCTGGTTGAAAGCTGCATAACTGCAGGAGTGTGATAGCATATTGGTTGCTCAGAGAGACACCCAAATTTATCAAGTGGACGTGCTGAGTCAGGCTGAGCTGTTACTGTTTGTGACTGTGACCCTTGATTTAAAAGCTGGTAATGTGAGGGAAAGTGGTTAAAAAAAGACAAAACGCAGCCTGCAGGAATTTGGCTGTTCCTTTAATAAATGAGCTGTTAAACCAAAGGAATAGAGAATGGAGAATAAAGCTGAAACTAATTCTCTGAAAATGATGAGCTGAGTGAACCAAATACCTCAGCTTGTCACCTAGGAGACTTCAGTGACATTTCAGGAAGGAATAGATGTTTCAGTGAATTAAGTTTTCTAGCTATGTTAAATGCTGAGCTGCTCTCAATATTCAAGCTGGTAAGCCTAAAACTAGCTTGGGTAACTAGCAACAGCCATAGAATTAAATAAAAATGGAGCTCACAGGGATCTTGCAATTGTTAGTTTTGAACCACAAGAGAGTCAGTTTTCTCATTGTTCTCATTGTGTTATCTCTGACATTTGTTTCAGGTCACCCTTCTGCTCCTTGGACTGGACAGATTATTGTGACTGAGGAAGAACCTGCAGGTAAACACAGCCCTTTTGCCTACAAATGTCTAATGTGAAGCTGGTTGAGTAATTAGGAAAACTCTGAGTGAGTTCAGTGGACTTTGGCACACACCCAAAGTTTGTTGTTCTGAGAGTCACTTGACCTTGAATAACTCAACAACTTGGTTTTTGAGGTGAAGTTTCATTATTCAGGACCTAACAAAATCATGCTTAGAATTAAAAGAAGGAAATTAAAACCCAATATTTAGAAGATTTTTAAATCTACATTAAAAAAAAAAAAAGCTGAGATAAATTGATACTCTTATTTTTTAATTATGATGCTAATTCTGATAAAAAACAGAAGAATTCAATCTAAGCTCCCTCTCCTATTCTTCCCTGTCTTTCAGAGGGTGTTGTTCCTGGTCCCCCCACAGACCTCCAAGTTATTGAGGCCACCAAGAACTATGTTGTGCTTAGCTGGAAACCTCCTGGACAGCGGGGCCATGAGGGTATCATGTACTTTGTGGAAAAGGTAAAATTGGACAAAATCAGAATCATGCTGGGGAAACATTTTACATTTGTTTTGTCATCTCTTCCAAACCTCTGGTTAACTTTCGTTTCTGTCTGAGACTTGCAAACTAGGTCAAGGATTAGAAGTTCATCAAGATAAANATAAATGAAGCTTCTCTGGAAGAGGACAGATTGTTAACATTTTGGATGGAAGCATTTTACAAGAATTTCTTGTCATCAGCACTTTCTATTCCAGCTGCTTTTTCATGTTTATCCTCTGCATCAGCTTTCCATTTGCTCCACCAACTCANCCACAGACCTCCAAGTTATTGAGGCCACCAAGAACTATGTTGTGCTTAGCTGGAAACCTCCTGGACAGCGGGGCCATGAGGGTATCATGTACTTTGTGGAAAAGGTAAAATTGGACAAAATCAGAATCATGCTGGGGAAACATTTTACATTTGTTTTGTCATCTCTTCCAAACCTCTGGTTAACTTTCGTTTCTGTCTGAGACTTGCAAACTAGGTCAAGGATTAGAAGTTCATCAAGATAAAAGTCAAACTGTAGATTAAGAATAAAAGAAAGCTGGGAAATAGGAAAGTAGATGAAGAATGTGTCACACCCAGTAATATTCTTCCTGAATTGTGTCATTGACCTACCTGGAGTAGAGAGCACAAAACTAAACTCCTTCTATATTGTGAAAGCACATTGCAAAATCACATGCATATATATAT
>VZTB01007825.1:363398-392808 GCA_013397245.1 Thryothorus ludovicianus | reverse complement strand
TCTCTGGAAGAGGACAGATTGTTAACATTTTGGATGGAAGCATTTTACAAGAATTTCTTGTCATCAGCAGTTTCTATTCCAGCTGCTTTTTCATGTTTATCCTCTGCATCAGCTTTCCATTTGCTCCACCAACTCAACAAAGATCACAATTTTTTTTTTCTGCTCTCCTAGAACAGAATCAGTTTTAATTTCAGTGTTCTGCTTTCCTGAGATGTTTTTGCATGGCTGCTAGCCTAGAAAATTCTTCACACCATCACCCTTTCTACTTGCAACTCTTGGCTCATAAACTTTTTTATCAATGTTTTTTCCTATCAGTTTAGAGGTGTCATCAAGGGAGACATAAATATCTTCCCATTGTATGTTTTCCATCTCTCATACAAAATCTGGTCTAAATAAATTTCACTTAGCAACAGCCTTAGAGAGGATGAATATATGAATTTTGAGTTTCCATATAAGAAAGCTTTTTAATAATCGATTGCATGCTGAGTACTCAGCACTAATGTCACACAGTCAGATGAGAATTTGTATCCCTCAGAAATCAGAACCATTACTTGAAATTATACTTACTGTAAATCAAAGCAAAAAATTAATCACTAGTGTTAATGGTATAAGTGATCACGGTATGTAGAATTTCTAGCCATAGAAGTAAAAACAATTCTTGCAAATATATTTGCAAATAATTGCAAATATTTTTTTTTTTTTTTTAGGAAAATGAGGGTCAAATAATGATTAATTCTGAAAGTCATCTTAAAAACACTAAGAGTGCCACAAGAGCATCTATAAGCTAAATAATAAAGTTAGAGTTTTGCTCCTAGCATAATGCTGAATGTCTGCAAAGCCTGGGTGCAATTAATAACACCACTTCCTTGCAGTGGATAGGGTTTAGCTCTGGTATATTAAAACCAGTAAACTTTCATGTATGTTTTCTGGAGGAAGTGAACATCTGGCAGATTTGTAAGCTTTGAAATATGTTCATTCAGTGGAAAGGCCCAAAGAAGGGATGTGTCTCCCTGTTCTCCACAGCAGACATGAATTCAGTGGCTCAGGGAGAAAGCCTTGTTGTGTGAGGCGCTTCTGTTCTAAACGTGGTTTCTGGGTTTGACTGCAGTGTGTTGCTGGCACAGAGGACTGGCAAAGGGTGAACACCGAGATCCCTGTGAAGTCCCCTCGCTTTGCAGTTTTTGATTTGTCTGAAGGCAAATCCTACTGCTTCCGAGTGCGCTGCTGCAATTCAGCCGGAATCGGTGAGCCCTCGGAAGCCACCGAGGCCACGGTAGTGGATGACAAACTGGGTAAGCACGTGGTCACGTGTATCAAATTACCTCCATGGAAACTTTTCAGTTTGTGATGGGATTGTTTTGTCTGCAGGCAGATAGCTGCCCAGAAAATAATTCAAGTATGAAAAGGAGTCAGCGATTTGTTCCCTTTAGCTAAAATAATTTTTGTTTGGGTTGTTCAACCTTTAATGTAGTCAAATGACAGATGCAAACCAAGGAAATTATGCTGCAAATAATGATGCCAAGAACTGCAAAGACTGCAAATAGCAAAGGAAAATGAAAACTCAAGGAAGTACAAAAATATTTTGTTTTACTTAAAGTCTTTATTGAAAATAAGCCCAGACACCAGCAAAGTCTAACCTTCCTTGTTTGCCAAATTAAACAAAAGTGAAGAATTTAATACTTAGATGAAAGCAGAGACTATTTTCACTGGAAGAGAAGCCAAGATGTTCAATACAGTAAGTCATCAGTAGCTACATTTACATTAACAATTTGTTTCCAAATAGCAGTGCAGATTTCAATCCAATTCCCAAATGATCTCTGTTCACTTCATATTTAATTCTCAGAGCATTTGGATGCACATGGAATACATGTTTTAAGAAGAGTATAATGTCTCTTCTTAAAAAACACTGTAGATACCCTTTGCTACTTAACAGGAGCCTTGGTTTCTGGCTTATCCTGTGGGTTGTACAAGATCTTCAATGTGCACCTAGTGCATTTTCTCTTTCAGAAAGCTCCAAATCACATATCTGGTACAGATATTCAGCACAAGGGGATAAACTAAAAGTGATTTTAAGGAAATACACTGAATCCTAGGCAATACAGAAGTGACAAACCTCACCACCAAAAGCCTGATCCTACTGATCCTGCCCTGTCCTGACAGATTACTTAATTTAAATCAGAGCAGTTTTTTGAAGGTTGAATCTGTATTAATTATGGTAGCATAATGAAGAATATAATTTCATGCTTATTTTATTTGTACGTTTTAACTGGCAGGCCACTATTTTATTTCTGCTTCTCTCCCACAGACATTCCCAAGGCTCCTGGCCATATTATGCCGACTAGGAATACAGATACTTCAGTTGTTGTCACTTGGACAGAGCCCCCAGATGCCAAGGAGCTGGTTGGGTACTACATTGAGTCAAGTGTGGAAGGATCTGGTCGTTGGGAACCATGCAACAACAATCCAGTGAAAGGCACAAGGTAATTAATCTGAAACCATGGAAATTATAGTCACCAATATCTGATTTACTGGATATATGTGCTTTCCAGCCATTGGTAGTGGTAGAGCTAATCTCTCAGTGGTAGCCAGCAGGCTGGAATCCTTCTTGCATGTGATGCTCATAAGAAGTTATAAAAACATATTTCAAACTGTGAGTTTTGTCCAAAGAAAAATTATCATCAACCTTACATTAGAAATAATTAGTCAAGGGGGAAGAAACAGGGACATTGCAAATAAAGAAACGAGAAGCAGCTTTCTAATTCCAGCTGTTATACAGCCTATCAGTTTGATGGAAAACAGGACATTGAGGAATGACTGAAGTTACAAATGTGGAAAATTAAACTGCATAATGTTTGGAAGCAAAGTGCTTTGTTTTGGAAGACTGCTCTAAACATTTCTGGTCTGTGTATCTGGACTGTCAGGAAGACATGTGGATTATATCCCACTAAAAATATTACTTTCTGACTGCTCTTTCACTTTTAATCATCTGGAAATTAATGATCACTATTAAATATTGGGTACAAACCCACATTTCTTACCAGTTTGAAGCTTGGTCTCCAGTCAGAAAAAATAATCAAGATTTAAAACTTCCTGAGATAAATCAGACTTGGTTGCATTTGAAAGAGAATGTGCAGAACTTTTTCCTCAAGTGGACTGATGTCAATACAGAAGTAGTCCCTTCTTGTTGTGACTGATTCTGCTTATTTGTACTTGCTATCCATGACAACCCTTATTACAACAAGTAAGACTTTGCTAAATACTCCTGAACCAGCTTTGCTGTTTAGAAGGGCATTGTAAATGCTTAGTACATCAGAAGTACCTAAAACCTCACACAGACATAACAATTTCCTTTATGTATCCTTTAGTGCATTTATATTGCATTTATATTTATGTGTGCCATTATTACAACCTTTCTTATCTATTTCTATGAGTTGTATTGTAGTTATATGACAAATGGGTGCAGTTTCATGCTCTTTGCTTGTTTTTAAATATGAAATGTGACCTTTAATCACCGTAGAAATAAAAGTATTGTTCTGAGTTCCTGTCTGCTGTGATACAATACACTGCATAGGTTTCTACAGCTGCATTTTTAATCAGTGTGGTATAATGTATGATTCAGTCACATATAACACAGGCTGTCTGTTAACTCTTGGTCTTTCTGCTTGAGTCAATCTTAAAGCATTAGCTGTAGTTCATAGTTTGCCTTACGTAGTATATTTTGATTTTTTGAAATTCTGCACTCATCCTGGTGAAAGCAAATGACTGAAAAACGTCTGATAGAATGGGCAGGGAAAACTCTGCTTTGAAAATTTTGATTCAGGTTTTTTTTCCTTATTCCAAAATAAAACTTTGATTTTGTTTTTCACATTGTAGTTGCCTCATACACCATTGCACTACATCAGTGTTTGTAGTGGAATTATTACTACATTATGAAGTAGTATGAAATCAAAGTAACATGGAATAAAATACACTTAAAATACTTATTGGAAAATAAATGGGGTTTTAAACAAAAAAATTAATTTCCATACCACAATCTATTCCTAAGTAATTTTTCCCTGTCTTTGGAAATGTTGTTGTTTTCAGGGTGGACACCAGAGAAATTTTATGAGGCTTTTTCTTATGTGACAATTAGATAATCAAGTAAATGTCTTCAAATAAAAGAATTTGTTTGACATGGACTATAGTCACATACTGAAGCAAGAAAATGAAATACAAAAATAATTTAGCTCCTGTACAATGCCCTGTAATTTTTTTGAACTCTGCAGTTTTTCATTTATGATTAGAAGGGATTTATGGGAACCTGCGTTACATGTGTCTTTTACTTGTGCCATGAAAATATCCCACAAGAAGCAAATATAGGCCTTACCTGTGCAGATTTCCACATTTTTCTTTTAGGAAGTATGGGTTTTACATACTGGCAGAAGTAAGGTAGAACCTGTGGTAACACAGAAACTTGTGTAGTTTCAAGAAGGAGGGAGTGTTGAAATAGTGTGTCGTAAAAGAGATGAGTTTAGTCATTGTTGTGTGAATGAAGTGCCCAGATTCTGCATTCTCTGACCTTCACATGAGTGACTGGGGGTCATGGTTTTCCTTGGTCTTTAGAAACCAGAATAAATATCATGGCAGAAATGCTTTCTTTTCTGCCTTAAACCTTTCCTCTATAATACTTTCTAAGTATTCCTTGACTGCTTTGTTTTAGATTCATTTGCCATGGGCTCAGCAATGGTGAGAAGTACATTTTCAGAGTCAGAGCTGTTAATGCAGCAGGGCTCAGTGAATTTTCACAGGAATCAGAGCCTATAGAGGTGAAAGCAGCCATTGGTAAGCTATTTTCCATTGTCTCTTTCAATGGTAATTAATTAAGTAAATAATTAATTTTACTTTACTTTATTCAGCAATTATTAGTAACTAATTAATTGCTTTGTTTCACAATGTTGTCCACAAGTAATAATTTATCCATAGATCCTATAGTCTCACAGATGTAGTTTCACACTCACTGCACCCTTGTAGACTGTTCACCTTCACCATCCAGTTTTCTTCAGGTGTTTCTTGTGATCCACTGTATGAGAGCACTGCCAAGTTCACTTAATAGGTATCCTGTAAAATGGGAATGTCATTCTGATTCTGTAATCTGGTATATCACCTCTAATGCACACCATCCTATATAGAGTTAGTTCCGAAGAAATTTGTTTCCATGACTAAAACTAATAGTGCAATATGGCTCGTCTATAAACCTTCTATAACCCTGTGTGTTCTCCCTTTGCTGATGGATTGTTTCTTTTGCCACTGCCTGAACTAATCCATAAAGATTAATGAGATAATTGGACTAGAATAAATTGTATGTCTGCAACACCCTCACTCTCATTTGTATTGAAGCTGCATACCTCTCAACCTCAGAGCAGAGACATGTGGCCTAGGGCAATTTTGTGAGATCATCTTGATTGGATCAGAAACGTGACCCGGAAGATCTAATACTAAAATAATTGTAGCAAAGTAAAAATACTATTAACTTTATATCTCTTTTTCTGCTCTGAATACTAGACATTATTTAAAAAAGCATTATTTTTGAGCAGGCTGAGAGGTATTCCATGCATTTCAAATTTTCTTGAATTCAAGCTTAACATTTTGTGCATAAACACAGTGACTTGTCATACTTCAGCTGTATTGTTCACTGCATGCATTTCTTTACTCTGTTGCCTAAATGAAGAAAACAAAGAATGTGTTCTAAATCCAAATGTCTTTGCTGTTTTCTGGCAATTATAGGGGGAGGATTGCTTCATGGTGTGTGTCCTGAACTGAGTGGTAAAGCTGCTGGACTAACAGACCGCACTACCAGCTGGGGAGGCATGCATGAGGCCTCCCAGCCTATCTTTGACACAGATGCTTTGCTAAAATGCAATGCTAAATTCAATAGACAGACACTGCCCAGTAGCTGTGGCAAACTGGGGAGTACAGGAGACAGTAACACGAGAGAAATGGTTAAGGACGCTGTCACATCTGCACCACAAAAAGTTGCTGCTAAGCAGGCAAGTAAGTCTCGACCTGAGGATCTTTTGACAGTGGAAAAAGTTACAAAGAAGAAAGATACAGGTGAGAATTAATGAAATAAATAGATTTTGCTGCTTTGGTCCACTTCGGACTGCTGTAACTACTGTTCAACTGTGCCACAAGTGGACGTGCTCTACAGTGATGCATCTTCTATCAAACCCATTAATTATGTGCCCACCTCTCCATTAAGATCATTATGTACATAATGGTATTGAAGATCACTTCAAGAACTCAGTGGTTAATGAAAATGAAACATATCAATATGATTAGTAATTTAATGGCTTGTTTGACTGCATATTAGTGTATCCAGGTGCTATATTATTTCTAAATCACTTCAGTAATTTGTTAGGAATCTGGTTACCTAGTTCTCTGGGTTATATATGTGGGAAGGAAACAAAATCTGATTATGAGGGTAAGCATGAAAATCTGTGTTCTGTTAGGAAATATGAAGATCTTTTATGGATTTTAGCCTATGTTACATCTTTTCTGCTGACACACTGTGCTAATGAATGTTGTGTTCTACCTCTGACCAATAGTGATATGTAAGGAGGAAAACCTATCAAGTTATAGACATCTGCACTAAATCATGTTTTAAATTTCAGTGCCTAAACACCCATTTTGCCCAAGATATGTGGGACTTGAATTTCATTTAAGTCCTGGCACCTGACCAGGGAACTAAACTCCTCCCTAGGCCTCTGAAGTGAGACACAAAATGTTGAATAGGAAACAAATTAGAGGCACCTGGGCCTAGCTGACACCAATATAAAACATTACACACAAAAGAAAAAATAGATGATGTGGGATTTCCATCCAAAATATGACTTCAGGGGCACAAGTAAGGCTTTTCACTGGTATTTTACGTATTGGATGTGGACAAGCCTTTTCCTACTAGATACAGAAGAAATACAAGAAAGTGAGTTGGGATGAAGTGAATGATTTCTGTATTGTTTAAAAAAACAATCTAAAAAGGAGGATTGTGCCACGTGTTTTTTTCATGTAAGTTCCAGTAAGACATGTTCCATTTCTGGTCATACTGCAGTGCCTATGATCACTCTGCCTTCCATTAAGGTAAGATCACATGATGGGTGCAATGATAAAACTTGCACAGTGTATAAATTTAAAAGAAGAAAAGCAACAGACAAAGGCAATTCTTGGGAGGAAAGAATGTGAAACTATTTTTTTTTTAAAAAAAAGGAAGTTACAATGAATACTGTATTGCAAAAAGGAGTTTGCTTTCTGTAAAAGAAAACAAATCATTGCATCTCCATTTTTTTTGCTTTTCCCACAATGCTGGTTTTAGTTCCTCATTTTTCACAGAGTAGAGTCCAGATCACTTGCATCAGAGCTAAAATTGCAACACATTCTTTTGCTATGTACCAGTCTGCTTTTCAAAAACAGGGGATCCTGAAAACTAATTCCTATGCAGTTTGGACTTGGCATTTGGCTTGTGGAAGCTTTTATCCTGCATTTCTTTTTCCAGTTCCAGAAACTTCCCCTGAGCACATAAATATTGTCCTAATTAGGAAACACAGGGTAGGAGCCGCCTGAGCACGGTAAGTGAAAACAGATATTGAAATATTGCCTCCTACTGATGCGTTCTTCACATTGGAACAGCTGCTCCATCTCCACCTTATGACATCGTGGTGCTCGAGAGCGTCCGCGACTCGATGGTGCTGGGATGGAAACAACCTGAAGCCATTGGTGGAACTGAAATCACCGGCTACTACGTGAACTATAGGGAAGTGGTGGATGGAGTCCCTGGGAAATGGAAGGAGGCCAACATTAAGGCTGTTACTGAGAGGGCATACAGGGTAAGAGTTTAATGCCAGTTGTTGCTGGGGGAGCAGGCAGTATCTTCAAATCAAATCTCACAGGTGGGTTGGGATGAATTATGATTCAGTGTGCAGATAACAGTTCAGGGGGTTTTAATTCCATGACAGTAAATTATTTTAGCCCTATTAAACTTCTCTGCAAAATTGTTTGTACACTTATTTGTTAGTCTGGCACCAACTGTTGTCTGTAAATTCACTGACATAGTCTGATATTTTGTAAGTCTGGCCCTCACAATAAAAGGAATTCCTACTGGTTTGGTGGACATATACCAGTGCTTGCTGGTGCTGAAACCAGCTCTGTGCCAGCTGCTTTTTTTGATCAGTTCTCGACCCAATTTAGAGAAAGTGCTAGCTACACCTCGTTGAGCCGCTTTAGAAATGAAAAGCAATGCCAGGATTGAGTTTCACCCCACTCTGAGGACAAATCTTGCCTTAAGTGAACTTGCTCCATACCACGAGACAGACTAAGATGATTGTTGAGCAATACCCGGTTTCCTCCAAGGCTACCAAAGTGTCTACCAATAGGAAAAGGGGGCTGCAATTTGAGTGCGATCACTCCTGTGTGCACCATCACTGACCAGAGGAAAAGCCAAGATAATTATCATGTTAAGGCGTCAATAATGCTTCCATCTTCAGGCACACTTAAAAGCATGCTCATGTTTTCAAAAATTGTCATTGTGACTTTCTTCTGAAGTCCTAATCCAAAGTTAGTAAGTATCATCTTATTGATCCTGCAGATCCAAGACCTGAAGGAAAACATGGTGTACCAGTTCCAGGTGGCTGCTGCTAACCTGGCAGGGGTTGGGACACCCTCCAAACCCAGCAAGCCCTTCAAATGTGAAGAGTGGACCATTGCTGTTCCTGGTAGGATCCTGAGTGGAACACAGCCCAGGGGTGCTCTGGGACTGATTACATAATGCAGGCATTTTGCAGGGGAGTCAACAGGACACTGAAGTTCATGGCCAGGCTTGAATGGTCAGCACGTTGATTTAGTTCCATTACAGTGATGCCTTACATAATGCCTATTTCATTAGTAGCATTTTACAAGCAACTTCTTTAGTTTTCTTTATCTTTCCTTCTTAGTTCTTCTACCGTGTCTGGGACTTTGCTTTCTAGTTTAAGTGCTAGACATAAATACCTGTCTAAGGTACAAGGCAGAGAAGAATGGGGTCTTGTAACCCTTGTCTAAATGTATCACTACAAGGCCAGATCCCTGACCTTTTAACATTCATTGAAGTGAATGAAAACAACCTCCACTGACTTCAGTGGACTTTAGACCAGTCCTTGAAGCAGCACATTAGCTTAATCATTAACTTATTTCCCCGAGTTTGGGGATTATTTGTCCATTTTGTAAGCTCATGAATATTTGATCAAGATACCAATCTCAACCAATCAGATTGTGTTTTGGGTTAGTCTTTTTAGTTGGCATGGGTTGTGTTTATATTGGTATTAGGTATGATAGAGAGGACGTAAATGTTTTATAAGTTCTGTGTACAGTTCTGTGTTCTTTCTGTCTGGTTCTGGTTCTGAAGTCTTATGCATTGATCCCTTTGGGATTTATTTTGACACCACAACCCCAACTTTTACATTTCAGGGCCACCCCATGATGTCAAATGCTCAGAAGTTAGAAAGGACTCTCTGGTTCTACTGTGGAAGGAACCAGTTTATTCTGGTCGTAGTCCCATAGTTGGTTATTATGTTGATATGAAGGAAACTGAAGCAAAGGAGGAACATTGGAGAAGTGTCAATGAGAAGCCCCTTCAAAAGAAATTCTTGAAGGTAAAAAGCTGAAGATTCAAATATTGGCATAACAGCATAACCTTGGGGAAGTCAGACTTTGATAGTATCACCCTGTACTGATCATGGCTCCACTTAAAGGAATACTCAGTATGATACATAATTTTGTAGAATGGCTTCTTAATAATTGAACAGCAGTATCACAGTTCTAGAGATAAGTCTGAAGTAGAGATAAGTCTTTTTATGCTTTTCAGAATATTTGAAAGACAAGTAATTTTAAAGTGTGATCCTTTCATATATGCTTTAAAGGAGTATTCCCAGGTGATATAATGTCAGTATAATTCCTCAAGTCATTGCAATTAAATCTGTACTATTAAATTCCCTCTTGTTTCTAAATAGGTGCAGCTAGCACTTATTACCCTGATAATTTAATTTTCAAAAGCCAGCATTTACTGCAGTAAAAGGCTATGATGTTTCAGAGGTCAATGTACACGAGTTAAAAACATCCTGTTCCAAAAACAATGCTCTATTGCTAAGAAATCAATGACAGCAATGATGCTGCCTGAACATTAACTATGCCCACAAGGAAGGAGCAAGCCACACAGGTTAGTCATGTCACTCTGGAATTTAATAAAAAAAAAAAAAAAGAACTGGTAAAGAAACAAAACAAGAAAGGAAATAGAATTGTCAAATACCCAGACTGATCTTAATAAGTGTGAAATTAAGATCAGAGTTTTGCAACACACCACTATATGTATATTTGGTTCCTCCAGATTGGTGGCCTGACACAAGGTGTGAGCTACGTGTTTCGTGTGCGGGCAACAAACCAGGCTGGCGTTGGGAAACCATCAGATGTCACAGATGCTGTCATAGCTGAAACACGACCAGGTTCGTTGGAAAGGCTTTCTCTTTGTCATCATATTTACACTGGTTCCTGTTTGTGCAAGGTGTTTATCTGCGGGCTGCATGCCAAGAATCTGATCCTTCTCAAGTCAAGCTTTTTATGAAGCAAGATATGAGTTGAGGGCCATATCTTAAGTTCCTTGTCTGGCATATTTTAAGGTCAGAACAGATTTTCGTATCGTAACTACAGGTTCAGGAATATAAAGATATAATTAAGTTGTAAAATTTGCATGTCTCTGCAGGTAGCTGCATAAACAGAGGACCCAGTAAAATCAGCTCAACCAAGCAATATTACAGATGTAAATTTTGCCCTTCCTGTATTAAACTGGTTGTTTATGCTTTATCATTCTCCTTTTCTTACTGTGCCTCAGGAAACACTGAAGAAACTACATTTTTTCCCTTGGTCTTTAAAAGAAAGGCTTTAAAAGCACAGAGAAGCCACTTTGAAGACCACTTTCAGTAGTGAAATTCTTTGTTTGAGTCATCCTTGAAGGCTAGCTCCAGTGTGTCTCTAAGATCAGCAAGAAACACAGGAACCAGTGCAGAGGCAGCATCTCCATAGCTGGAACTTCAGCAACCCCCTGGAGTTCCTGTAGCTGTCCAAGTAACAGAAGTGACTGGTCAGATACAACACTTTTTTGTCACCAAGCCCCCAACAGAAAACCCAAGTATGGACTTGGTTTCTTCATCTATGGACTATTTTAGAAGTGCAGGGTCCTATAAAAGGTGCAAAAATGAAATCCCAGATATTTTAAACAAATCTAGTATAAGGTTAGTATAATATAAGAAGGTACAAGGGTACAGCTCAACATGGATTTATCATACACCCTCTTGTCCTCTGACAATTTCCTTCCTACACCTTGCAAACTTAGAATCTCTGGGATTCTTTCCCAGTTTCTGACCCCCAGGTTCATTTCTACATCCTCCTGCTCAGCTCTCACAGATGCCCAATCCATATGACCAGGGCAGCAAAAATTCTAACAAGTATTGAGTTAGAACTCAAGTGAGGCTGTGAGTGAAGAAAGCCTGAAAAAGGAGGTCTGAAGCAGGGAGTGTAAAACAACTGGAAAACTCAGATTAGGGAGACTGGGGTGATTGCTATTGAGCTGGAGTGGGAAAAAGGGACAGGAAGAAGTAGACAATCAGTTGAAAGCATGTAAGATTGGGATAGAAGGACAAAAAGAAAGTAATTGTGTGAACAAGAAAGGTTTGAAACAAGATCTTCGAAAAATATAGGAAATACCATTTTAGATATTTCTTGCTGAAGCAACAGGGCTATTTCTATCATCTGCAAGTGGAGTAAGGCAAACCTTAAAAATTTGTTTCTGAAAACAGCTATGTACAGCAGCCACTCCTAAAAAGATAATTAAGCCACTGTTAATACTAAACTTTTGGCTTTGTCTGTTTGCATTGAGGGTTAATATCTGCACATCATACATTTGATAAAACATTGTCAGAACACTCTAAAAGTGTCCTAAATAAAGGAGTGACCATGTTACTACAATTGAAAAAAAAAAAAAATACAAACTCTTGTGAAGATGACCAACATCCCCCCAAAAAGTTGTACACTGTTTTCAGTGTTCACTCAAATGAGGTGAACTTGAGCAGAGCATTTGGTTTACAGACCTTAGCATTAGAGAAGGAGGGCTCATAGGTATGACGTTTGAGGATCACCAGAAAGTGAGGATTTAGCCCAGTGAACACTCAGGGAAACTGAAAATTACTCACGTGTACAAATCTACTTGACCCATATTTTGAGCTGAGCTCTGCTGATACAGAATCCACCAAACTAAGCTTCTTAAAGGTATTAAGACAAAAACTTATTAAAAACAATTATTTCATAAAACAGCCTCTTGAGCAGGCTTCCACCTTTTTTACTCTAAGCACAAAAATGTCAAGAACAATCACACCATTTTTAAAAAATTCTCACAAATCTTTTGGTGCTGCCCAATGAATCATGCCTCTATTATCATCTTGGATGGTGACAAAATATTGTCAGGTCTCTCTAGACAGTTCCTGCTGGAATGCTACTTTTGGCAAATGTGTGAAATCACAAGTCAACTGAGATTTTTAATCAATGAATGTAAGAAAATAATATCCTGAATGAAAATACCTGCTCTCCTACAAAGGGTGCCAGTTGTGTTTATCCAAAGAAATGTATAAATACCATGATCCAATATTTTACATCCACTTTCTTTTCTTTGAAAATCATGTTTGATTTGTACAGTTATCTTCTAAAATTTCATGAAAAATCCAAACCATGTAAACAAATACCAATCCAGGCTACTTTTGATCTGTAACTTTGGCTTTTGACAAAAACACTTTGGCATACGTGGATCTCACAGGAAACAAGAGAAATCTAAAAGCAAACTGCAGCTCTTCTGCATTACTGCCATTAGTCCTTATTTATCTTGATACAAAACAAAATTAGATTATGAGCAAAATTAGATTATGAGCTTGCCCGAGACACTTAAGAAGGGCCTGAAACTCAGAAATTGAGGAAACTGCCCTATTCAACTTTTTTGACTGGCTGTATTCACAATGATGCCATTACCTCTAATGTATGGAACATGTCTGCTTTATGTTATTTTTTTCCTTTCAGTGCAATAAAATTCTCAGATAAATGGAGATATGGTATGACATCTAAGTATTTTTTTTCTTACTGTGATTCTAAGAGAAGCTCTGGATGATATGTTGAAACCACCAAGCTATCTAGAGAAGGGAAATTAAGACTGATAGTATTATGGCAGCTTCTTTGGCTCTACTTTGCAGGATAGGTGGAGCGAGGTCTTCAAATATGGTCAGTAATTTAGACAATTTTTTTTTTACTCATATAAATATTAGAGGTAAATTCCATCATCACTTGGAAATTAATGGTATACATTATTACCATAATGCTTTAAAACAAATGTAGAAGATTCTATTGTTCAAATTAACCTTACAGCTGTAATTCTTTCCATGTCACATAAAGTGCCACATAAAGTTTCATGGGCTAATGGCCTAAAGGAAACTAAACACTAATGAAATTTTAAGTGATGAATTTTGCATATAATAAATTAAATTATAACAAAAAAATGCCAATATGCTGTTTCCTAGTAAAATATTTGTACTTAATATGCTTCACTACTGCAAGGGCTGGTACACAGCAGCCCCAAAATGGGAATATTAATCTCATCTTTCATTAAATGCTTATGGCAAAGTGTGATGACTAAGAAAGCTGTGTGTACACAGATTGTCATGACAGGAGCTGCTCGCACTGCTGGAAAAAGTGTGTATGGTGTTAGGACAATGAAACACAGAAATCTCCTACTATGCTTGAGGGTCACTAAGAATTATGCTGAAAATAAGGCATTTAATCTCAGTGCCAGGGATAAGGCTCTTGTCCTTAAAGTACAATACTTGGTGGAGAAAGCCTGTCATTAGTATTCTGGGCAGCCCAGAATTGTCTTAGCCCAAGTAATAGGACATGAGTGCCCTATTCACACACGAGATCCAGCTCAGAGCTGTTCAGAAAAGAAGGCTGGATGTTCTCCAGCACCTCTCAGTGCACATGCTCTCCCTGACATTGTCAGACAAATTGCTGAAATGAACATTAATGCCACAGATGACAAGCTCACTGGGTTGCCCAAATCTCAGATGAAATTCCCTCAGCTCCCCTGGGGTGTGAGGGAGCAGAATAGAGGTGCCTTCAGGTTGCTGACCCAGGATTCGCCCCCAAGGCCTTTTAAAGGACAAACTGGGTCACCCTATCCAGCTCAACGACTGAAGGTACTGGCAAGACTGGGTGGGTGACTTAAGCAGCTAATTGCAAATATTCACTCCCTTTGTGGGCCCAGGATTAATGGTGCAGACGGCAGCAGGGCTGGATGCCAAGCACAGCAATTAAACCAACCTCCCTGAGTGAAGCCAGTGTCACCAAAAATGTGCCTGTCACAAATATGTGCTGCTGGGGCACCTCGACTGCTTCCTCTTCTTCACCTCTTAAAATGCTCAGATTTGCCTATTATTCCCTGTGTAGCACTTACCCTACTAGAGAATAGGAAATCCATGCTGTATAATGAAAGCTCTAACTACCCCTTACCATGGAAAATATTGCTATTTAATAGCTCATACACTTAGTGGATTTAGAGTCTTCTTTTTTTCTCCCCATTTAGGCTTTTTCATAGCAAATATTGCAACTTTCGTATATGCTTTGATGCTTAGATTCAGGCAAATAAATCAGTTGATTTATGATGTGTTTTAACCTGTGGATTAGAAAAAGAACTGCTCTTATGAATCAAAGACCAAGGATATCTATGAGTGCAGCAATTTATGTTCCAGCTGAGAAAATGGCAAGGATCTGCTTAATTCACTCTCTGAATGATATCTGTAGAAATTGGTTTGCTGACTTCTCTGAGAAACTGCAATTGCTTTGTTCTGCTCTTTAAGGAACCAAGGAAGTGGTGGTTGATGTAGATGACAATGGAGTCATTTCCTTGAACTTTGAATGTGATCAGATGTCTCCAGACTCTAAGTTCATTTGGTCCAAGAATTATGAACCAATTGAGGATGACCCTCGACTGAACATCGATAGCAAAGGCGGAAAGTAAGATCCTCAGGTGTAGCAATAGTCTCATATTTGAGAGATCTAGGCTGTCACAGAAATCCATCCTTTTAATGTATGACCTCAGGAAGAGTTAAAACTGCCTCTGTTACTCGATGGTTACTTCCTGAGAATGCTGTTCTCCAGTAAATCCATACCCAGACCATTTGGACATTGTAGCTTTCACAGAATGAGTCAGATCTCCTCTGTAGGTGCTTTAGTCATCTTTAGGCATGGGGAGAGAAAATCTGTGCCCTGTCACCTTATAACCTGTCAGTGAAGGCAGATGATGATGATGATGATATTATTATTAATATCATCATCATCATCATTATCATTATTATTCCTATTCCTATTCCTATTATTTTAAATCTCCAAGCAATAAAAATAATAAACCAATAACATTCTCTGGCATCTTCCAAAATGCTTTTGCCCTTTAATGGAGCTGTAATCTTTGGAAGTGCTACAGTAAGCAAGGCTTTATTATGGCAGCATCATCATGGCCTGATTTAGTAACTTATAGAACATCTCCAAGCCCACTCTGTTCCTTCCAGCTTTCCCCAGAGGAAGACAAGATGAATGCACAGGTTCAGCCCAAGAAGGGCCTGTGTGCTCTCCTCGAATAGAAGCCATATCAAAAGAAACAGTGGCCCACCACAGTCATGGTGCTGCCATATAGAATCTGAGTAGGCCTGTACCTACAGTATCCTTCCAGGGTCATCAAAGACTTGACAACGTCTTTTTTTTTTGGTGCCATCACCATTTGTACCACACATGGTAGGACTTACTCTGATTTATAGATGACAGAGCTGAACATTTGCCTGTTCCGTCAGAGCAAAATCTAACACAAGGCTATTCATATCTGGTATTCTAGACAGAAAGGAGGGGTTTGGTTCAGATGGATTTCACCTTTTCATCACAATGCTTTTTCTTCCCCTTATAGGTCAAAACTTTCCTTTAAGGATCTCGGAGAAGATGATTTGGGAATTTACTCTTGTATTGTCACAGACACTGATGGAGTTTCATCAAGCTACACAATTGATGAGGAAGGTAGACACAATGCCTGCTAAGCATGCCTAGTTTGCTTTCACATCTGATTTTCCCTGCTGCTGTGTCTCTCAGATCCAAAAGGCATGCACACACCTCATATTGATTCTTCTACATCTTTTGCAGAAATGAAACGCCTGCTTGCTCTGAGCCACGAACGCCAATTCCCAAGTAAGTGAATCAATCATGTCTGTAGGGGAGAGCTTTGAATGCAGTGGGGTATCACAAGCCTGATCTAGTTGAAGATGTCTCTGCTCATAGTGGGGGACCTGGACTAGATGACCTTTGAAGGTCCCTTCCAACCCAAACCATTTTATGAGTCTGTGATCACAAAGCTCCTGGCACCATCAGCTATAGGGGTCACTATAGTAATTTCAAGTGAAAGTGGGTTTGGAATGAAAAATAAAGGTTCTTTTTTTTCCTCTGCCTCTTTCAGTACATTTATATATTACTGATATTCTTCCCAAACTATTGCAGGCTACTAAGTCCATATAACATCTGGAAAATAAGTATAATATTGGCTTTGCTTCTTCTGCTGAACAGGCTTTAATACTTACTCAGCATGCTTGACCTGATTTGAAAACCAGAATTTGAAAACTTTTCTAATTTTACTCCAACAGAAGTTAACATAAGTTAAATTTAAAGTTATCAAATTTGGCAAGTATAGTAAATTCAGCTGTAATGATCTGTATGTACCGAATTTTGCTGTTGAAATTCATTCTCTCCCTCTTTCCTGGAACATTTGACAAAATTTGAACAAGCTTTCTACTCTTGGGATGGTATTTTTGTCAATTCCACAGACATTTATGATATCCTGGTAGTAGCCTGATTTGGTTATTTTATTGGAATATTACTTGAATAAATGGGGGAAAAATAATATTGCATTACATAATGAATCTTAACACACACAACAAGATGAGACCTAAACCTGGTGTCATCTTCTCCCACTGTATTCTCTTCTTTTTCATTCCAGGCACTAAAACCCTTGCCTGTATTTTAAAACCTTCAGCTTAGTGCATGCACTGCTGGCACCCTTTCCAACTCAGCCCACATCGCACCTCTCAGCCCAGCCACTCCTTGGCTACAGAAATGGCCTGTCTTTGCCTACATCATCTCTCTCATTTCCTTCTTCATCTGTTCCTCACCAGCTCTACTCTCCTCAACATACTGTGTCACCTTTTGATAGCTTAATGACAGCCCCAACAAACCCTTGTTTACTCCTGCGCCTCCCAATTATCTTCTAATTATATTTTCACACTAAAAGTTGGTCATCACAAAACCTTGCTGCTGTCGCATGACCTTACTTGCCCTGACCTTTCCCTTCTGAGGACTCTTCCATATTTTGTGTCCACTACCAATGCCACAAAATAAGCTCCTCGGGACACAGATCATATCATCTTTTTCTGCACTGTGTTAGATAACAGCACACAGATCATTGTGCATGAGCTTCCAGAAGGCACAGGCAGAAAAGGGAGATCATTGCAGAAAGCATCCTTAAGGAGCATTCTGTCTTATATGCTTTGGCCACTCTGGGCCCTTGTGTACACTTCAAGAAAAATGTATATTTTTCAACTAGGGGTTGAGATTCAGCTGTTTGTACTTCTGAGTAGCAATTAATGGAACTTCTGCTTAGGAACACATGCAGCCAGTAACTCAATGGGAAAATGGGTTGCTTGAATACCAGCCCTACAGAACACAACTATGTATGGGTACAACAGTGTGTTGGTAAAAAGAGGTAAAAAAAAACTCTTCCAACTCCTCAATTTAGCAACTGCCCGAGGACTGCCTGCCAAGGGCCGCCAGTAATTTGTAATGCTATACAAATAAGATGTAAAACCACTGGAAAAAGCCTAAAATAGCTCTTGGTGCTTATGGAGACATTTTAAATAAGACTTCTGCTCATGGCAGACTATAAGGCAAACTTGTCCAGTTCCTTTAGGCTGAGAAGTGATCAAGCTTTTCTCCAAAAAAGAATCCTTTTGCATCTTTTCAGCCATTTATTTAACAGCTGAGATACTTTTCTCCCTTCCATGTTAGACTAAGATATTCTTAGTTAATAACAGGCAAGGCAAGTGGGGGTTTAAAATTGCTGTAGAGCTGACAGTGAGACAAAAGCAGTGCAGCCTGATGTCTATTCACACTCCCACTTGCTTCCTGTAGCATTTCAGTGGCTTTGTTTTAAGAAATTATGCAAGCCCTGAGATTCCTTCTGTTTCTTACACACGAAGTGATGGGCTGGGTGAAGAAGGCTCACATGGACCATCCGCACAGCAGGGACACATTTCCATGGGCTGTCTTTGTCTCACTCCCTCATAGCAATGCTGCCCTTCCAGGCTCCAGGCTCTTCCCTCTCTGGTTAAGCATGTGCCTTTTCCATAATTCTCTTTGTTTCCCTGTGAGTGTTGCCTCGCCTCCCAGGAGCTTTGTTTTTGTCAGAGGCAGACCCTGTGCCACTTGGGCACTAAAAGCACACTTGTGGGTTTGGAGTGTGGGAGGGAGAAAGAGTGAGTGTGGCAAAGGAAGAGCTGAGGGATCCTCACCCCGTAAGTCTGTTTGGCAGTGGAGTGGGATGGCAGCTGTGCTCCAGGAGGCACCTCAGACATTTAGAACACTGCAAACAGCAGGATGAGAGGAATCAGACACCACTTTTGCCCCAGTCCTCTCCTGCTGCGGCTGAGCCTCTGCAAACACTGAGCTAAAGAAACCAGCCTGCCCTGGGAGGTGTGTCTCTACACTACCACCAGGCTGTATCATGTGTTTTGCAACGTGTTTGTGCACCGTCCTCAGCTGTTCCATGCTACAGCCTAGCAATTACACTACTGAGAAAGCAGAGCCTGGGGGAGAGCTCACACACAGCGGCACACAAAATCCTGAGAGTGTGATTTTTACTGAGATTCTGGGCATCCACTAAGACAGATAACATGATGGAAGTCAGTGAGATGAGCAATATGCCCCAATACCAGAGAGTAACTACTCACACTTAATGCTACTGACTATGGTATCTTAAAGAAAAGTTAAGTGAAAGCAAGCTGAGGACTCTTACTGGCAGGAACTAACGAACTAAAAAAAGAGTTATCTATGGTACATTATTTTTACATTTTTTCCCCCCTGTTTACACACTGAATTGTTTTATATGTGAGGTTTTTGGTTATTTATAGGAAAAAATGTACAGGGGAGACTGAGGATGTGTTGAGATATTTAGTGAATTCTGGAGATGGAGGTTCCCCTCAACAGAGGATAAGAGTGTTTTCAAAAATATCCCAACCTACAGCTCAGCAGCTGTAGCTGTAGCTTTCTGATCTGGCTTTGTACTTGGAGTTTTTTTGTGTTTTGTTTTGTTTTGTTTTTTTCCCCCTCTGAGTCAGTTCACTGTCTTACAGTGACAAGTCTTTAAACATGGGTCTGCAACATACAGACTCATGTAATGCTGCACAGATACTTGCAGTTTGCATTTGAAATAGCCTTGTTTTAGAATGGAGCATAACTCAAATCTTGAACAGTTTTAGTTTGGACAGGCCTTGTTATTGAAGGATCAAAAGACTAAATCTCATCTGTCATTCTTTGTATATGTGGGTGGAGAGGCATTCTGTCTATATGAAGAGCTGTTGTGAGCTAGTTACCTTGCATACAGTATTTTGAGTATGGAAGGATTAAGTGGCTTTCTGGCTGTGGCAGACAATAGTTGTTGGGGCACAAGCAAAATGTATGCATCATTCCTTTCTTTCCTCTTTGTAGCTGTCCCACTTATCTCTGAGCTGGCAGTGGAAATCTTGGAAAAAGGAGAAGTGAGATTTTGGCTGCAAGCTGAAAAACTGTCTGGCAATGCAAAGGCCAACTTTGTATTTAATGATAAGGAGATTTTCAATGGAGAGGTAAGACTTTTCACTGCTTACATGTGTTTGCAACTTCATGAGTATCAATGAGGATTAGAGTCTCCATCTTCAGTATAGTTCCAAACAGTGTTCCACTGCTGCATTTTCATGAGAAATAGTATATGTCATGGAAAGCATGGTTGGAAAGTTTTTATCCATAATTCTGAGCTCCAGATGTATTCTACTGGATTTTACAAAGGGAACTTATATGCCTTCCTATCACTTTTGAACACCACATATTCTATTAACATTCCTCTTCAAGAAATCCCTGATCCTACCTTTTTCATCTATAGGCCTAGAATACCCTTGCTGTCACTTCAATTTTTGGTTTGAAGGAATTTATTACATCACAGAAAATTTCCCAAATGGTTGTTTCCAGCTGAAGAACTCATCACCCCCAAAGACAGGACATGACATGATTTTGTTGCAACATTGAAAACAGATAGAAGGCAGAGATGGAACATTCTAGACACAATCTTGTAAAATATAATCACCCTCAAAGAAAGCATTATTCTGAAGAGATGCAAATCTAAACCTTTCTAATGAAGAAGAACATAGTAGTCGTTGTGCAATAGGCATGTCATGTGCTTATACAGCATCAGTAAACAGATTTATTTCTTTGGTTGTACATTTGGAGCTCAAGCTAGAGATAGTAAATCTAGAATAAGATAGGGATCTGAACAAATGGGAACCTGAAGAAGTGGGAATTCACATAAAGAAAACAAAATTTCTCCTAAAGAGACCATTATAATGCTTCACAAATATTTTCTGTCTCTGACATGTATTAATTGTTGCTTTACTTTCTACTTCTGCAGAAATATAAAATGAAGGTGGACCATAATACCGGCCTTGTTGAAATGATTATGGATAAACTTGAGGAAAAGGATGAAGGCACTTACACGTTCCAGCTGCAGGATGGAAAAGCAACCAACCAATCTAGTCTTGTCCTCATTGGTGATGGTAGGCTAATCTGTATTATGTAGTGGGCTGGAAAAATTATGCCAAGGTTACCTCAGTTATCATCTTCTCTTTTTACTGTTTTCAACACCAATAGACATTCCAGGTTTTTTTATTTCACAGCTTTGCCTGCCTCATACAGGACAGGGCACGTGTGTGAACTGAAATTTTTAAAGTGATGGGAGGTAGGGGAACTGTTACAGAAATGTAAAATACTGCAGCATGTTGTGGTTTGCTTTCCCATGGGTGGAATGAAAATTTCCCATATGAAAAGCTCATTCAGCTGGGAACAAGTAGCTGCACCTGTTAGAACTCAAGCAGCTGCTGACTCCACTGCCTCTCTTTAGCCTTCCAGCCAGAGGCTGTATGACTGGGGATTGCACATCTTCAGACAGGACACACTAAACTCCCCAGCACTGCAAGCAAAGCTGAGTTAGCCATAATCAGCTTCTGACACTCTGGAATGTTGAGTGAAAACCTGATCCTATGGCCAGATTCTCACTGATATCCACGGGACAGAGTTAGACCAAACTGTTACAGTGACATTCAGCATTGTACAAATGGCACATGAAGTTAGACCTTGTCTTTCTTACTTATACTTCTTACTTGTATTTCTTAATCCCTAGTATTCAAGAAGCTACGGGATGAAGCAGATTTCCAGAGAAAAGAGTGGCACAGGAAACAAGGTGATAATATGAATTCTTATAAGAATCACATATGTATTAGTCTGTTAGGAGTTTGCTTATATTTATATATATAAATTTGAAGTACATGAAGTTTGTTCTATTTCATGGTTACTTCTGAAGCAGAAATAGGAAACAAAATCACATTAAATTATTACAGTATTCTTGTCAAGTAAAACACATCTGTCTTTCATTTTGTATCATGAATACCATTGATGTGTCCTTTACATATAATCTGTAATTTCAAACAGGTCCTCATTTTGTGGATAAACTGGGATGGGAAGTTACCGATGAGTGTAATGTGATGTTGAAATGTAAGGTAAGGGGCAAGGAAAACCCCAGTTAAAATGTTCAGAGTACATTGGCCTACCACTCAGATAAGTGAATAATTGCAATGTGGTTTCCATCCATTTTAGGTGGCTAATATTAAGAAGGAAACACACATTGTGTGGTACAAAGATGACAGGGAGATAATGGTAGATGAAGAACATGACTTTAAGGATGGCGTATGTACTCTGCTGATATCAGAGGTGAGTGACTGCCTTCATTAGCCCTCAGCTGAAATCAGTGTTCAGATGAATTATAGGATCTAATCTGGTACTCCAGCAGAACAATTGAAAAAGGAAGTGGGTTTTAAAAATGGAAAAGCTCACAAGGCGTCTGTGTTTTCACTAAAGCAAATGTCTGTCTGTAACTGCTTGTTCAGATTTTCAGGAAATGATGACAGAAGAGATAATAAGCTTGTCACTTCCTTTGCATGTCAATTTAGCAACAGACTGAGACCACATTTCCATTCTGAATAGCATTTGGAAAGTGCTTGTCACTCAGGCTTTCAGAGTCACCAGAGGGGTCTGGTTCATACCCAGCCTTGCAGCAGATTTGGGGTAGGACAAGGTCCTGCATACCAGGACCTCCTGCCAAAGCCCATCCCACCACCCCAGCAAGGATTAGGGCAGCTGGGGGTCACAAGGGCAGCCCCAGGCATCAGGTACCTGGGGACAGGGTCGAGATATCAGCTGGGTTCACAAGTAAAATCCAGATTTTTTTCTACAGTAACTGTTCTGAAAAATGGTTTATTGTTACAATATTGCAGTTTTCTAAGAAAGATGCTGGCACTTACGAAGTCATACTGAAGGACGACAGAGGAAAGGACTCCAGTGAGCTAAAGCTCAAGGACACAGGTCAGAGTCTGGCTGTGGTCAGCCACACCAGCAGATACCCTGACTGAAGTGGGTTCAGGGCAATACAGGCATCTGCACAGGTTGCCCTCCTGTGGCTTTGTTCCTTATGCATGCAAGATCATCTGATTAGAAAAACTGAGATTTTTTCAGTTCAAATAACACTTGAATACAGCTTATTGCATCTGGATTCTGCATAATTTTGGGAGCATGCAGTGATTAACACAAAGCAAAATGATAATAGATTTCCTCAGGGAGCCATCAATAAGCCTACAAGTATAGAAAAAAAATACAGAACTAAATAATCTAAAAATATTTTTATTGTATTTCACCAATTACTTAGAGGCCTTTCCACTTACTATGATTACTACCTTCTTGACATTTCCCTCCTATCCATTAGAATGTATATAGATGTGTTAGCCTTCCAGATGAATAGTGTCATTTATCAAAAAAGTAAAAATTTAACATGGTCTTGTTCAGCTGCAGCAGTATTCATCAAGGCTGCTCTTAAATAAAGTCTGGAAACTGTAAAATAGCAGGCTACATTCCTGCATTACTCAGATTTCTAATATGGTTGAAAAGGTAGCTTTTTCAAAGGCTGTTTTTTCAAACCTTCAGAGGAGAATATTTCAGAGCCAGTACTTGTCCTACTGTTGACTGTGCTTGAACTGCAGACACAGAGTCTTAAGTCTCTGGATTTTTTTTCCACAGCTTTTGCAGATCTGATGAATGAAGTATGCAGAAGGATTGGTAAGCACTTAATTCTTTTTTCGAATGAATGACTCATTGTGGCACTCAATGAATGGCTGTATGGCTGCATAAAACCATGTGCTCTTCTTTCAGCTTTGTCTGCAACAGACCTGAAAATCCAGAGCACAGCTGAGGGTATCAGACTGTACTCCTATGTTACTTATTATGTGGAAGATTTGAGAGTAGGCTGGGTGCACAAGTAAGTACGCAAGAGCTTTGCAAAACCCAGTGCAATTTTGGTGTCATAGATTCAGAAAGAACGTGGGTATGGGAGAGTGATGAGGCCCAGGTTTCCTCTCCTCTCTCCTGAGTCCTTATCTCATATGAGTTTGTTTCAGTCAATTACATTCACAGGAAATCAGAACGAGAGTCAGGTGTGGTGGTTCCAGGCCCTCCTGTTGTTTCTCTTATGAAAGACAGTCCCATGGCACAGGATGCCAGCAGGATCGTGCTGCTTCAGAGCACTTCCCATCTCCCCAGTGGGAGCTGCATCATTCCCTGGCTCAGTTTTAAGTAGTGATGCAAATATAAATATAACCTGAGAGACCATCAGGCTTCAAAAGAGGCCAGCACCACGGGTTCAGAGATACCTGCCCTGGAGGTCTGCTTGTCTAGAAGCCACAATTCAGCAGAACTGGGACGAGCAGGCATATCCTCTTAATGCATGGCTTCATTTTTGGAGGCAAAACAAATTCCAGCATGTGCCCATGGCAGTAAAATCCAGACAACCCCTGCTGCAAGCACTACAAACCTAACCAAGACAGACAGAAGAACTGAGATTTTAAAAAAGAATTTGAATGCCCAGCTCCCCATAAAATTAATGGGAGTTACACATCCAAATCTATGAGACAGCTTTGAGTTCTCAGCCAGCACAAACAGCTTGCACTGGAAAACCAAGAGAAGTAAACAAGAGAAGTAAACAAGAGAAGTAAACAACTTAGATCGCTTCAAATCCATTATTACTCTTCCTGCTGTTTCACTTCCTGTGGACATGGTAGTAGTTAGTCTCTATGATGGAATCTGAATTACTGATCTCTCAATTAAAGCCACGTAAATGAGGCACAGAATACCCAGGATGTGCTGTACCAGGCTTGCTGTAATTATTGACACTGATGTTAACCAGCACCCTGTCAGAGAAATTAGAACTATTTGAGGCCTTCTTGTTTCCTGGCACCTGTTTTAACCTGGTATCATCAAAAGTCCCAAGAATTTCAAATAAGTGCAAGAGAATATGAAGTATTCTGGGTTTTTTCTCCCCTCTCTCTTTCTCTCTTTTCTCCATTTCATTTTTAGAAACTTGTTTCATCTTGAAGCATGTCAAATTAATCTAGGAAAAAAAATATTCTTTTCCCTCCAGTGCACTCAAAGTTTTCAGTTTAAGGATAACAAGAAAATGAGTAGCTTATTTGACAAATATCTTTTGCCTCATCCAGGGAAATTAACTGTTTAGTTGGGAAGCTAAACCATTGATTTTGGGAGGTGGGGGAGGGGGGTTTTGGGGTTTTGTGGTTTTTTATTTTGTTTTCTGTTTTTTTAATGGAAGAAGATATGCTTATGTCAGAGTGTTTAAATTCCACACATAGCAGAGCATCAGAAATCATTCCAACTGGGCAAACACCATTTCTGACAAAAGTGGAGTTTTTTTGTAGATACAGCTCTTTATACTTTTGTTTTGCCCAAGCAGAAATAAACCTATGCTAAAAAGAGAATAGCAACATTGGTGGATGCCTGGGCTACCCAACAGAGATCTGGCTTTTAGACTTGTACAGCTTTTCTATGGCTCAAGTTGTAGGCTGAGATGCATCATTTTTGAGCAAGCTCTGAGGATAGCTGGACCTTGAACAGGGAAAGTCTGTCACACCAGTTCTGCCCAGCTGCCTCACAACCCTAGCAAGGATTTGGCTTCAAAGTTTTCAGAATATGGTGGCATACTAGAGCATCTTGGAAATCATTTAGTAACTCCAGATGTGCTCAGTGACTCCACATGAGCAAATCCCTTTTATACTTCAGTAAAACACAAAGGTAACACTGTTTTGTTCTTTTCAGTGATACTCAGATCAAGTTCACAGACCGAATGAGGACTGGTGTCACCGGGGAGCAGATCTGGTTGCAGATCAATGAGCCAACTCCACAGGACAAAGGCAGATACATAATGGAACTCTTTGATGGCAACACAACGCACAAAAAGACAGTGGATCTTTCTGGACAAGGTAGGCCATTCCCTCCGCTAACATCATCACTGTGTGGGCAGCATGCTGTGGTAGCATGGCAACATCTACAGCAGGATCTTGCTACAGACCTGTCACCCTTTGGGGTCTGTGTGCATATCCACCAGTCTGGCATTTTTTGTAGGGACTGTGTCAACCAAGCCTGACAGTGTTGAGAGGCATTTTTGGACAGTACTCTTGGGCACACAGTGTAACTCTTGGGGATGGTGCTGTGTGGGATTGGGAGCTGGACTTCATGATCCTTGTGGGTTCCTTCCAACTCAGCTTACTCCGTGATTCTGTGATTTGTTCTTCCCAAACCATGCCATTTGTTTTTCCCAACATGTGCTCAAGTAATAAAATACAAACTGCTTTTTCCTATTCCAAATACCCACTTACAGTCAGCCTACTGAGATGCCAGCCCAGTTTCTGAGCTATTTTACAAAACCCCTTGTGTTGCTGGCATTGATTGGCAGCTTTAAATATGAGTTGTAACACTGAATGTCTTCTGTGTGTCTCTCTTCCAAGAAATATTTGAAGGAGGAAGTGAGGGATGAGTTTGTTCTGATACTTTCCTACCATATTTCTTTGATGGGTGTAAAAAAACTCCTTATTCTTCAGAGATGCCAAGACCTCTCATCAGCATGAGGAAGGACTGTTAGGGGAACAATCTGGATTGACCACTGGAAGCTTTTACTCTGAGAGACTTCTCAGATCCTAGAGAATCCTAGAGAACAGATAAACTCCTTCCAAACTGCTCTTTCCATTCCCAGCTTTTCCTATCCCTAAAGCTTCAATTTTTGTTTGCAAGATCTGTGTAAGGAAGATAATATTTTAAGCATCTCCACACTGTTCCTTCTGTGCTCTATCTCCACTTGCTAGGAAAAGATATTTCTTCTTCCCTTTCAAAGCAGGAGAGGTTGACCATGATGGCAGCTTAACCTGAATTTATGAAGGATACAACAATTTTTAGTTTGCTTTGCTCGTAGCCAACAGTGTGATCCCTCAAGCAGATGTGAAAAATCCTTGGAAAATCACATCTCTTGTATTCCATGAACCAGTGGTCTCTGGAGTGAGTGTGTGCAAAATGACCCAGTGCACTTCAATGGGACAGCAGGAAGAATATAGGAGAACTTCACTTGTATACATCTACATAAGCTATAAATAAATATACATATAGGAGAGCATGCTCAAAATCATTTTAGATAGGGATGTATAATATAAAGTGTTTGGAAGGTCACTGCCATAATCTCTCATTTAGGTGATGTATTGTGCATTTCTTCCTCTCTTATGTGAAATTATGTCAGCATACTACTTTGTTGCCCTCTGTCTTAAAGCCTGACTTCTAGAAGAAAAAAGTGTGTTTATGCATTCATATGAATATATTATAGCTGCCATATACCAGATGGCCTTTATCAGCTGAAAAATTCAGCTTCTTTAGAATTTGCACAATACACATGCATGCATTTTAAATTTTACATTTTAAATTTATTTACTAATTTTAAAATTAAACTTGTGTGATGATTTATCTCTAAACCTACTTTTTTTCCCCTTTACAAAGCATTTGATGAAGCCTTTGCTGAGTTCCAGAGACTAAAGTAAGTATTATGCCATTTAAATACAATAATGACAGCCATAAAATAATAACAGTATTTGTTTTGTACTGGAGATAACTTTATCTTATGAAACAAGTCCTAGTCATACAGAAGCCCGTAGGAGTTTTGCATGTGACTTCTTCGGTGCAACTCTTATATAACAGTCAGGTAGCAAAGAAAAATCTGTATTGCCAAGCAATGAGAGAGATTTTCCTTAATGGATTAAAAGCATTTAGAAAGATAATCTATTTTTCAATCACTCTAAGTAAACCTTAACTGAAATTCGACTTTCCTTTTATTTCTTTCAACTCCAGGCAAGCTGCAATTGCAGAGAAAAGTAAGTAGGCCTGCTTTGACAATGGCTGAAATAAACTGTTTATGAGGCTTCTCTTCCTCTCCAAGAAGGTTGTGTGCTGGGAAAGAGAGGGCACGTAGGCATGTGTATATGCATGTACTCATCCTAAAATGAGTTTGTCCTTACACCAAGGAGAAGTAAGTGACCCTTTGTTGATTTAACATTGGTGCACGTTGCAGCTAATCATACTATTCTTATGGGTAAGGTTGGTTTTTTTCTCATCAAAGCTCCTGTTCTCAATATCAGTTAGCCTTCTCTAGAAAATAACTTTATTGCTGGGACCTCTCATGCACGTTTTCTGCACAAAAGTCTCTTTGTTTTCAAAGATGGAGAAAATAATTTGGCTAGTTTTAAATGCTCTAAAATGTCAAATGGCTCTGCATTACTTACAGAAATGGGTAAGAAAGCAACAGTAGCTTTTGAATTGCTTATTATCTCCTCATACTTTTGACTGTATGTCAATTCCAACAGAGAAACTAAAACAGATGTATTAACTATTTAAGGAGTAAGTTATTAGACTTCAACTTGAATTATTAAACTCATTATCCTCCCTACTTACAGAAGAAGCCATGGAAAAATTAATTGTTACACTGCAAATGACTTTTGGACCTGCAAAAAAATGAGGGCAGAACAGGCATTTGAAAAGTTATTTGAGAAAAATGCATAGAGAGACAGAGCAGGGCTTGGATGTGAGCAGTAACCCCCACCAGTTCCTTGCTGAGACAGAGCAAAGGGGTCAGGGATTGCCCTGACCTTTAATTTCTGACCCTGCACTATCCATGTTAACTGTCATAACACAGTCCCTTTCCTAAAGCTGTTATCTCTGTGCTCCAGAGCACATCTCTGACAGAGCACACTGGAGAGGAACATTCTGTACAGTCATTTCCTTCCTCTGCCACGCTCCACCCAGACACATACGAACAAAATCCATATTCCAAGATAAGTGCACTAAAGCCGGCATGTGATTGGCTTATTTGTGTTTCTCTAAAATTTCTATGGGACTCTTGAGTTTAAAGAACCTAGATCAATCAGGTATCAGTCTCATTTACACATAGATACCTACAAGTGGTGGAACTTCACTGTTGCCACTGAGACTGAAGTCTGTCTTTGTATCTAGATTAAAAGCCAACTTCCAGCACTTTACCAGGTGTCAATTCATTTCCCCTTGGACATTCAATGTTCTTAGTTTACTACAGACAAAATTTTGAGCACCAGATCTCAGAAATGTAAATTGTTTTCACATACTCAGAATTAAAACTGAATTGATGTCAAAGTCTGCAGGACACAGCACATGTACTTCAATTCCTCTCTGTAAGTAATTGACACCAACTATTAACACATCTTTTGCTGTGAATTCAACATTTTTTAAAGTCCAAATGGTGTGCTAAAAATGCTGGATAGTTCTCTGGTAGCACAGATAGCAGAGACAAGTTGTACATAAATAAGACAAAAGGAAAGAACTAGAAGAGAAACAGAAATACAGTTGATTTTGAGACACTAAAGAAAATTTCTCTTCTTTATTTCCAGATCGTGCACGGGTACTTGGAGGCTTGCCCGATGTTGTCACCATCCAGGAGGGCAAGGTACAGTAAATTAACTGAAGCTTTACATAACACCCCAACAGCTTGAATGCCTTTCATTGATGGGAAAACATTCACCCTTTT